>CM060610.1:9357947-9957947 GCA_030578255.1 Tiaroga cobitis
TGGGCAGCAACATATGATTTGATGCTTTACTGAAAGCACAACTTGCACTTGGTTCCTTCAAATCTTATCTGTGAAAGAATGGACTTCAATATTTTTGATCATTTTAAAAAATACCTTTCAGTCAGTGTGAATCATTTAATAAATAACCAGTCAAAAATGATGACTTGTGTGTTCACTGTTCATTCATGAGTTTAATGTACGTAGGCAGGCCTATATATTAAGAGGTTTGACGAAAAGTGAATTCAGTACTAATATCAGGTTCTGGTTGTTTTGAAATTTTACAATGTACAGTTTCTGTTGAACAAAACAATTTGCTGTTTTTGTAAGCTACCTTTTACGTTTATGCAAATATATAGAGTAGACCCCTTGTCAGCGCTGCACTCGTTTTGTTCTGTCTTCCGGTTTGAATTTCCACAACTTGAAGGTAATTTTACGGATTTATGAATGAACCGCTTGTTTTAACCCTTAAATAGGCAAGAGTGGAAAATGCTAAGCAAAAAATAATTTCATGTCATTTTTTATATCATCACATATCCAAAATCTTTTTTTTTTTAAATTTGATATATTTTGGATTTTATGAGTTGTGTCTCCTGAGATACGTTGCCTGATTAGGGTATAAAAAAAGGACCAAGTCATTAATCTGTTAACTGTTACTGCCACTGCATGTTTAAAACAATTATATCCCATACTTCACCTGATCTAATGTTGACAAATTATATATCATTCGAAAGTTTACGAACTCAAAATTCAGATTATAAAACCCGTTTTGAAATTGGACATTGTGTTACCATAGAAACAGTACTCTAAATTCTTTTAATGGGCTCCTCCCCTTTTGGGCATCGTCATGTTTCATAATTTATGATCAAAACCTTTTCTAATCTTGACAAAACACATATTGTCAGAAAGGTCTGAGTCTCAAGGTTCCATATTTTGTAGTGATGTGACGTTCGGCACCGAGGCTTCGAAGCTTGTATCAAAAAAACGAAACATCTCACATGAACCAATGTACCGGAGCTTGATTCGTTTTGCCATAACCATGTGATCAGTGACGTCGACACACAACCACGTGACTGCTTCATATTCTGATTCAAAACAAGGGGGTAATCCATCGACCGGAAGTTGAAGTCGGCCGGGTGCCGCCATGTTGTAGCAGAACTTCACTTGCGTTAGCATTTCCATTGAATCCCATTCATTTTGGCGTCACTTTGACAGCGAATAACTTTACATCTGAGGCGTTTAAAGACTCCATTTGTCCATTATTTATTTCTAAAGAAACACGACAATGTATAAAGGGCTCCATTACCTTCTATGTTACATTATGGCCCCGTAGAAACAGATTTAGTAAAAATAGGCTAACGATTGCGTCATAACCACTCGACTCTCTGTCGCGCTGTACAGAAATTACCGTACAGACAGGAGGAGAAGCTCGCAGGCAATTGGGGGGACGTCCCGTCAAGGGAGAAGCCCATAGATAATGAGTCCATAAAAGCAACGGAATACTTACTCCTGCTCACTCACGCCAAAGAACTCTTTGCTCAAGCTCACCGTCTCTGCAAGATTAACGTTGGCAGTTTTCACGCACAGCTACTAGAAGATTTACATCTGTCAGACAGGTTGCTCACGTCATCAAGCTTAGTTTGAGTCGGTCTGAGTCTGCGCGTCAGGAACGGAAGTGCTCAAAAATCGCTAAAAGTGGGCTTCAACTGTCTCAACTGAGTTCCAAATTGATCGCTCCGTCCATTTCTTTTACTGTCTATGATTCAAAATAGTGCAAACCCCTTGCGCAGGTTTCGAGTGTCATGCGCTTCGGTAGTGAAAAGAGGCCGTTCGGAAGTCTGGCAGCATTTTCATGTCGTATCAAGTCCCATGTGAGAGAATATTCTCAAAGGCAGGGGAAGTAGTAAATAAAAAAAAGAAATAGACTTAGCCCTCACACTGTTGAACAAGTCCTGTTCCTTAGTAAAAAATCTTTAATTTCTTCAATTACACAACTCCCCAGTTCACAAGCACTTTCACTACCCAGCCTTTCACCATTCCACAATAGCTTTCTTTTATTTTGATTATATACAGTATGCCTAAATGAGCCTTGCCTATGAACTTATATGTTTAGGACTACGGCTAAAGTTTTAAGGCTACATATATTCAACAAAGCAGAGTTAATTTGTCCCATGTATTAATTCTTTCATAAATTAATTCATAGACTCATTTGTAAACACCAACACTAACACTGATGATTTTTATTGCTTTGTGGTTTTCATAGCACAAAGTGATTTATAACATAAAACAATAAATAAAAAAATGGGAAAGGTAGCTTTTCCACCTTTTGACCACAAGATGTCGTTAGTGTGCACCGTGTTGAAAAGCTTCGAGTAATGAACCAATTTACGATACACTTGAGGGGAAAGCCTCAGTGCTTCACAAAGCTTCATTTCACCATCACTAATATTTTGTGACAAAAGTGATATTTGGACAGAAATGAATTCATCTTATGGCAGAATGCATACAATTATATTCAATGGAATGTAAGTCACCCGGTGGATATTTTTGGTATTATGCCTAAACAAAATCTCATGGGAACTTCAATTTTTGTGATATCAACTTCAAATTTGGAACACAACTTGGTTAGATATATGGCTTTGATGTTATAGTAATTTAATAGTAAAAAATATTTTGTAAAATACATATTTTATAAAAAAGAAAAAATATTAAGTACAGTATATTTGATTTACTGTAAGTTTTAAACTTCCTTAACTTTTTCATACTTTCATTTTTTGATGTGCTTTCACTTCAGCAATAATCTGCTGACTGTTTTCTTTAAAACAAGCCCAAACTTAGGTCTATATTGAATGAATGAATGAATGAGGCATTTTATATAGCGCTTTCATATGTACTACTGTACACCCAAAGCGCTTTACAATCATATCAGGGGTTCTCTCCTCAACCAGCACCAGTGTGCAGCATCCACTTGGATGATGCGACGGCAGCCACAGTACAACGGCGCCAGTGCGCTCACCACACACCAGCTATAGTTGGAGAGGAGAGAGAGTGATAGAGCCAATTCAGTGGATGGGGATTATTAGGAGGCCATGATTGGCAGGGGCCAGGGTGGAATGTGGCCAGGACACCGGGGTTACACCCCTACTCTTTACGAGAAGTGCCATGGGATTTTAAATTACCACAGAGAGTCAAAATATTCCAAAGCATTCTTGAATTCCAATCATTTAAGTTTGAATAGCGCATTTTAAATAGAGCTAGTTTAATCCTTTTTTTATACCCTAAACAGACAACGTGACTCAGGAGACACATCAATTTCAAAACGTGCTAAATAACAACATGAACAACATATTACTTAATTTTCTCCTTCAGCACCTTAGGACAATGTTCACAATTAATGTTAGCAGTATTCTTTTCTTTTTTTTTCAGAAGAAAAGTAAGTTTAATATATATTTACTTATCTCAAAATCTGAATGTTCTGCACCACTGGCAGCCATGTTGGATTTAGGTCAGGCTGACTAATTGATCACAAAAAATTTGAAGCAAATCATGTGACCAGCATACTCAAGACAGACCAGGCTGTCATAAGTGATAAAAGAATTTGATGAAAAAATCGTTCTTATGCCCCAAAAAAGACAATAAAAACGTATCTCGTGAGACGCGTTGCCTGTTTTAGGGTTAAAATCCCTACAATAAGCAAATAAACTTCACCAGCTAATTGAACTATAGCCTAATGTTACTGAAGTACCGCATAAACGGAAGTTCAAACACAAAATTCTAAAGATGGCTGCAATAAAGTTTGGTAAGGTGATGTCCAATCAGTGAGTGATGGCCAATCAGTGCGCGTGACTGCAGAAGGTTGCGCAAAACAAAGCGTCACGTGAGAGCCATTGGGTTTCCTGTTTTGGTTTGCACCTATTTTTTGTCCAGTCTATGGTTTACACAAGGAGGGTGTAATAATATAAACAGGGACGCGCAGGAATGACTTTACTCGTTCTATTATGCGTTTTTAGTCATGTTTTTTACCTGAAGGTTTCTGCTGCGCCGGTTAATAATGTCTTCAAACACCTGCAGAGCGCATGTAAGTGTTTCAGAGCCTGATCAGCTGTTAAAGGTGCTTCGTGTCTCCTCCTGAAGTTGTCTTTATGCATTAGTTTGCTCTGTCGCTCACACACTTTACATATGTTTTGGCATTGGCTGGTCTTTTATTGGCTGTTTTACAGACTTACCTCATCAGAGATTCTTGTACATTTAGCTGTTGTTGTTGGCCATGTTTGCATTTAGTTTGCAGTATGTTCTGTTTGGGACTTACTCTTAACATCAAGGGTCGTGTGTTGATGAATTGTATCATTTAAATATAAGCATGTACACGACAATGATTTTGCATCAACTGATTTTAGTGCAAATAAATGAAATATCTTATAATAATCAACTGAGTGTCATTTATATACTGTAAAATCAAACAGACTTTTTAAAATGAACCTTTTAATCAGGTTAGTTCATTCAAAGTAAATAAATTATGATAGTCAAGGAAATACAGCTGAAAGAAACATATTAAATTACATTAAGAAGCCGTGCTGAAATGAAATTTTCTGTGGTTAAGAGAAATATGAAAAGGTTGATATTTAACTTGGATATTGAATTAGGCTGATGATGCGTAATGATTTTTCACAATTTTATGAACAATTATTGTGAACAAGATTGCTGCTGACATGTTTGAAATGTAATTCAAATGTTATTAAAACACACACAGACACACACACATATGCATACATATACACACACAAAGAATTTTCAGTTGCAAAAATTATTAAAATGGTGTATTACATATGAATTGACTATGAAGTTGACTATGTACATTTTTATTTTAAAATAAAATAAAAATGATGTATTATTATGCTGGACAACAGTAATTTTTCTTAACAAAACAAAAATTGTAAAAATGAAATGAATGGGTAAGAGTTTAATAGTATCTTTGTTCTCGGTCAAAACAAACAAACAAGATTAGTTTTGAAATATTTGGATGAGGAAGTTGATATAAGAATGAATTAAGAATTGATTTCAAGTTGATTGTGCTCTTTTAAAGTAGCATTGGCCTGATTTGCTGTGAAATAGCTCCTGAATGGGTCAAAATATTTGACACATCAGTATTTAAGGGGAGTATTTTGCATATTTGTCAAATGGCTTCTAACTTGCTCATTTTAAATTCCAGCTAAATTCTGGCATATCTCAGACCTGCACTTGGATCCAACCTACCATGTCACAGAAGATCACACCAAAGTTTGTTTTTCCTCCAAGGGAGTTCCTGCATTGGATCCAGGAGTGTTTGGAGATTTTCTGTGTGATTCTCCATACCAGCTCATTCTCTCAGCGTTCAGTTACATGAAACAAGTGGACCTGCAGCCCGACTTCATTATATGGACAGGGTATAAATCAAATGCATTTTTTGTCTCGTAGCTATTCTGTGTAATCAGTTGGTATCATTTTTTCTACTTGAAAGAGGGAGATTATTGAAGTTGGGAGCTAATGATCACATCATGGTTTTTGTCTTCAATATTTCTTATTAACTTTTTATTTAAATGTTGTGCCCCTCAGAGACAGCCCTCCACACGTCCCAAAAGAAGAGCTTTCCACTGATATAGTGATCAATGTTATTGCCAATATGACTCACACCATACGTCAGTTCTTCCCAGAGCTACCAGTTTACCCTGCCCTGGGAAACCACGACTACTGGCCACAGGTATTTCAAATCCAAGGGCAACTAGAGCTCCTGGAGTTATAGCCAAGACGACAGTTCTGGGGTCAAATAAAGGGCAGACATTTTTATGTTGTTTGAATGGAATATTTGCTTACTGCTTGCTGCAAAGCATACACTGAAAATGTATTTATATATATGTTTATATTTTATTTTGTATTATGTTTTTAAGTTGTCTATTTAAAACAAATATAAATGCATTTAAAAAATTATACGACAATAAAACTATTCAACAATTTCCATATCTCTTCATTAGGGGTGTTGAGTGGCATCCAGTTAAGCATTTTTAATTACATTTTACGTAAAAACATCTTATCATTGGACAATTTGATGAAAACATAAATCAAGAAAAATATGTCATATTCATTACTGATATTACCTCTGCTTCCTTTATGAAGATAGAAATGGTGAGTGCATTGCATTGTGGGATCAGTATTTGAAACGGCGTACTCTGTCGTGTATGGCTCAATTTGACACAGTATTATTGCTGCATACTGCTGAAATATTAAGACTATACTCTTAGGAAAAGAAGGTTTAATTGTGTTCTATATAGAACCCTAAGGTTCTTGACTCAATTTTTTCAAAAAGGTGACATGTCTTAAATGATTGCATTATACTTTCATGTTTAACAGTTTTTTTTAAACTAATGATTAAGTAAGTTTATGAGCTGTGCAATTCACAAAATTTAATTAATTAATTTATAACTAATTAATTAATTTATATTAATTAATTTAAAACTAAAATCATTCATTGAAACTAAATCTATAAAATTAACCCTTAAAGGGTTCTATATATGAGTCACCTGACAGAATCTTTTAAGATTCTATATATATATATATATAGAGAGAGAGAGAGAGAGAGAGAGACAGACAGACAGACAGACAGACAGAGAGACGTTTTACTCTAAAAGTGCAGTGTAGTATGCTATTTTGAATATTAAAATATTTTATCCTGTTTTTTTTTTTTTTGTTGTGTTTCTAATCTTGCTTTAAATCATTTTAGGATCAGTTGCCAACATCTGGAAATGCAATTTACGACGCTGTAGCCAAACTCTGGTCTCCGTGGCTGAACTCAGCAGCTGTAGCAACTTTGCAAAAAGGTAACAGCAGATAAGGAAGTCATGAATGAAAACATTTAAATTACTATATTATTTGGGGATTTTGGATGCTGATTGGTCAAGGCAAAATACTTGGATGCAAACGACAGTATGATGTAAAATCCCTTTTATTCTAGCCACTGTTTTTGTCACTAATATATATAGGGATGCACGATATATTGGCCACCATATCGGTATCACCCGATATATGATAATTTTTGGTGTTATCGTTATCGGTCCGATAAGAAAATGTAGCCGATATGTAGAATCCCTTTTATTCTAGCCACTGTTTTTGTCACTAATATATATAGGGATGCACGATATATCGGCCACCATATCGGTATCACCCGATATATGATCATTTTTGGTGTTATCGTTATCGGCCCGATAAGAAAATGTAGCCGATATATTAAAGCTGATAAATAATGGATTATTTCCTTGAGCTGAGACACTTCAGATGCGCACTGTTCACCATCATGGTTTTGAATTGCTTGAAATATGATTGGAATCACTTCAAAAAAGGAAAATACAGTTCAGTGCAACATGTGCAGTCATATAGGCTGCATAAAATTGTAATGAGAACATTATAATTGTGTGTTTGGGTCATGGCTTTTAATGGTGAGACTTTTGTTTTTGCAATCAGGCTCTCAGAAATTATCTAAAAATTTAGATTTATCGGCCAATATATCGGTTATCGGCTTTCAAATATAAAGAATTATCGGTATCGGCCAAAATGTGCATATCGGTGCATCCCTAAATATATATATGTGTGTGTGTGTGTGTGTGTGTGTAATAAATATATATATATATATATATATATATATATATATATATATATATATATATATATATATATATATATATATATATATATATATATTTTACACACACACACATACACACACATTTCTCTATGTTACTGTGATGCATGGTGCCTAACAGTGGCCTTTAGCTCTGTGACAATACAGTGAGCTAATACTCTTCATATGTTACTTGTTTGCATGAAGGTGGCTTTTACTCTCTTGTGATCAAACCCGGCCTACGTCTGGTGAGTCTCAACACAAACCTGTACTACAGTCCTAATGAAGTGACTGTAAATATGTCTGATCCTGCTGGGCAGTTCCAGTGGCTGCAGGAAACGCTTGAGCTCTCAAGAAAAAACATGGAGAAGGTGAGTATATGCTGTCTGCTTTTACAAGACAGTTTAATTTTAGAAAGAGCCCGCTGCACTGATCATAAGACGCCATTTTGTTATAAGGCTGTAAATTAAGAGTTGCAAAGTGGTATGTCCATGTAAGTGACATCAGCAGTGTGTGAGTGACTGCTGAGTTGAATTTCACTGTCATCTGTTCCTCTGAGGTCTATGTAATTGCTCACGTCCCCATCGGTTACCTACCCTTTGCTATAAATACAACAGCCATCCGAGAAAGCTACAATGAACAACTGGTCAAAATATTTCGCAACTACAGTGACGTCGTTGAGGGTCAATTCTACGGTCACACTCATCGAGACAGCATAATGGTTCTGCTGGATCACAAAGGTAACAACACCGCAGTACATTCATATTTTAAATAAGAGATTCAAAAGATGTTTTTTAGTTCCAAACTGTTGACTTAGTTAAAATAAAATACACATCATGTATATGTGTGTGTATATATACAGTATATACCATTCTGATTTATGTACCATCAATTCATCTGTTCAAGGGAAACCTGTGAACTCTATATTTGTCACACCTGCTGTTACACCTATCAAAAGTCTATTGGAGCCATTTTCGAACAATCCTGGCCTCCGTGCTTATCTGTACCACCCTGAGAATTATGGTTTACTGGTAAGTCTCCACCTACTAGCAAGTTCAAGCACTGATTAGCAGGAAATTGTTCCTCGTCATCTGCGCCTGATTTATATGGTGTGCCCCAGGGATCTATTTTGGGACCTTTTATTGTTTTCCCTTTATATGCTCCCCTTGGCCCTCATTTTTCAGAAGTATAACATTTCATATCACTGCTATGCAGATGATTCTCAGCTTTACCTTCCAGTAAGGCTTGACAACACTGCTTCATTTGATGTGTTATTGGAATTAGAGATGCACCGATTACAATTTTCTAGGCCGATCCCGATTCCGATTTTTCCTTGAGTTTGACCTGCCGATACCGATTTTAGCCGATTCCGATTTTATTTTTTCAAACCACCTTACAGCACACACAAATATTTATTTTCTATCTTCTCTTTAATAGAACATTTTGCATAGAACATTTTTTTAACAGATAATCGCTATAAAATAGAACTATATAAATGACTCCTAGTGTGAAAAATTCTCACACATCTAAAGTGCAGTATTATGGAAGAACCATTTCCTTTTCACATCCAATATCCAATAAAAAAAAATTGATATATTTAGCAAACTAAACTTCTGTATGAAAACAGGTAATGGCAATAAAATAATATATAAATAACAAATAAAAATTCAATAAATATAGCCTTGCAGTATAAAGATATTTATCTCGCTCTCACACACACACACACACACAGGCCTATTGCAATCCCTTGTTGTATATCAATGGCAAGTTATATTTCTCAAGCAGTTCTTCTCTCATCTGACACATGTCCAGCCAAGTTAAACAGGACAAGTGGAGCATGTGCAGGGAAACAATTAAATAATAATAAAAACAAGTTTAAATGGGTACATTTTCTATAAATATTTTTGAGTCTTCATTTTCTTTCTGACATAGCCTAGCCTACTTCAGTTCTTGTTAAAACACACCAGACATGCAAATTCTTTGCATTTTGGGCACTTTTTGGATGAAATTATATTATTTTGTCCATCAAAAGTGTGCTTTCACTTAAATTGAGCGCAGCAAAAATAGATCGCCGAAACCCGCGCTTCACTGTTGCTCCCGCGACGCTCCTGCTCGACGCTCACGCGCTGCTCTGGCTCGCGGTGTGAATGCACTCATTGATTAACATGCACGCCTAACAAAACAAAAAAACGCGCTGCACCTTGTGGTGTGAAACGGCCGTAATTCACGAGGTTTCCTACATGTGCGCGTTCCGTCTGCACGTGTGATGCTGATGTTGCGCTATGTTAATCATGCGGCGCCCAAGTGCATTTGACCGGCATAAAATCGGATTATGTCAGACTGACCGGCCGGTCGCCGATCATGGCCGATCACGTGAAAACCGGCCGATTCCGGTCACCAGCCGATCAATCGGTGCATCTCTAATTGGAATGTGTAGATGATATTAAGAGGTGGATGACAAATAAGTTTCTGCAGTTAAATGAGGATAAAACAGAGGTTTTAATTCTGGGTTGTCCGGCAGATTACACTCCTGCTCTGAAAGCCCAGTTAGGTCCTTTCTCAACAAAAGTATGCAAACAAATCAAAAATCTTGGAGTGATCTTTGACTCTTCACTATTTTTCGACAAACAAATTAGTGCTGTTATTAGAGGAAGCTTTTTCCATTTAAGATCAATTGCAAAGTTGAAGAATGTTCTTTCAAGTAAAGATTTAGAAGTTGCAATTCATGCATTTGTAACATCACGATTAGACTATTGCAACTCTCTTTATTGTGGTTTTTCTCAATCTACACTATCGCGATTACAAATTGTTCAAAATGCGGCTGCAAGACTTTTGACTGCAAAAGAGGGATCATATTTCTCCTGTTTTGGCATCCCTTCACTGGCTTCACATTAAGTTTAGGGTTGATTTTAAGATCCTTATGTTTGTCTATAAGGCGTTGTCTGGCTGTGCACCAAGGTATGTTTGTGATCTTATTGTGCCATACTATCCTGCTAGGGCACTTAGATCGTCAAATCACTTGCTTTTAAATGCGTCACGATGTCGCTACAAATTGAAAGGTGATTGATCGGGCTTTTTCTGTCGCTGGGCTTAAGCTTTGGAATGCTCTTCCTTATCATGTGAGGTCTGCTCCTTCATTGGATATTTTTAAATCTACTCTGAAAACACATTTTTATTCTTTAGCTTTTGGAAACTTGTAATTGTTTTATAGCGTAGTTCTGCTATGCACTATGTACAGCACTTTGGATCAATTTGTATTGTGTTAAATGTGCTTTATAAATAAAGGTTGTTGTTGTTGATTTATTTACTTTTAGCATGCCTTTAGAATTATTAGAACATACTTATAATTATTAGTTTGGAAGCTTGCTTCCATCATGAAATAAAACAATTAAAAATGTAATTGCAGCTTTTTATCTCACAAAACTTTTTTTTTTTGTTGCAATTCAGAGTTTAAAGGCCCGTTCACACCAAGAACGATAACTACAAAATGATAACTCGCAAGTGCGAGTTTACAAGTCACATTTCTTAAAATGTTCTTGCAATCGCAAGTTTAGATATCGCAATTTAGATATTCTCTTAATTCCAAGTTTAGAACTAGCAATTCTGACTTTTTTCTCAGAATTGTGAGATATAAACTCGCAATTGCTAGAAAAAAAGGTCAGATTTGTGAGATAAAAAGTGCTATTACCTTTTTTTTTTTTTTATTCCGAGGCTTCCATATATTAGGCAAGGCACTGTGTTAAAGGGTTAGTTCACGCAAAAATGAAAATGATGTCATTAATGACTCACCCTCATGTCGTTCCAAGCCCGTAAGACCTCCGCTCATCTTCGGAACACAGTTTAAGATATTTTAGATTTAGTCCGAGAGTTTTCTGTCCCTCCATTGAAAATGAAGACATGGTATACTGTCCTTGTCCAGAAAGGAAATAAAGACATCATCAAAGTAGTCCATGTGACACCAGTGGGTTAGTTGAAAATACATTTTGGTCCAAAAATAACAAAAACTACGACTTTATTCGGCTTTGTAATCTCTTCCGGTTCTTAATGACATAATTTTCATTTTTGGGTGAACTAACCCTTTAAAATGTCTTTTAATTATGATATTCTGGGTTCTTTTGAGCTAAATAGTTGGCTTAATTCTAATACATGTGAAATTATTTTTTGTGTGAGCCTCATTCCTGCACCACTAATGTGTCTCTTCCTTGAGCAAGTCCTGTTTCTGAATGATTAATGGTAGTGTCAGTTCTAATTACATGCTGTGTTTTAATCAAGGTGTCAGCTCAAAGCATGGCTCTTCTATTGTATCTCTTGTAATAATCACTCTCTTTATTTTCTTCTACAGGATATTTGGCAGTTCTATTTAAATCTCACAGAAGCAAACCTGGAAAAAAGGTCAGAGTGGAAGCTGGAATACATTATGACTGAGGCTTTTGATATCGAAGACATTCAGCCCCACAACTTGCATAAACTTGCTCTTAGATTTGAGCAGCCACAGAGCAAAGCCTTTGAGAAGTATTTTAACCATTTTATGGTGAGCTACAACTTAAACATCACATGTGAGAGTGTTTGCAAAATGGTTCAGGTGTGTGCTGTGCACTTTTTGGATCGAGAGACCTACTTGCAGTGTATGGCGAGGGCCGGGAGACCGAAAGATTGAGCTGAAGTTACAGTTCTGGAGTTGATACTCTAAAAAAATGGTTTAATCTTTTTTTTTTTATTAATAGAAATCAGGGAACTTTTTTATTTAAATAATAATAATAAAAGAGGGAACCTCAGGAAAACATGTCTCACTTCACCCCAAAACCAAAAAGAGAAGGGGGGGGGGGGGGGGGTTACTCTTTTTGGTTTACATTACATTGGTGTCTTTGCTGTAATATAGTATAAAAAAAAAATTAATAAATAAATAATAATTTAAACAAAAACCACTGTATAACAAAAACTATGGTGATTAAATGCTTAATTTTAAGCAGAAAATAAAGTCGTTATTCTTATTCATTTTGGGGTGAAACATTACATGGTTTTTAAGATTTACTTGTGAAAACTGATTTTAAGGCACTTAAAAAAATTATTTCTTTTAAAATAATTGAGAAATTAATTTCTGCTAGAAATTAAAGGGAAAAATCTTTTTATTTGATTGGACCACTCTTCTATGTAGCTAAATGTAACAACAGTCTTCCTTGCACAAAAAAAATAATAAAATATGACACTTTTTGCAAGCTTTTTATTGTTTTAGTGCTTCGTGTCTTTCTAATCCTGGAATCATCAACAAGAATTTAGTTTTGCTTTCATTATTTTGAAAGTTTGTTGTGTTGTACCAGTTATATCTTGTCAATCTTTACTACACCACAGTAGTTGTAAACATGGTCACATTATTAAACCGAAAACCATGCGTAAAATCCAGTCCAAGCACCGCACTCAGAGGCCCCATACACACTCAGACCCCTCGCAGGGATACTGTCTGCTCACTGCCTCCACTGAGGGTCTTATGAAATGTTCTCTAGTTCATTTGTCTGGACCCCCTCCTCGTGTGGTCATTGGCATTCAAGTGCTACACTGCCTTTGATGACTCACAATGGTTTGTGGAGCCAGAAAGTTGACACTGAGATAAAGGGGGTGCCGTGGTGACTCTGGCAGGATGTTTAAACGACTGACTGAGATTCTCTAATCAGCATTCATCAGTGGTCTGCCAATCGTGTTCCTTAGAGTTCCCCTCAGAGACTCATCTGTAAGAGGGACGGGTCAATATTTGCCCTGCTGCACTGGCGGCACTAAAGGAGGGATGTGGTTTTTTTTTAAGCACGGGCCACACAGGGCTGTACTGAGTTGGGCCAGAGTTTGACCGGCACATAAATCTCAGAGAGCTTTGTCTCCCTTCATGGATTGGTTAGTAGGATATGTTATCCTGGAACAGAGAGCGCAACCCATTCTGGGTTCAGTTCCGTCCACAGTTAGTAATTTTATTTTTTTTGTTTTGCTTTGACAATATTATGGTAACGGGGTGGATGCATATACTGGAGAGTATTTCATATGCTGGGTTCAGTTCCGTCCACAATTGGTGTTTTTGTATTGTTTCTGTTTTTGGGTTGACACATAACCTGGGGTCAACTAAAATTTTAACTAAAGTTACTGGGGGTTTTGTGTTGAGAAAAATGTCTTTATTAACACAGTAAAACACAACATGTATATAAGGGAGAAACGAATGTCAGACATTTTATAAAATGACCCTTAGGCCTATATTACAAATAAATTTAGCAGTTCGGTAATCGTCCCAGAATGCATTGCTTACTACAAATGTATTTTTAACATCAAATGTCCTTTGTTGTAAACATATGAGACCCCAGGGTCTAATCATAACAGATTACTCTCTGGCCGATTAGCTAGTTATTGCTGTCACATATATTCAGCTGGGCTGTCTGTCTTGTGTCTACTTTAAAAGTTAAAGAGCTGTAACAGGGAAGGTCAATGCTAGAGACCGGCATGGGTCAACTCGGCACTGATTACAGGGCCTCATTATACTTGGGCAAACCCTCATCAGAGCCTGTTCAGTCATCAAACTATTGCTTTGATGGGCATGCTTAACCTACTGAACTATTTAAGCTGTGGATTACTGTCGTGATTGTGTAACCATCGCAGCCCCCGGGGAATTGGAATTCATGGAATATGCTGGTTAATTTTGAGCTGGAGCAGCGACTGCATGAACGTTTGGGATTACATACCAGATGATTAAGTTTAGGACAGAAATTATTACAAAGCCCTTGACCTGTTTTCATGTAGCTTAGTTCTATAACCCTGTGCATTTTGAATTTTTTTTTTTTAATGTAAGGATTTTTAAGAAAAAAATGTAATTTAAACTAGTATTTATTTGAATCGTGTAGTTATACAGTACTACTCCCAATGCTGCAGTCCTAGGGCGGCAGTGGCTCAGTGGTTCATGTAGGTTGTCTACAAACCAGAACGTTGGTGGTTCAATCCCCGGTTCCACCTGACCAAGTGTCGAGGTGTCCATGAGCAAGACACCTAACCCCAGCTGCTCCCGGCGAGCTGGATGGTGCCTTGTATGGCTGACACCGCCATCGGTGTATGAATTAGTGAGTGAATGGGTGAATGTGAGGCAAGGTGTAAAGCGCTTTGGTGGCCATTGGGTTTGTGAAAGCGCTATAGACCAATTTCCAGCCGACGTCACAGTTACAGTCGTCCACAAAACTGGAGGCGGCAAATACAAACCAGCACAGATTCGGCTACAAAATATGGATCTTAAATTATTCTTCTTATTATTAAATGTCATCTTGTTGTGTTGTTGGGAGCAAGAATCAATGAAATATTAATATGCTTTATCTGCAATTTTTTATTTATAGAAAATATTCACCTCATTAAAATTGCACCGTAATGTCACTCTTTACATTGTCGTCTTCATGACGCTGGCTAGGCAGAACTGCGGATCGTGCCCACACAACTTGTACATGACCATTCAGCACATAGGCATCTAAGTTAAAGATTTATATGCCCTCCGTTTCTCTATCAGGTAGGTGTAGAAGTCAGGCCACTCAACCGGAGGTAGCGTTAACGTTAATCCTGTCAGATCGTCCAGCGTGTACAGTACGGGTCGGGAAGGCCAATCTGGTTCTGTCCGTTAAAATGAACTTTTGCAAATGACAATCGCGGTCCTGGACATTGAGTGGCCTTGCACATTAAGATAAAATCGGATTTTCTCCAGTCATTGTTAAAAGCAAGATAACAAAACTTGCAGACTTTACGTTAGTGAAGCGGCCAGAGGGATCGTTCTGCCACCACCCAAGCTCCGCCCACATAAAAACGTCACCATGTTTACCAACTGAAAATTGGTCTATATAAATGCAGTCCATTTACCATTTACTCCCAGTGCTGCAGTGATGACGTATTTTTGTTGGCCAACAGTTTGCAGCACCCTGGTTCCATCGACAAAAACCCAGTTTTTTTTTCTCTCCATTGATTGGCTTTATGAATGATTAAAGAAATAATGATTACAGATATAATCTCTGCATGTAACCAACAAAAGTTTATGATTCTTACTCTTTTTGGTCATCATGATAGTCTTCACAAATTAGCACAACGTCTATGAATTTTGAAGCCTAAATACAATCAGCAGAAGTAAAAAGCTAAACATAGACATGCCCAAAATAATTAGACACTAAGCTTTTTATTGTCATAACCACAAATTATTGGGTCATGAATTTAGCTCAATTTAAGCAAATGCACTTCTTAAAACATCTAAGACAGAATGAAGTTTTTGGCAGAATATGGGAAGTTGTGTGTGAAGTGATGAATCACTGACGCTCCAGAGCGGTGTCTTGGAAAATCTGCTGAGAAATATAATAATAAATGCGTCTCCAGTACAGTGAAGCATGGAGGAAGAGGTGTCATTGTGTGGGTAGCTCTTTTGCTGCTGGTGTTGGCGAGCTGCTTCCCTGTGAAAGATCATTTAATGCACAGGAAAATATATTGCAGAATGGCTTGATACCCACAACTGAAAAATTGTTATCTAAAGAGGAATGATCCGATGCTCTTTTTCAATAAGACAACACTCCTGCCCACATTGCAAAGTCAAACAAGAAGCGGCTTGAGAACAAGTCCATCAGACTCATGTTTTGACCTGGTCAGAGTCCAGATGTGAATATTTGGTCTCTTGTTAAACTCAAACGAACTGGGAGACATTTTTCAACTATGAACTGTTTGAAGCCGTTAACATTGAGTGAAACCACACTGACTGTTCTTCCTGTAAAAAGCTGTCTGTAAGTTGGGAGTGGCTATGTGCTGTTTATGCAACTTATTCTTATTTCCTGACCAGTGATTTGTGATTAAAACAGTTAAGAAGACCGTAAAAAATCCAATAAATATTTCGCCATTTTTGGCTTGGCCATTTTTTGGCCCAGGAGTTTAGATGTTTAGCCATTGCTCATTTGTCCGAGGGCTCTTGACAGTAAATGATGACCAAAAGTTTCATTTTTGTGGTGTTAAAATGTGATTCATGGATTGCTTGCGTGTGCACACTCAGCACTGAATGCCATAAGCCACTTCCTTTTTCCTTTTTAGCTTGTATAGCTCTTTTTTTCTGGAGTAATGAAGAAGTTTGCATTCTGAGTCACTCAGAATGGCTCAGAGATCTGACACCATCAGTGACTGTTAAAAGCCACAAACATAAGTCCTGGGAAAAGTTACTTTCTGTTTGAAAACTGAGGAACAGTAAATGGACGGTAGCTTCCCTTTGTGGCATGCATTGTCTCTCTAACCATGACCATGTGCTTATAAAGGCTCAGATTTCAAGGACAAGTGATTGAACTGAAATAATGCATTGCTTGCTGGATCAGGATTAACTGGCTCTCTTGTTTCTTCTTGATGTCATACTGTATTTTAATTATGATGGGCCTAGGAGATTTTGACACGTAAATGAAAAAGAATATGTGTAATTTAATTTATACAAAATATTATAATTTATATAATCTAACTTATTTTTAAATATGCTTTCTGTTTTAATACATAAAAAAAAAATCATTCTGTGATGGCTGAATTTTCAGCAGTCACATCTTCAGTGTCACATGATCCTTCAGAAATCATTCTAATATCCAAGCGCAAGAAACGTTGATTTTTTCAACATTGATAATAATATTAAAAAAAAATATTCTTGAGCACCAAACCAGCATATTAGAATGATTTCAGAAGTATCATTTGACACTGAAGATGTGACATGCAGGTAAATGAATAAACTATATATTTTTAAATATTATTTGTACATTTATTTTGATTTGTTTTTGTTTTAAAATGATTAAATTTAATGTAAAAAAAAATTAAAGCACTTCATGTTGAAAACAAAGGATGGAAAATTTTGTATTTCTCTTTGTATTTTCCTATCAATATGGTACAATATTATTCTGTTCAATTCAATGTGATAAACGATTAGGTAAAATGTAATCAAAAAGTCAGATATTACCTTAAATGTGTAATGTAATGGATTGCGTTACTAAAAAATATTTTCATGTAATTTGGAATCAGTAATGGACTACAATTTGTAAGTAATCTACCAGCCAGCCACTTTAGTAGGTACACATGTTCAACTGGTCATTAGCGCAAATATCTAACAAGCCAATCACATGGCAGGAGCTACATTTAGGCATGAAGACATGGTCAAGAGGATCTACTGAAGTTCAAGCTGAGTATCAGAATGGGGAAGAAAGGTGATTTAAGTGACTTTGAAAGTAGCATGATGGTTGGTGCCAGACGCCTGCGGTCTGAGTATTTCAGAAACTGCTGATGTACCGGGATTTTCACAAAAAAACATCTTAAAGGGTTAGTTCACCCAAAATGAAAATGAAGTCATTAATTACTCACCCCCATGCTGTACCAACCCCGTAAGACCTTCGTTCGTCTTCGGAACACAAATGAAGATATTTTTGATTAAATGTGACCGCTGGATCACTCCATAGGCTCCCTAAGGGAATGAATCCTGACGGGCCAGAAAGTCAATGAAGAAAATGTTTAAATATTCTATGTCACAACAGTGGCTCAACTATAAGTTTATCAAGCGACGAGAATACTTTTTGTGCGGAAATAAAACAAAAATAACGACTTTATTCGACTATTCCTTTTCTTCCTTGTAGGCCTGAAACGAGACTTCAAGAGATTTCCACGACGCATGCGCGAGAAATACGATCTCCTTCAACTACTTCAGTTAAGTTCAAAGGAATACTCGAATAAAGTCGTTATTTTTGTTTGTTTTTTCGCACAAAAAGTATTCTCGTCGCTTGATAAACTTATAGTTGAGCCACTGTTGTGACATGGAATATTTAAACATTTTCTTCTTTGACTTTCTGGGCCGTCAGGATTCATTCCCTTAGGGAGCCTATGGAGGAGTGATCCAGCTGTCACATTTTATCAAAAATATCTTCATTTGTGTTCCGAAGACAAACGAAGGTCTTACGGGGTTGGTACAGCATGGGGGTGAGTAATTAATGACTTAATTTTCATTTTTGGGTGAACTAACCCTTTAAGCCATTGTTGATGCCAGAGGTCAGAGGAGAATGGCCAGACTGGTTCGAGCTGATAGGAAGGCAACAGTAACTCAAATAGCCACTCGTTACAACCAAGGTCTTCAGAAGAGCATCTCTGAACGCACAACACGTCAAATCTTGAAACAGATGGGCTACCAAAATTGGACAATAGAAGATTAGAAAACGTTGCCTGACGAGTCTTGATTTCTGCTGCGACATTTTGATGGTGGCGTCAGAATTTGGTGTAAACTATAAGAGCATGGATCGATCCTGTCTTCAATGGTTCAGGCTGCTGGTGGTGTAATGGTGTGAGGGATATTTTCTTGGCACACTTTAGGCCCCTTAGTACCAATTGTCATCATTTAAACGCCACAGCCTATCTGAGTATTGTTGCTGACCATGTCCATCCCTTTATGACCAGTGTTCACATCTTCTGATGGCTACTTCCAGCAGGATAACGTACCATGTTAAAAAGCTCAAATCATCTCAAACTGGTTTCTTGAACATGACAGTGAGTTCACTATACTCAAATGGGCTCCACAGTCACCAGATTTCAATCCAGTAGAGCACCTTTGGGATGTGCTGGAACGGGAGATTCACATCATGGATGTGTAGCCGTCAAATCTGCAGCAACTGCGGGATGCTATTGTCATGGGGCGCTGGAAAATAGTCAAGGATTCAAATGCGAGTGAAAAAGTATTTATTCGTCAACAGAGAAGACAAGAGTCTCAATCAGACAAGCGGCATCCACAAGGATCGCACAGTGAAACGAATAGTCAACAGTTCTCAGACAAACTCAGAGTGGAACCGGAGCAGGCGGATTAAGATGCGATCGAAAAACGGGTTTAATTTTGGAGACATGAAATGCGGGATGAATTCTCTTGTACGCTAGAGGCAGGTTGAGGCGGACTGTCACCGGACTAATAATCTTGGTGATAGTGAACGGGCCAATGAATTTAGGAGCTAACTTATTAGAGACGGAACGGAGAGGAATGTTTTTAGTAGAAAGCCACACCTTTTGACCAGCGACGTATACGGGTGGCCTCGACCGGTGGCGATCGGCCTTAGCCTTGGTGCGCGCCCCCACTTGGAGCAGAGTCTCACGGGCTCTGGTCCATGTGCGGTGACACCTCTGGACGAACGCGTGAGCGGAGGGGACCGCGACTTCGGATTCCAGACTGGGATAAATTGGTGGCTGGTAACCTAAACTACATTCAAACGGAGATAGGCCCGTGGATGACACTGGTAATGGATTGTGGGCGTACTCCACCATAGAGATATGTTGGCTCCAAGAGGAAGGATTCCTGGCGGCCAAACAACGCAACACTCTTTCCAAATCCTGGTTGGCTCTCTCGGTCTGGCCATTGCTCTGGGGGTGAAACCCTGAGGACAGACTAATGGTCGCTCCCAGTGATTTACAAAACTCTTGCCAAAATTTGGACACAAATTGGGGTCCTCTTTCGGAAACCACGTCAATCGGAAGGCCATGTAAGCGAAAGACGTGATCTACAACGATCACCGCTGTCTCCTTGGCTGAGGGTAATTTGGGCAAGGGAATAAAATGAGCCGCCTTTGAGAATCGGTCCACCACGGTCAGAACTACCGTGTACCCTTGAGAGGGTGGGAGGGCGGTGATAAAATCTAGCGCAATGTGGGACCAGGGTCTCGAAGGGACAGGCAGCGGTTGGAGTAACCCATCTGGGGGTTGATTGGAAGTCTTACCAGTGGCACATACAGAGCAAGCCAAAACAAAACTGTGAATGTCGCGTGCCATAAGTGGCCACCAGAATCGTTGCTTGACCATAAAACTGGTGCGATTAACTCCTGGATGGCAAGCTACGTTGGAACAATGCCCCCACTTAATGACGTCTGACCGTAATCCCTCCGGCACAAATAAACGATTCGGTGGACAACCGGGCGGAGGCGTTACCCCTTCTAAGGCCGTCTTGACCTTCGATTCGACCTCCCATGTGAGTGTGGAGACAAATAGGGTCTCGGGTAAAATGCACTGAGGAGTAGACGGGCGTTCGGAACGGTCAAAAATACGCGATAAAGAATCGGGTTTGATGTTTTTGGAACCCGGGCGGTACGAGAGGGAAAAATCAAAACGTTCGAAAAAAAGTGCCCACCGAGCCTGCCTGGAGTTCAGTCTTTTGGCGGTTCTGATATATTCCAGGTTCTTGTGATCGGTCCAGACGATAAAAGGTACCCCTGACCCTTCTAACCAATGACGCCATTCTTCCAACGCTAACTTCACTGCCAACAACTCTGTTACCAATGTCATAGTTGCGTTCGGCAGGCGATAAACGACGAGACAAAAACGCGCAAGGATGCATCTTGTCGTCCGTGAGAGAACGCTGGGAAAGAACTGATGCGTCGACCTCCACCACAAACTGACGTGAAGAATCAGGGGCTATCAAGATGGGAGCTGAAACAAAGCAGCCTTTCAGTTTGGCAAACACAGCCTCAGCTGTGTCTGACCACCTGAACGCAGTTCGGGGGGAGGTCAAGGCAGTCAGCGGCGCGGCTAGTTGGCTGAAATTGCGAATGAAACGCCGGTAGAAGTTGGCGAACCCCAGAAACCTCTGTAGGGCCTTACGGGAATCTGGACTTGGCCACTCCACCACAGCCTTAACCTTCTCAGGATCCATACGTACTCCCTCAGACGAAATGATGTACCCTAGGAAAGGACCAGACTGTGCATGAAAAGCGCATTTCTCCGCCTTGACAAAAAGCCCATTCTCTAGCAACCTCTGAAGCACTCGTCTGACGGGTTGAACGTGCTCCTGGAGAGACGAAGAAAAAATCAATATGTCATCCAGGTAAACATATATGAACTGATCTACCATGTCTCTCAACACATCATTGACGAGTGCCTGGAAGACCGCTGGGGAGTTGGAAAGCCCGAACGGCATAACCGAATATTCAAAGTGCCCCCTGGGGGTGTTAAACGCGGTCTTCCACTCATCCCCCTTCCTGATGCAAACCAAATGATATGCATTACGTAAATCCAATTTTGTGAAGATAGATGCTCCCTGCAACCTCTCGAAAGCTGAAGACATCAACGGCAAAGGATAAGTATTCTTAACCGTGATGTTGTTCAACCCCCGGTAATCAATACAAGGTCGCAGAGAACCATCCTTCTTCCCCACAAAAAAGAATCCCGCCCCCGCTGGAGAAGAGGAAGGGCGGATGAACCCGGTAGCTAGAGAATCAGAAATATATTTCTCCATAGGCTCCCTTTCTGGAGCAGAAAGTGAATATAACTTGCCCTTAGGCGGAGACGTACCTGGTAGTAAATCTATGGCACAGTCATAGGGACGATGAGGAGGAAGAGAAGCAGCCCGAGACTTACTGAACACCTCCTTCAGGTCGCGGTACTCCGGTGGCACGTTAGACAGATTCACTGACTCCTCCTGCAACACAGAACGAGAAACAGACGGAACGGCAGACAAAAGACATGAGGCATAACAATCATTACTCCATGCAGAAACAGAGTTTTGGCCCCACTCTATCCTAGGTCCGTGCTTCACCAGCCACGGGTGACCCAGGACAATAGGAGCATGGGGTGACTGAGTGAGGTAGAGTGAAGTCCTTTCAGTGTGGTTTCCCGAGGTAATGAGTGTAATAAGTCCGGTGGAGTGAGTGATACCCGGGAGTTCTTGCCCATTGAGTGCGTTGATGGTGATTGTATTCTCTAACGCAGTGATGGGGAGGTGAAGCTTGCGTGCCAGTGAGAAGTCCATAAGGTTTCCTTCTGCTCCCGAATCCACCAACGCTTGACAGCTGAAGGAGTGTTCCGCCCACTGGAGTCTAACCGGGAGGAGAGTGGCGCTCGAGGGTCCAATCATGGAGAGCCCGCCCGACAGTAGCCGCCGTCCTACCGCCGGGCTTGGCCTTTTAAAGGACAGGTGTTGATGAAATGGCCAGCCTCCCCGCAGTAAAGACATAAACCCCTCGAGCGGCGGTGTTCTCTCTCCTCCCGGGAAAGCCGAGCTCGACCTACCTGCATGGGCTCAGGATCGTTCAGGGGGCTGACCGCGTTCATACTCCGGGCACTGGAACTCATGGTGAAATCGGCCGTAGGCATCCGGTATGGTCGGCTCTCTCTCTGTTGAAGACGAGCATCGACTCGTAATGCTAGCTCGATCAGTCCATCCAGTGTCTTGGGCAGCTCCAGGGTATAAATCTCCCTCTGAACGCGGTCAGCCAGCCCATGCAGGAACATGTCCCACTGCGCCTCCTCGTTCCATTTGCACTCGGCCGCCAATGTCCGGAACTCTATGGAATAGTCAGAGACTGACTGTTGATCCTGGCGAAGGTCAGCGAGTTGGCGGGCAGCCTCGCGTCCAGCGACGGCGCGGTCGAACACTCGTGTCATCTCTAGCTCGAGTGCCTGGAACGAGGAGCAGCACTGATGTCTGTTCTGCCACACCGCTGTTCCCCACTGAGCCGCGCGCCCAGAAAGTAGTGTCATCACCAGGGCTACCTTCGACTCCTCAGAAGCAAATGTCATCGGTTGAAGCGAGAAATAAATAGAGCACTTGGTTAAGAACGTTCTACAAAGATTGGGCTCGCCTGAATACCTCTCAGGTGCTGGGATGCGCGGCTCTGGTGCGAGGGCACGCGGCTCTGGTTGATGGAAAATCCCTTAGGGAACAGGCGGGGGCGGTGCTGGCGCAGTGGGAGCTCTCAGGCGTTGGATTTGAGAGATGAGCTCGGACACCTGCGTTACCAAAGCCTGTATCGCCCGTCCCGAAGCTCCGATCTACTCGTCCTGGCGATCCATCCGGGCGTGGTTTCCGGCGAACATCTGTTCAATACCGGGATCACTCGCTGAATCCATGAGAAGATGGTCAGATAGTTCTGTCATGGGGCGCTGGAAAATAGTCAAGGATTCAAATGCGAGTGAAAAAGTATTTATTCGTCAACAGAGAAGACAAGAGTCTCAATCAGACAAGCGGCATCCACAAGGATCGCACAGTGAAACGAATAGTCAACAGTTCTCAGACAAACTCAGAGTGGAAGGCAGATAACCCTCAGGCAGACTCGGTACACACTCGGGCAGACTCGGTAACGCAGGGACTCTGTGGGTGGAATGCAGATCTGCGTGGAGAAGAAGATCCTCGGGAAAGCGTAGAAGAAGCAGGACTGGAACCGGAGAACAGGCACAGACCCAGGAGAACCTCCACAACCATCTGACAGAGACAAGACGAGTGAGCAAACAATATATAAGACATCCTCATTCAGAACAGCTGGCGCTGATCGGCTCATCAGTGGAAACGAGCCAGCTGATGAGCCGCGCCCATTCATTCAGCACGCACACACATAGCGAGAGAGAGTCAATGAATCCATGAACCGTGACAGCTATCATGTCAATATGGACCGAAATCAGAGGAATGTTTCCAGCACCTTGTTGAATCTGTGCCATGAAGAATTAAAGCAGTTCTGAAGGCATAAGTGGCCGGTGAGTGTGTATAAAGTTTATTTGAACTTTTAATAATTTTTGTTTTATTTATTTTTTTAAAGTTTATAAAAAATTAAAAAGTAATTTTTTTTGTACAATTATTTGACAATTTTACACATTTGAAGGCATTTCTTATAATCATGTGGAGTTCTGCCCTCTATTGATTTGATTTATAATTAACATTTCTCTCAGACTATTTAAGTCAGTTTGTGGTGATTTTTTTTTCCCCCTCACATTTTTTACAGATTAAGATTTTTTTTTCTGAAAATAGTATTAAACATCATAATGCTAATGTGCTGCTAGGGTGTTGCTATGCAGTTCCTAAGGTTTTTTGTGTAGTTGTTAGCTCCTGGCTGTGGTGTGGTGCCACTAATAAGTATGAAGGGCAATGAGCCAGGCACAATGTCATTTTGGGAAAAGCCTTTATGATTGTGTAATTCCCTTCCAAAATGAGGGTGTTTGGAAGAGGGAGGGGAAACTTACTTTAGTGAAAGCAGGGAAGCACACCCTACCGCGGCTTTCCTTTGGTTTCATGCTCGAGTGGCATTTCTTCGCTTATTAATCCATATGAAGGCATCAGTAGGGTTTCAAACTTTATTGAATCCCAAGTTGATTGTTCTCATATCTTTGTGTGAGGCAAGAACAGGCCAGCGTCTCTGCAGCCAATGGCCTTTCACTTTGGCTGTGACATCAGTGTCAACCGATGCCCATGCAAGACTCACCCTGGTTTTATGCCTTTGACTGCAGAAAGGCATTCTGGCAAAGAATAGAACTGCAACAAAGTCTTCATTAGACCTTCAGAGATGCTGACTTAATACAATGTGCAAGAGAGCAAGGCTGAGCAAAAGAATCCGTCTGACACGGAATGTTGAAATACAAGTCTTCAAAAGTCAGCTAGTTTGAATGAACTCTGAATATAAAGCATGTACCGGGATTAAATGGAATATATATGAAATAAAAAACAGTGGTTTTCGACTGGTGGGTTGTAAATCCAAAATTTGATCCATTCCCATATCTTTGGTTGTTGACGTCAAAGGCTTTGTGTCCAGTTAAACTAGTATTTTGCCACAATTTTATGTAAAATATTGGTATTGAAATGCAGAATTGTTGTACAGTCTATTAAGGACTGTACAATTAAAGGAGAACTCCGGCGCAAAATGAACCTTTGGTCTAATTACACATTGTTACCTAGTCAACCGTTATCTGAGATTTGTTTTCATGATTATCGAATGTAAATAGTTTTATCTCTAAAAACAGTTTAGCCTATAAAGCTAGTATAACGCTAGTATATTGGGCATAGAGTAATGACAAATAAAAATCGCTTGTTAATACCACTAACAAGGCTCAAAATAGCCCCACACTAACACGGTAGCATAATGAGGGTCCCTACCTTCAAACCGAAGCATTGAGAACTTTGTCAGTGTCCAGACAGTTTAATAAGAACATATTTTATACATACAGTCAACTTCGCGTATACAGACAGGAGCCATCTTTGAAATACAATCTTTACCAGCCGATCTACGAACGCCGATCCAAGCCTGCTGTTCGCGCTCACCTTATCACAACTTATAGCTCGTTCACATTCTCACCAGCGCACTTGGATCGGCGTTCGTAGATCGACTGGTAAAGACTGTATTTCAAAGATGGCTCCTGTCTGTATACGCGAAGTTGACTGTATGTGTAATTATGTGTAATTAGACCAAAGGTTCATTTTGCGCCGGAGTTCTCCTTTAAGGACTGTACACACTTTGTGGCATTTAAACTATTTGAAAACTCATGTAGATATATATCAATTAGACAGTTTTGCTGTGTTGACGTCTCAGAGGGGATGTGATAGACCATCATTTTAACCGTAAGCACAACCAGACAAGGGCATGACCTCTCTGATCATAGCAGAGCTGTGGGTTACAGTGATGTTGGCTTATTCCACATGGTCAGTTCTGCATTCACCACCTTCTCCACAGGTGATCTAGAGTTGAAGGTTACCCTGATATTAAGAGGCAGTTTTGACTCATTACACTCCCTTGTTTTATTACCTGACAGCCTGTTATCTGTAATTCTCAATGTAATTCCTGTTAGTAACTCACAAAAATACTGTTGTACCCCTCAAATGTACCATGATTAGCAATATCGTATAGTAGGCCTGTACTTTGTTTATGTCTCCAATGTTATTGTGTTGTTAAAGAATGAAGAGGCTCATTGTGAGTTTTACAGATTTGTTTAATGACATATAGGAATGACAGCTGACTCATGGAGCAAATACAAAGTGAAGGTATTTCATGTAATTCATGTAATGTTAATCCACAGTTTTAGCACAATACTGCCATCATCTGGTCAAGTAGACAATAATCATGCAAGTTATTATACATCAAGATGAATTATTTGCGGTCTGTTCCACATATATCCATAGGCTTTGGCTCCTAATGTAACTCAGACACAGATCTCGGATTTCTTGAGTATAGCATGACATCATAATCTCACTGGATGTACAAAACTTTGTTTATTGACATTCCATTGAGTTTATTGACATGGTATTTGTAACTGTGCTGTTAAAAAAAGATTTTTTTAAAACAAAGATTATTGCAGTACATTGTACAATAAAATACTATTTCGCTCTTTCTTAAAAAATTGCATGTTTCATTCAATGTGTTACTGGTAAATTCATTGTTAAAATTCTAAGTGAAAATTGTTTCAAAGTAAATCCTTGACCAAATTTCTTTTTCCGTGAACTAGGATCTGTGCCAATAAAACATTAATTGAGAATATTTTAAATATAAAAGAAAATAATGGAATTCACATAACTGTTCCAAATGTAATTTTAATAATAAATATTTTTTTCTGTATTTTTCAATAACATTTATTATTATTATTATTATTATTATTATTATATTTAAATATTCCGTTTCATTAATAATTTATTATTATTACCAATATTTCATACATTTAATTTTATAGACCATGTTGGAAGAAAGTTACTGAGTCAAGCATCAATATAATAATAATAATAATAATATTTATTTGTTAATTATTAGTTAATTAAGTTCAGTTCACATTTATTTTTATAGCGCATTTCACAATACATATCGTTGTAAAGCAGCTTTACCGATTTAGGTCCTTCTAAGACAATAGCAATACTTTGTAATCGATACGGAACTTAATAGCTAACCAGTGTAGAGATGATAAAATTGGGGTTATATGATCATATTTTCTTGACCTAGTAAGAACTCTAGCAGCTGCATTTTGGACTAACTGTAACTTACAATAAATCAGTCTAGAAGTCATGAATTATTTCTGGCACACTATACTAATTCTGGCACACTATACATTTATTTATGTATTATTAAAGTGCATTGTCCCTGTTAAATAAACCTGAAAATTTAATTTAAAAAAAATACATAAATGCAATACTAGCTTTTTTGGGGATTCATAAAACCGATGACATGTAAAATTTACATTTTACATTTAGTCATTTAGCAGACGCTTTTATCCAAAGCGACTTACAACTGAGGACTAAACCAAGCGAGTCATCGTGAAGAGACAAAAACAACGCAAGAAGTGCTCAAAATACAAAGTTCAACCATTGCTCGGAGTAGCATAAGCCAGATAAGCAAGGATTTAAAGGAAAAGGAAAGAATTTTTTTTTTTTAATTTTAAAAAAAGAAAAGAAAAAAATAGTTTCGAAAGACTAGTTGCTGTCTAATATAACACCCAGGTTTTTAACTGCAGAAGGTAAAGTAATAGCCCACCCTTGCAAATTGTATTCTAAAAGATTCTGTGTACAGGTTTTTGGTCCAATTTAATATAGGAATGTAATAAGAAAAAAACACTGGCCATCCAATGTATTATATATTTAACACACTCTGTCAACTTGGATAATTTAGAGATTTCATCTGGTCGTGATGAAAAATATAACTGAAAATAGCAGAGAGCCTAAAACAGACCCTTGCGGCACTCCATACCTACTTTAACTTGGATTATTCCTGTTTAAATAAACAAAATGGTAATAGTCAGATCTAAACCACCTTAATGCCTGTCCCTGAATACCAATGCAATTTTGTAGTAGAATTAAAAATAATCCAAGATATTTGAAAATGAACAAAGTCATTTGCTTTTACTAAAATTGACAAAGACATTTGCTTTTACTGTGTTCCACCCCCGTGTGTCATGATCAGCATCTAACGCAGCTCTAAGATTAAGTAAATGCAGCCTTGGTCAGAAGCTAGAAGTAAGTCATTTGTAATTTTACCAATCATATTTCTGTGCTATGATGGGGCCTGAATACTGACTGAGGTTTTTCATTGAGATCATTCTTTTAACGAGCAATTGAGCAGACAAGTATATTTTAGACATAAATGGAAAATTTTAAATGGGTCTGTAAGTTGCCAGTTCAATGTATGTAAAACAAATAAGAAAATGTTTAGCTCAAATAAGCTCCACAAATGCATCCAATAATTAAACATGACATTATTTGTCAACATATAATAGGCGTTTTGGATCAAGACCAGGTTTTTACAGTCTATTTATCACAAGTGTATAATTGAACTCGTCTCACTATTCAGTGCTGTGTACGTCTGCCCAGATGTCACCATTAGGAGGAATGGCTCATGCCACTGCTAAGAGGCAGATGACCATCTGGTGTGTAATTTATGACGGGTTATGCCAGGAGTCATGGCCTAGGACGGTAATGTATGCCCCTCCAAATATCATTGTACACAAACGCTTAGAAAATACTAGTAACAAAAGTGCAATTCAAGCCATTTTAAATCACTGTCTGGATAAACAAAGGCAAAATATTTCAGGCCTAGTCATGCTGCTTCCATCAGTGCATCAGTTTACCCATCCACTATCTCATAGCTCAGTGTTTTCCAACACATTCTCGAACTGATTCTCAAACACAACTGATTCAGCCCATTAGAAACTACTCCAGAGCTGTGTTCAAAATTGCCCCACTATATCAATCACTATTCCCTACATTACTCCACTAATATAGTCCACTTGAAGGAGTGAGTGAATTCGGACACGGAATGGCTGCTACTTTTGCATAGTTTGTGCTTGCCGTTTAATAATCATTCGAAACTCAGCAAACTAGCAGCTCCAGTAGTAATGAAAGGATTTATCCTGAACTCTGTCATGAAACTAGCATGTATAAACATGAATTAAACAATTTAATAATCAATTAAAAAGGAATTTATACCTGTATGATATTACGCTGTACCCACATTGGACCAGCGGTTTGGAAAATGAATGGATGGATGATACAGCTGTGAGCGCCATCTTCTGGCAAGACGCAGGATTTAATTCGGCACGACCCTTACAGTGCATTATGAGTATTCTCTAGCCGTTGGGTGTACATCTGTTGTACACTTATTATTGTGGTGCATTTTGGGATTGAATGAGAATAGTATCCACTGTTGTTTAAGTCACCACTACAAATGGCTGTCCCTTCAAATAGTGCCCTATGAAAGGGTATAGGGATCTCCCAGTCACGTGACCCCTAGCCGCGTGTCAGCCATTTTGACGGAATACATCCGTCGGCTACTCATAGATCCATTGGGTAATATATATTATTAGTATATTATACTAATATACAAAGGTTGGTCAATGTGTTTTTATCACCAAATTATAGTAGCCTACCTGTAATAATTTTTAAACTGAATTTACAGGGAAAAACACTAAACAAAATCACCAACAAGATTAAGTGTATCTTTAATGAATTTGTTTAATCTAGTTTGATCCAAGAAAAACGAAATAATAGCCTATGCTTATACTTTTTTATACTTATCACCACTAACTGTCACTGTAGTATGATAAACTGTCATTGAGACTGTTGTCTCAACCTGTGTTTCTAACGATTTATAAGAAGTGTCAAACAAAATACAAGATCAGCTTTTGGTATTTGAAAACGAAAGAATGTAATGTGATAATACGCCTAACGAATTAACTGATCTAGGAATACATGTATGCGTTGCCTGTTTATTGCCGCCAACCACTTTTCTCCGTTGTTTCTTTTGGGATATGGTATAAAGATATTCCTTTTGTATGATCACGTATCTGATCGCATCCAAATGCACAGGATCGCTCGGAAATGATAGGAATATTTCGCGACGAGCTGTATTATCACCGGCGGTTTAGCATTTTCTGTTCCGTCAAGATGGCTGCTCCAAATGGCGTGACCTCACGCGGGACGTCCCTATAGGGGGTGATTTAAGACTGCCTGAAATGAATGGGTCAGATAAGGGAGACATCCAAAATGTGTTCTCTTAGTGTGACTCCAGGAATAGGGTTGGGAAACACTGTCATAGCTGGCATAGGCCTACAGTAGTTCATATAATTGAGGCAGTGACAAATGTTTGCTATCAACTTAATTAAAAGCGGATTGCAATTAGTATAAGTGTGAATTGTTGTAGAGTTGAATCATTGTTTATGTGTTACGGAGAGTTACGGACTGAGGGCACATGCACGCACCATCTGGCCTGCACGAGATAAGCTCTTGGACATTGCCAGTGTTTTTCTCCCATGCCTACCTATGTTACAGAAATTCTCAAAGTATTTCTTCAAATCATTTGAAGCATTATCTCATGGCCTAACCCCACTGAATACTAAAAAACCTTGTTTCTAAATGTTTTGGATAATACCTTTTGGACGAGACTTTAATTTCAAATACCATTTCACATTTAACCTGGCGTTGACCTTCAGTGTTGCAGGGGTTTCTATTGGATTAAATAATTTTGAACAAATGGGTTATACAAGATCAATAATTCTGTTAGAGTCAAATTTGGTAACACTTTCTATGAAGCCTGTATATGTAATGCATTATAAGCCGTTCTTAATTCATATGCATAATCTCTTATAAACAACCTTAGAATATGTTGCATCATCTCATAAATAATCATAACAACAGGGACTTGTCGGTGCACCAAAAAAGATCTTGCAGTTGAAACAGCCCTTAAAATGTCAGACTCCCTGATCAGTGCCCTGAGACTGGGGAGCTGATTGAGACTCACCCAAGGAGAATTCACCCGTGTTAATTGTGGGAGATATTAACATCTTTTTTTTGTTTTTAAATCACCTGTTACTTAAGAAATATTTGCATTAAATGCATGCTGTGTTCTTTGAGATAAACATCGTATAATGCTAAAACTTTTTAGAATTCAGGCTCAGTGAAACATTGCACTGTCTTTTTAAAATTGTGGCATAACCCATTATCAACTTCAGGAACGGCATCAAGCTGGTCAAAGGAAAGGCAAAAAGGGCGCAGACCCATTTTAAGTGACAGCTGCTCTTTTGCAACAAAGGTAATTTCAAATGCAAGCAGGTCCATTCATTTGATTTCCTCCACATCTCCCAGAGTGCTGAATGTAATTATCATCCCTCCATCTAGCGTCCCTAGGGAGCCCTTCCCCCTCCATGCTCAGCTGTGACCGTCCCCGGCCCTGCGGCCCTCCCCCCACCTGATCACGTGACATTATCCTGTCCCGCCTGCCTGTCCCCACCCACCAGCACCAGCTGTATGACTTTCATAATCTCAACACAATGCCTGATCCAGAATTAGTCACCATTGACTCTCATTATAGCCTTATAATATCTGTCTGTCTGTCTGCCTGCCTGCCTGCCTGCCTGCCTGCCTGTCTGTCTGTCTGTCTGCCTGCCTGCCTGTCTGTCTGTCTGTCTGCCTGCCTGCCTGCCTGCCTGTCTGTCTGTCTGTCTGTCTGTCTGTCTGTCTGTCTGCCTGCCTGCCTGTCTGTCTGTCTGTCTGTCTGCCTGCCTGCCTGCCTGTCTGTCTGTCTGCCTGCCTGCCTGCCTGTCTGTCTGTCTGTCTGTCTGTCTGCCTGCCTGTCTGCCTGTCTGTCTGTCTGTCTGTCTGTCTGTCTGTCTGTCTGTCTGCCTGCCTGCCTGTCTGCCTGTCTGTCTCTCTGTCTGTCTGTCTGTCTGCCTGTCTGTCTGCCTGTCTGTCTGCCTGTCTGTCTGTCTGTCTGTCTGTCTGTCTGTCTGTCTGTCTGTCTGTCTGTCTGTCTGCCTGCCTGCCTGTCTGTCTGCCTGTCTGTCTCTCTGTCTGTCTGTCTGTCTGTCTGTCTGTCTGCCTGTCTGTCTGCCTGTCTGTCTGCCTGTTGATCATGTGATCGACCTGATGTTTTAATGTTAAGCATGTTTTAAGATGTTTTAAATGTCTCTCAGAGGGTCTGTCTCTCAAATATGAGAATGTTTATATACAGTATTTACATATCTATCAACTGATCTCAGTGGCAATGAATAAACCAGAAGGGAAATAGATTAAATGTTTTACGGTAAATATTCTTCTAAAAGGTAGATATCTACGGAGCCCCCCTAGTCCCACTTTGTCAAAAAAATTTATTATAACTATCTCGTGGCCTCAAGATAAGTATCTCGTGGCCTCAAGATAGTAACTCGTGGCCTCAAGATAGTATCTCTATCTCGTGGCCTCAAGATAGTATCTCGTGGCCTCAAGATAGTATCTCGTGGCCTCAAGATAGTATCTCGTGGCCTCAAGATACTATCTCGTGGCCTCAAGATACTATCTTGAGGCCACGAGATAGTTATAATAAATTTTTTTGACAAAGTGGGACTAGGGGGGCTCCGTAGATATCAGAACATATGCAGCCTAAATGAAAAGTGTAATGGTGTCCAGAGGTATGGTCTTTGAAAATACTTAATTTGCATTCATATTTTAAGGAGAATTCATCAGAATCCATAAAAACAGCCTTATTACCGAGATTTTCATTATGAAATCATAGCCACCGGATAGAATCAGTCCACTCAGAATAGAAAGAGACTGCATCATCACAGATGGTGCTTGAGGGCTTTGATTGCGCTCAGTCAAGTACTTGCCTGTAAGTGTGTGTGCATGCTTTTGTTTGACCATATGTGCATATGCGTGTCCTCAGTGGTGTGTGCATTTCAATTTAACATGTGTTTGTATGCATGTGTTTTAGACCGCCTGAGTGCTTTGCAGGCCTGAAGTGGATGGTCACAGATAGCCTAAAGGCTCGATTTCTGTTTCTGAATATGTGGTTTATTATTCCGATGGTAAAATATGATTTGATTAACTGCTTTGGCTGCAGTGTTAGTTTAACCTGTGCAATTCTGCTTGTTGCAACAGCATTTTGTTAATTCTATGGCATCACAACAAACAACTTAGCCTGCACCTAATTTGAATACAAAGCCTTGTGGCTTGACCCATAGGCAATACCTCTTAAGCACAATGCCCTTCCTTCACAAAGTGAACAAACATTTTCACAGTAACAGTCACATTTAGCAATTTTTCCCAATATGAATGTTAATGCAAATTTTTTTCAATGAAAATAATGTTAGTTTGATTAAGATTGAGATCAAGTATATTTATTTGATAATAGCAGTTAAATGTTACCACATTAAACATATTTTTAGCTAAATGTTAAGCATGTTTTAGGAAATGTTAGCTGTCACTGATGGAGTTTGGGACACATCATTTTCAGCAATATTTCTGATTTGACTGCACTGACACTACTGGATGATTGCTGAACTGAGCTGGACGATGACATCACTATTTTCTACTTAGAGCTGAATTGAACATTTAATATTTGATTAACTTTATTGAACAGAACTGAATCAACACTGAACTGACCTCAGCTGAACAATGACACTTTTTTTTTTAAAGCTGCTTTATAGCAGAATTGAACTTTGTTTAGATCAAGTCATTGGTTTCCTGTTCCTGTTTTCGACTGAGCCTGGTTTCTCCAATGTTTTTTTTCCTCCATTCTTTCACCTGATGGAGTTTAGGTCCCTTGGCACTGTGGCCATTGGATATTGTTCATTTTCAATTTTACATTATTGATCTGACTATACTGACACTGTTGTATGAGAACTGAACTGAGCTGGACGATGACATAATTTTTTTTTTTTTTTTTTGCTTTATAAATAATTGATGATCTTTACAGCAGAACTGAATCAACACTGAACTCCAGCTGAACAAAAGCCGAAATGCCAACTTTATCACTGTAAAGCTGCTTTGAAACAATCTATATTGTATAAAGTGACTACATAATTGTATGACTCGACTAACCTGACTTTAGTGACATCAGCAGTTTAGTGCAGTGTAGTATTGGTTTGAATAATAATAATACTTATTATTATCATTATTATTATTTGTATTAATAACAAATAAATAGACTACAACTTATTATTATTAATATATGTTGTTGTTGTCATTTAATATTATTGTTTACATCATTATGAAATGCATCTTTATATTTGTCATCATATTTATATAATATAAATATATTCAAAATGTTAAATATGCCATCCCTAACAACAACAACAACTATATGAAACAAAATAAACATGGCAAGTGCCAAAAAAAATGTCCAAACCTTTATTTAGTGAGTCTCGAGAGGATACAGAGCGAGCGAGCGCTCTCCCCTCCTCCGCCATGTGATGACGGACAGACTGTATCACCGGAGCGATGCTTGAAGTCACTCTCATCAGCAACAAAGCGAAGGAACAGCAGCAGCAGCACTGACGTAAACCATCCACCACATCACCGGAACCATACGGACCTGGACCGACACCATATCGTCTCTTCCGAAGGACGAATATGATGAAAACGGAGCGCTGAGGGATCGTGATGATGCTCGGACTCCAATTCACGGCAACATTTGAAATGCGCGTTAAATGGAGACTCAAGAGATGCTGCAGGGTGCCGCATTGCCTGGCCGTTTGATGATGCTAGGATAGAGCAGCGCTTTTAACCGTGATGCTTGTTCTTAGATGCGTTTGGGGTGGGATGGAATGAATGAACGGATTTTGTGGTCGAGTCAATGCATCAGATTTGATCATACGCAAACTAAGACGATTTCAGTCTGCTTAAGCCATAGACTTATCGATGAGCACGACCACATGAATGTATATGAATTTATTTTGCAGGACAAGCATCAACAACCCACGATACAGGTGAACTCATAAGGACTATATAGAGTATATATGAGGTGAACTATCAGTGTCATAGCTACACTCAGGACCATCTCCAAAGTCAGGTTTTTATTTGAAAGCACTGCAGTGACAGGGCTCTTTATGATTGGCATTTTCATAAACGATTACAGAGGGCATATTTAGTGTAGTGTAGCCTATAGTACAGTATAGTCAGCCTTGGTCCATTGCAAGGACAATGACTCATTTACAGGCAGGCCTGTCTCCAGAAACCCTGGAGAAAGCCAAGGTGGAGTTAAAGGAGAACCCCGACACTTTACATCAGGACATACAGGAGGTGAGGGACATGATCATCACCCGTCCAGACATTGGCTTTCTCAGGACAGACGATGCTTTCATCCTGCGCTTTCTCAGAGCCCGGAAATTTAACCATTTCGAGGCCTTCCGCCTCCTGGCCCAGTACTTTGAGTACCGGCAACAGAACCTAGATATGTTCAAGAACCTGAAGGCCACCGATCCTGGGATCAAGCAGGCTCTGAAGGATGGATTTCCTGGAGTTCTGTCCAATTTGGATAGATACGGGAGGAAGATTCTGGTTCTTTTCGCGGCAAACTGGGATCAGAGCAGGTAAGGTGCTATTGGATTTTGGCTAATTGTGGGTAATGACACGCTCAGTCTGAGCTGTCTTTTCAGCATCAGTCTTCTGTCATTCACTAGAGCATGATGTTAAGTTAAAGTTAAAGGTACAGTAACAGTGTACATCACAGTGGCCATGTTACATATTACTATTTGTAGTGACAAATAAGGATGTCTGAGATGTTGACAAGAAAATCTTTAAAACGCATGTAGTTTTTAGAAATGTAATGTTGGTTTCATAATTTTATTTAAGAACATTTATACCATTTTCTACATCTAATATATATGTATGTAGATCTTTAAGGGATATTTTAACCATTGAGGGTTTGATGTGTCATCCACCTTTGACCTTACCCAATATTCTATATGGCCGTCCTTTATATATTTTTTATTTATAGTATGACAACATAAATTCAACATGGATGCCCCAGGTACCTTTGGAATATTTACTGTTATCTTCTATTTTAAAGAACAGACAGTAACTCTCTCAAAATGCATAATCTAATAATAATTTTTTTTTTAAACTTAATGACCTTGACATACATTCATGAGTCTCATATACAGTCTAAGGGTCTCTGGTCTCTTGGCATCTGTCAAAATGGCTACCTGCATGTACAGCACAACATGCTGACTTTCACTTGGCAAGTAAGAATTTTCTTTTGTTTTGTTGCATTTATTAATAATAAAAAAATATATAGCCTAGCCTCATTTATAATGTTTTATTTTAATGGTTAGCGACCTATATAGGCTTGGCTGAGACTTCAGACTCAACAAGGGTTAATCTATCATCAATGTGCCCTTGAGTTATGGACTTCATCTCAGGTTTCTCCAATGACACTGTCCATGCAATACGTGCACTGTAAGTGACCTTTGGATGATTTAATAAATGTCAAATAATTTAATTAGATAAATACATCTCTTGCAGTGTAATCAAGGGATTCATTTTATCCTTAAGTATCCACTCTTAGAAAAAAAGTTCAATATGGTTTTAAAATAGAACCCATAGGTTTCTTGACTCAATTTTAAAGAACACTTTATAGTTTATATAAGGAAATTGTATAAATGATTGCTTGTTTAACAGGATATTTCACATGTTTTTCTGGTGATACAGTATGTTTACAATGCTTAATTCATAAACTTTAATTACAATAAAACAAATTAAATAAAACGAAATAAATTAACTCAATTCATAAGATGATCTCTTGATGGCAACTCCTAAAAGATTATATATGAAGCACCTGACAGAAACCTGTAATGTTCTAGAACCTTTTCTTCTAAGAGCGAGGTTGTGTGTGTAACGTATACTAGTGTGTGAGCTTAAATGTGACCTAAAGTTCCAAATTAAATCATTTTTATCCATCACTTCAACTCGAATTTATGGCCCAAAACCAAGAGTTTAGTAAAACACTCTCTATCTACAGTGGCCACAACAATCTTTGGACACTTACATATTTTGTAATACAGTCACATGCATGCATATTTAATAGTGTCACCTTTTTGGGACCACTGTATATGCATTAATTAGTTTATGCACTGTGCAATAAATTAAGACTACTTATATATGTACATGTATTTCTCCAGATTTAATTTGTTATAATGTTGTGATAAATCATGGCGTTAACTGTTGGAGTCTCACCTCTTTAGACTAGAGAGTAGTGCTCGAGTCCATATCAAACAGCCTTTGAATCCAAGCCAGTCGCACCATTGCCTTGGATGGCAGGGCTCTTGGCATCCTCTCACAGGAACAATGTCACAGGAACAATGTTTGATGAGAACTAGGGTCAAGTCGCGCCTGATTTGCTACATGTATTCAAGTATTGTATAAATGAGGTACTTATGTCCTCTAGAAGTGTAAATACCAATTTTGACTAACATGAACTAACTGTATACTCGTCACAGAGTTTGTTTGCAAACCTTCCTAAAAGCTTGTGCTTCTCTGCAGGTACACTTTTGTGGATATTCTGCGAGCTATTTTACTTTCTCTGGAGGCAATGATAGAAGACCCCGAACTACAAGTAAATGGATTTGTCTTGACCATTGACTGGAGTAACTTCACTTTCAAGCAAGCTTCCAAGCTAACTCCAAGCATGCTGAGATTGGCAATTGAGGGCCTGCAGGTAACACAACTGTTTGCCTTCATGCATCTAAACGGTTCAGTCCATGTTCTTAGAAGCATTATGGTATTAAATATGTAATGTTTATGAAGCATGCATAAGATATAACAAATAAGAATTGCTTAGGGAAATTCTGCATGTGTGGGGCTGAACAGGTGCTTGTAGAGGAATCTTCTGTCAAACATTTGTTGAGTAACATGAACGGGAGCTGACCCAATCATCTAACGCAAGGGAACACGATCTGCATAGAAACCAAGAATGAGTATTGTGTTTAATTTACCCAACTCAAAAGTAGTTTATAAGGCTAGATGTGCAACAGGAGGCAATGCATTGAGAAATCGTTTATGTGTTTATAGTTTGCTTAGGAGTTGTTATTCAAGTCTTTTATATTAGTATCACAAAAGTACAAAATTATCCAAACCATTGAGAGGTTTGGTTTTTCCAATGAGAGGTAGTTATACCCTTTGTGAGCGAGGTCAGTAAGTTTTAGTCCAATGTAATAACATCAACTAACATTTTAGTGAAAAAGAAAATCCTCTCCGAGTCAAAATGACTCAAACACAACACAAAGGATATGATAAAATTAGCAAAACTGTCCCATATACTTACATTGAGAGGAGTTGAGCAATATCTAAGCAACAGATATCATAGAGTCCTCAGCAACCGCATAGCAACACCCTGACAACCACCCACAACACTGGTGGTGTGTTTTGGATGAACACTCACATTGCATAAAATGTACAAATCTAGTTGCCCTATTTTAACATCACTATTACACATAACTGAGCAGCAATTGTTCTTTGTGCTAGAAAAATGGTCACTGTGCATTTAACAAGAGCTTATCTGCGCATAGACATTTCCAGAAGCAGCGGCCTCTTGAAAGCTCTCATTTAGACATCACTTCTTTGAGGAGGGCTTGGGTCTGATATGACATGTAGGCAGTGCAGAGTGAGGCCTGTTGACTGAATATTAATGCGGGTGCATGATGAGCCTATTCCACATTCCAGTGCCTCTTCAGACAGATTAGCCGGTGAATAATTGATCGCCGCCATTAGCATCTTGCATCCACAATGTGCTGTTCACATCGAGTGGGACATCGCTTTTGTAGCCGTTTGAAAGGGAAACAATAGCTTAGATTGAGGGAAAAGAGCCCCAGCTAATTAGTTACAGTTCAAAAGAGTGCTCAGCAGCCAGCTTGTCAGCAGAAGTCATCACTTACATGTGTAAATATTGACAGGAATTTAGAATTTGGGCATTTTTAAACCAATTTGCATGCATAAAAAGTTACAAGAAGCGACTTGATGAATGCATGCATTTACCAATATACACTACTATATAAGTTTGAACACTGAGGAGCAAATAGTATCTGCCACTATTTGCACTATTTACTTGTATAAATAGCATCTAACTACCATTGCAAAGAAAATAAAGCTATTTTTACATAGTGTAATTAGAATCTATCGCTATTTTCACTTAGTGTAAATAGAATAGATTGCTATTTGCACATGCAATAGCCGCTGCCTTTATTTTTTTTGTTTTTGAAAGAAGTTAATAGTTTTTATTCAGCAAGGATGCATTAAAATTGATCAAAAGTGACAGTAAAAGATTTCAACCGAAATATTTCTATTTAGAATAATTGCTTTTATTTTGAACGTTCTATTCATCAAACGATCCTGAAAGACAAATGTATTATGGCTTCCACAAAAATTAAGCAGCACAACGGTTTTCAATCTTGATAATAAGAAGAAATGAAAAATAAATGAATAATAAGAAATTTCTACCAAATCAGCATATTAGAATGATTTCTGAAGGATCATGTGACACTGAAGACTAATATATTTAGTAATATAAAGACTAGTAATGATTCCGAAAATTCTGCTTTTCCACCACAAGTATAAATCACATCTTAAAATACGCACTACGGAGCCCCCTAAGGGACCTTTGCAAAAATAAAAAATATACATATTTTTTGCATGCACACGAGAAATATTCATGTGCGCACACTAAACTTTTTTTACATGCGCACGGGAATTTTTTCGCGTGCTGATGCACAATTTCCAGATTATGTACTAAAACCTATTTCCTGTGTGCTTCACTGCCATTTTACTGAAGAAAATGAGCTATAAGAAAAACATCAATTTGCTCAAAATTTGGCTTACGTTAGGGCAGTATATCTCTAATATCACCGTCTTATATGTCCGCTTTAACGCATCCTCAGTGGAGGCTGAGAAACCGTGGCTGATGGCACAATACGGCTGCGTGCATTTTTCTATTTGCCAAGTTCAAGGGTCCATAAAGCCAAGTTCAAGGGTCCAGTATACCTCTAATATCACAACCATATGCCTGCTGTGACGTATCCTTTGTGGCGACAGTGAAACCGTGCCGTGAAATGTGCTGATGGCGCAATACAGCTATGTTCATTGGGTTGATAAAAAGTGCTCAAATTTTGGATTTCGTTAGAGCAGTTTGATTAAACCTGGTGAGCATAAGAGACTTCTTTCAAAAACATTAATAAATCTTACCGTCCCCAAACTTTTGAACAGAAGTGTGTGCTGATAGCGTTTCCCAAACACTTTTAGGTCAGAAAATGACTGAGAGAATGCTAGAATGAGAGGTGTGACGCCCTTTGGTTCTATTTTGACAGTGACAGACCAACAGTATGTACATTGAGTCATTAAACATGACGTTTAGAGCCCGCGGGAAAAGCGCACAGCTCTCCGACCTAAAAGTGTAGGGTCATGTAAAGCGTTACATCAGTCTGATGCCATTGTTCATATGGACATCTGTCTGTCTCAATCATCAACGTAATGAAGCATTAAAAGCTTTTTTGTAAGATTTTTGATGTTTTAGCATATTGTCATACCAGTGTGTGGACACATGAAAGAGAGAGAGAGTGACAGAAACAGAAAGGAAGGTCATGGACTGAAGGAATAGGAGAAAGTACTAAGTACGAAGTATGTTCTCTGCTCGTTTTTGCTTTCTGCTGAGTCCATTTGATGAGCTAGAATCTTTTGCTTTTGAAAGTACTTTTGTTGTGCCAGAAACTAATGCACTGTATGTTTTGCAAGGTTAAAATAGAACTAATAGATTCTTCCTAGAAAACCTCATGGTTTGCAGGCAGTGATCATTGCCTGTTCTTGAGGTAGTATGCTTTTATTATTAGTTTACACAGTAGAGCCATCTATCATATATTTTTACTAGCAAATGGTGGCTCAGAAATGAGCACTTGATGTTCAGAAAATGGCTGTTCTTAGCAAAATCAATAGACAGCAGCAACATACTCCCGGGTCGAATAGAAGTGAGAGAAAGTGGTCCTGGCTTTCCTGGAGCAGTGCTTTGTTGTTTCAGCCTCTGTTGTTTGCTTCTTTGCTTTGGACATGCCTTTTGTCTCTCTTAGTCTTGAGAAATAACCCACGCTTGGCAGCCAATCACAATGGGCCAATCTTCCCCAGCCCACCCCATGCCGAGTTTCCCTGGCAACCTGTCTAACCGCCATGCTATGCACCCTCCAGATGGGCTGTGCTCACAGAGAGACACGCACTCATGTCACTCAGACACCGTGTCCGTATGTGTGTTTCTATGTATGGCACCTAAAGTGCATCTTAAAAAAGCACAGGAAGTTCATTGTACTGACAGATTGACAAGCATCACATTGTTGCATTGCATTCCCATAAAAAGTCCTTTTTGTATTGCTTGTCTGGGACTGATCTGATGTCAGGTAACACTTTATTTTAACAGTGTCCTTGTTCCATATGTTACATGTACTTACCATAGTAATAACTGTAAATGATGCATAATATACATGCAGCTAACCCTCAACCAAATCCTAATCCTACACTTGTTGTTAAATAATATTACACAGTACTTAAATATATAATTACACTTTAACACAGACACCTTAAAATAAAGTTAACCTTAAAAATAACCGAGTATAATTATTGATTTTATTTTATCAAAAATAATAATACATTTTATTGTAGAGTGATATTTTTGGGGGTATTAATAGTGTTTATTTCTTGTGCTGTAAGTTTTTTTTTTTTTTGTATTGCCGGTCTGGGACTGATATCAGCTGAAGTATAAGCAATGATTTTATTTTATTTGTTGTGTGCATGCAATTTAGTTTAGTAAACATCACGAGTTTGAATGAAAATATCTTTCAGAACATTTCCTCAGTAATACAGTAAGACCGTAGCTAGTTTTCACTGTTTTTGCCATATACAGTTCATTCCACATAATTGGACCTTTTGTGACAACATGCCCCTATTGCAAGGTCCTATTGCAATTACTTGTTCATTCAAATCAATTCACATTAATAACACATTTATTTGTATAGTGCTTTTTCACAATACATATCGTTTCAAAGCAGCTTTACAGAAAATGCATGTTTCTACATTACTTGTTACCCAAAAACTATAGCAAAAATATCACATGCTTGTACTTTTTTTGTTTTGAGAATTACATTTATAAAAAAAAAAAAAAATCCAATGTAATGACTCTTGACTCAAAACCTCATAGGTAGGCTACTGAGATATAGTTTGTGACAACAGAACACACACTTAACGACTAGCTGAAACATTCTGAGACTAAACTGAACACACTTACAGACTGTTTCCAACGACTGGAGCAGATTTTAAACACCGACTGAACGCAACTTTGTCTGACTCGCACAGGCATGATCAGTCATAAGTATCAAATTACATTCATAATCGGCCTTACAGTCGTTAAGTGTGTCCCCGGCTTATTTGAAAGTAGATAATCAAAGAGAGTTGTAATTTACATTTGCACCAATAGACACCAATATAAAATCTTGCAATATATCTGTGGTATTAAACTGTTTAATAGATGTCCCACAGATGAATTCAGACAGGCAGAAGGATCTATTTTAGCCTTCTAGAAACAGCTGAGGCCTTTATGTCTTGTTGATTGAAGTCCTTCTCCCCATCATTAAAGAAAGAGGCGACTGAAACTTGTTACAACAGATGGATTTAAAGCAGCATTACGCCTTCGCGTTCGCAACAAGTAATCTCTCTTTTGTATCTCTCTCAAAAGCCGTATTATAGAATGTAACTTCTCTTAAAGGGATAGTTCACCCAAAATTACAATTCTGTCATCATTTATTTATTGAGATTGCTGTAGTTAAATTGATTGACTGATTTATTTATTTATGTTTTTTTTTATGGCCTTGACAGTATGTGTGTATGTATGTATTTATTGTATGTGAACATAGGTATTGTCTGTGTAATGTTATGTTAGCTTTGACCTGCCTGGGGGACTACGGATGAAAAATAGCCTTTGGCTAAATCCGGTACAATAGATGAAATGGAAATTTTATGTTAAAAATTGTACATGATCCCTTTATAAATAAATAAAAATAAATATAATAACTTCTCTTAAAGCGATAGTTCACCCAAAATTACAATTCTGTCATCATTTACTCACCCTCATGTCATTTCAAACCTTTCACTCAAAAAATGTGTTGCTTGGATCCCATTTTGTTCTGAAATATCTTCTTTAGAGTTCAACGGAAGAAAGAAAGTCGTACCTAGGTTTGGAACGATCTGAAAGTGTGGTAAATAATGAGTGGTAAATCAAATTTTTGGGTGAACTATTTCAATTATTTCCACAAACAATAAATTGTTCTCAATTTGCTCTCCGATCCAATATATCTGATTCAAGTTTTCTTTGCTTTATGTGGTCAGGGGAAGGGCAAGAGGTTTGTACAATATTTATAGTGCCATGCAGTCTATGTCCCATAAGCAAACAGGAAAGCGTGTTCCAGGGAAGATCTCAGTCCCTATTTAATCAACAGAGCAACTTGCACATGGAATGGGTTTGCATTCCTCACACCAGACTGGCTCATCTGGATGCTAAGATCTGTTGCCTCCCTGAAAGCAAAGCTTGTACGCGTCTTGCTTATCTGGGAAACGGCACTAGACATATCTGGGCCTGCAGGACTAGAGTTAGACTAATTGTTTTGCTCTCTGCAAAGTGGCACAGTTATGGTCGCGCTCTGTTTATCGGACTATAAACGGGACTGTTCTGATCTGTAGCAGAACTGACAGCTAGTGAGAGCTTCATCTTTGTGTTACCGGGCTTGCGTGGCTATACGCTCAGTGGGCTGGAACTGGCAAGTGTAGATACAATTTCTCCTGTAGAGCTCCAATTATTGACGTGAGCAATGGCATGTGTCTGAGTGTGAAGCTTCGTATTGCTGGTTTGCTCAGTTATGGTTAATTTGTCTAAGTATTGCTAACAGGTTGCTAACTGTTTGTACAAGAGAGCTATTCTTGATCAGAATTGGCCCGAATATGGACCACACTTAATGCTGATAGAAAAAAGTCTGGCTACAGAAGACTATTTGTATTTTTGGGTAAAGAAACCATTGGTTTTTTCTTCTAAAGGCTCTTAGAAATCAGGTTTCTTATCCAGGAATGCTGTCACTGAAACTAGGACAGCTTACTGATGCTGACTGGTACGGTATGTATTATTTGGTAAAGGGACCATGATAAAATACTAGCTTTTCCTCAGGCTACGTCTTTCAAAAGGTCTCCAGCAAATGGAGTTTTTTTTTCCTTTTCAGTTCAGTCGTGCATCATCAGTTGCTCCTGACAAGAAAAGAGAGGGATGTTTCATGTCAAACCACTGAAACAAAATGCACAGATGACATCAGCAGTCCATCAGCTTATACAGAGACTAAAAACAACCCCATAAAGCTCTAAGCAAAGCCATTCTTTGATAAACTGTAATTTAGCGGCGCTGCTTAAAACCGGTAATTATTTAACATTGCGGATGTTTTAAATGGTTCCTGATTTTACGATGAGGCACTTTTAAGAGCAATTATCCTGTGGCTTTACTCCTTTCTAGTCAATCTGACCTGCTACCAGAATCTATGTTAGGTGCTTGATGGATTTGTATTCAAGCTAATACAAGCACCTTTTTCAACAATCCATTTGAGTGCATCACTTGACCAAAACAGTAGAATTATGCATAAACCTGTATCACTCCCGAAGAGTTTGTTATATTTTTGAGTAGTTCAGTTACTGGCGACTTCAGTTACAGTTAATGGCTGTACAGTTTAGTTACAGTTACTAGTTACTAGCATGGTTTCGCTCATGTATTTTAATTATAATTATTATTATTTTTTTTTCTTTGTTGCATCCAGATTTCCATTTACTGTTACCACTTTTTTGTTTTGCATGTTTGTTTAGCAAAAATGAGAATTCTATTACCATTTACTCACCTTAGTGTTTTTCTAGGGGCCCTAACACACTGAGGTTACGTTTACACGACAACGATATGCTTAAAACGGAGGAGCTTTTCCTTTGAGTTTTCCGCGTACAGACAAAACGTAGACAATGTCCGACAATGACATTGTCCGACATTACAGACAATGTCCAATGTCGTTTGGACATTGTCAAAACGATCCCCGTTCACATGGATCTACGAAAATGACTAAAAACGCTGTATTCTGCTGCCAGGCCATTAGATGGCAATAAAACAGTTTAGTAATACAAATGTGCATGACGTCATTGTTTTCAGAGATTCGCGTTTTTGTTGTTTACATGTTGTTTCACTTTGAAAAACATTTTCAAAAGTTTGCGTTTTCAGGCACCCAAAACACCGTTGTCATGTAAATGAATGACCAAAACGCATAAAACGTTTTACGTTTTTTGTTGAAAACGATGGTGTGTAAACCTAAGCCGACAGTCTGCCATCGGCCAGAGTCGGGCCGTTGTTGAGCGTCCGTCTGCGCCGTTGGTGAGAAAGAGAACTCTGATTGTCTTTTTAGCTTAGTCGAATCAGTCAGTGCACGAGAATAAAAGCGAAAGTGAGCAAAGAAGGCTGTCCTAATTTTACGTCATCTTACCTGAGCAAGCAAGGGTGTAGAGTTACATTCAAGCAATTTTAAGGCATGAATACATTTTTTTTTTCACTGGAAAAAACGTTTAAATATACCATTTTGGTGATCAAAGATGAGTTTTAAGGGATACAATTATTGACTACAGGGGGACTTTAAAAGTGCTTTTCAGCATCACAGGATCAGATCATGTGCATTCTGAATTCTAGAATTTAGGAAAAAGAGCATTGTGGCAGCTTCCCCTCCCCGTTTCCCTCTGTCTCCTCCCACTGTCACACTGCTGGGACACAGATCAATCAGGTTCCACCAGCTCACACCAGAGTTTAGCTCTTCATGTTTAATGCAGCTGAGACCTTTATCTCCCTCGGTAGCAGCAGGTCCCAAAGCAGAGATATCTGACACCACCTGCTGGCAAATGCCTCATAGCCCCTCCTCTGAAGCGCTGGCCAATCACCATGCGCTTGCACCATCACCTGCCTCTGTGTCAGATCCAGTGCCAGATCTAACACCCACAAGCCTGTGGTCTGCTGCTGAACACTGGCCTGGGGGCCTCGTGTCTATACGGCCTGCTTACTTGCAGCTGTCCACCAGTGGCGCCAACAACACAGTTCTGTTATGATTTGAGAGTCAGTGAGAAGCAATAAACAAGGCCATGATGTGATCAAGTACACTGAATTTAAAAATGGCATAGTATGTTTTAAGAAAAAATGTTATTTTAGCAGCAAATGTTAGAACTTAAGTTACTAAATGAAGATAAATGTCTATATTTGGCTGTTTGTTGAAAGAAGAGCATGCACTCTAAAAAGAGTGTATGTTTTCTCTTTCATATATATAAAAAAAAAAAAAAAAAAAAAAAATATATATATATATATATATATATATATATATATATATATATATATATATATATATATATATATATATATATATATATATTGCAAATTATAAGATGATAGTTGCAAGTGGAATCTCAAATCTGTGTATGAGGCCTGCTTCAATAAAGACATTTATATAGACATTTATTATTTTGATCTCTATTTCAAAATAAATGCTGTTATTTGTAATTTAGCATGTTTTCCACAAAAATATGAAGCAGCACAACTGTTTTCAACATTGATAATAATAAGAAAATATTTATTGAGCACCAAATCAGCATATTAGAATGATTTCTGAAGGATCATGTGACACTGAAGACTGGCGTAATAATGCAAAAATTCAGCCATTTCAAAAATAAATTACATATTGAAATATAGTTGGTGAGCATAAGAGCTTTTTTTCTCATATCTAGATTCAAATTTAAACCCTGTAACCTAGACTTGGAAGTCTTTTACAATCATTTGTTCTTAAGACTTGGCTTAGCGAAAGACAGCATCATAATGAAGCTTTCCAGAACCCTTGCAGTCAGCTTTATGAATATGGATTACTGTTCAGGGCATATTAGTGAACACAGCAAAGTATGAATCAACTTCAGCTGATGTGTGATATTAGGAGAAATGGGAATTATGCCCACTTTTTGGTGTAATCCTGTGGAATCGTGAATGACTTTAAGGAACTTTAAATTAACATCAGTATCTCTCATGTGATTGTGAACCATCTTCTATTCTGAAAAGTGTGAGGTTGTATCGTCACAAAATCTGATTTTGTTTTCTCCTCACAAATGCTAGGAATTACAAAATGTGCATATTTGTTTACATAAAATGACAAATTTTGTTCTACTGCATAAGTGAATCAGTTTAATTGTATCAAATAAAATTCTATAAAAAAATATTTAAATAATATAATGTATTATAGTTATATATACATATAATTTGTTTATTTATTTCCCACAGGATAGCTTCCCAGCCAGGTTTGGAGGGATTCATTTTGTCAACCAACCTTGGTACATCCATGCTCTGTACACAGTCATCCGGCCTTTCCTCAAGGACAAAACAAGAAAAAGGGTGAGAGAATTATTATAAAAATTCTTTTTATAAAAAATCCCGTCACTTATATCACATATAATTGTAAGCTGTTCTGTTTATGTAAACTTTAAACTATAGGGTTTTCATATTCATTCAACAACAGCCCAGTGAAACAAAATGCACAGTGTAATGCCATAGAAATAAGTGCAACACTGACTGATAAACAGTAAATGCTGCAGCTCACAGTTAGTATGAAAACATAACCAATTAACAATATTTCATATGTTGTATATTTAGATTTTCATGCATGGAAACAATCTGAACAGCTTGCACCAGCTGATCTTACCTGAGATTCTGCCGTCTGAGCTGGGTGGCATGTTGCCTCCTTACGACATGGGCACCTGGGCCAGGACGTTGCTTGACCACGCGTATGATGAGGAGACGGACTACTGCCCCGAATCCTATACCTTGTCTGTCAAAGACCTGGAAAAAGATCTATCCCCCAAAACCATGAAAAGGTTTGCACTTGTAATTTTTCCAGTTTTTAATTTTTATTTTATTTGCCTGTTGCCATCTTTATTGAAGTTTTTGCAAATATAGTGGAAAAAGAGGACAAGAAATAACGGTGAGGGCAAAAGCGTCGCATTAAAACTTGCACCGCCTGCACAAGCACCATGACTTAATGTCAGAGCATACAGTATGTGTTAACCGCTAGATCATCTCCAAGATATTTTAGTTTGTATAGTTTGTATATTGTATAGTGCTCTCCATACTATATTATATTATATTATATTATATTACATTAAATTACATTGTATTATAGTATAGAACAGTATAGTATAGTATATTATAGTTTTAGTAATAGTTATTCTATTATATTATTCTATTATATAATATTAATTTTGGGGATATTATTATTATGTGTAATATAGCTGTTTGTGAATGTGAAAGGTCAGCAAAGTTTCAAAAATCAAAGTGCTCAATAAAGGGAGTAATTGTCTCCTAAAAGAAAGAACCAATTCTGAACCGTCTGAAACGAGTTTTTAGTAATTCCAGTTTGTATACAAATGGTTTGTAACAACTTTGCATGAACAACGTCTACTATGACCCTCAAGTAGCTGAGCATAGTAGTACTATGACCAGTTGTAGCTGAGGCCTTGGAAGAGTTTGGTCCGTGTTGTCGACATGACGAGAAGTTGCTGTTTTCTGCAACGAGAAAGCAAATCTACTTTGCACGCACTTTTAAAGAATGAGGATTCGGCTCGAATTGGAAAGACGCCATTGTTACTGTTTGTATCACTGTGTATCAAGCACTGAGGAAGCCTTTGGAGCTGAAATTCTAACGCTATGTCACGACCAATTCGTACGAATTCGTACGAGTGAGTAAAAGGTGGCTAAGTCGTACGAATTCGTACAATTTGTCTAAACCCACGTGATGGGTAGGTTTAGGGGCGGGGTCACGAATTCATACGAATTAGGCAACTCGTAAAATATGTACGATTTAGCAAAAGTCGTACGAATTCGTAGTAGTGAGGTCGTATGACCGAATTAGCCACCTCGTAAAATTCGTACGAATTGCCGTGAGATCGGGTTGGAAATTCAGATATGGTAATGGATGTTTTGTTTCCAACACACTTTGTAAGCGGTATCACAACAGACTGGGCCATCTGACCAATCAGAGCAGAGTAAGCTCTTGGGAAGGAGGGATTTAGAGAGACGAATCCTTTATCAAACCGAAAAGAGGTGATGCTGCAATGTATATTGTGAGAAGATTTGGCCTTGGATGCATGTACAACTTTTGTAGGAGACCTCCAAAACAAAATTGGGAACCTTTAAAATAGCATAATAGGGGCATTTGAATGAGCTTTTAAATTGTATTTATTTTTTTTTGTTGTAATTTTGTTATGTGCTTTTGTCCATTTTTATTAGTTTTCTTTTTATTTAGCTTTAATTTTATTTACTCCTTTTTGGTTTTAGTAATTTTAGCATTTCAACTTCAACTTTATTTTTATTTTTTGAGTTTTTGAAAGTTAATAACCTAAATATATTAAGTATATTTTCAGTCTTATTTCAAATACCATAAATTATTTTTTGAATAGTTTTAATGTTATTATTAGTTAACAATAACAACACTGGTGCTCTCTAAAACAAGCACGTGATGTCACCGCACTGGCCATATTATGTATGATGTTTATTTCTGTTATGATTGTTTAATGAAATAATTTGGTCGCTTGCCATGGAAACAGCCTTTGCTTGCTCGCAGTCTTCACTCAAGTGGAATTATCAAGAGAATTACTCTGGATAACAAAAATAAGCAGCTTTGCTAGAGGCGTAAAGAAGCTACAGTGTTTGTTAAAAGAGTCACATTTTAGCAGCATACTGCCTGTTTCTTCTTGGTTACAGTGCTTAGCAACCGACTCCCTGACTTTATAATTAAACACAGCTCTTTTTGATAAAATAAGCATTTTTGAATAAGTTACAGCCTGTGATTGACCGGGCGATTTGAGGAACTCTTGTTGTGCATCGTTTCACTGATTGAGAAAGGGTGAGGTGTCATGAAATCAGCACGAGGGAGTGAAATTGCTGTGTGAAATGATACACTGCCTATGTATGAAAGCAAAAACACATGATGTAGGTTTACCAGTGGCAAACATTTAATCTTTTCTTGCTGCAGCTGGGACTGTACGTGTGCAGAGAGATGTTGGCTACCAAATATAGCCTAGATCGCAATGGCTTACTTTGCGCTCATTTTTAAAGCAACTGTTTGTAGTGTTTGAATTATGCCAAAGCATCCGGGGGGCGCAGCATTTGGAAGAAAGTAGGTCTTAGATGTTCTTCTACCGCTAAGATCAAAGTACAGTTACTTTAACAGCTTTGGCTAGTAAACGAAACCTCCCAGTCCGCACATAACACATCTGTGTACTAGGCTTGTCGCGATAGACGGTGTTGACGGTGTTACCGGTTTTAAGCCCCATCACCGGTGACATCACTTTCCCACCGTGACACCGCGATGTCTTGACTTTTTTAAAGTATTCGTTTTTGCTAAAATATTTATTTGAATTAATTCAAAATAATAATTATCAATTATTTAGTACAGAAGAGAGCATACATTATAATTAAAAACTGAACTGTGCAGTGCGTGCCAAGAGCCAGTCACGTCACAGATCAGCAAGCATCAGGATTCCATTTAGCACGTGTGGAGATGAGAACGAGTCAAATTACAGAAAAGCAAGATAATGGCGGAAGATTTGGTGTCAAAACTCAATGCAAAAGCGCCTGTTTGGCAATATTTTGGGTTCAAACCAAATTCAAAAATGGAACCTGAAAACGTTAATGAGGCAATCTGCAAACTTTGCCTGGCAAAGGTTGCAGCATCTGGAGGAAACACAAGTAATTTATACACGCACCTTCAAGCGCACCACAAGAATGAGGCTGCCAAAATGGGCACTGCAGTAAAACATCGACCGCAGAAGCCAGACACACAGGTACAACAATCAATTAGTACTGCGTTTGCGCGATGCACCAAATTTAGCCGTTTTTCACTTTTTTCAGCCTATGCATGGGGTTATTTTTATTCATTCGTTATGCTAATAAAAGTTCTGTCTATAAATAAAAGTTTTATTATCAGCGAGTTTTTTTTTTTTGTCCATTTTAGCAATTGACGCTGAATTGCCAATTGACGCTTATTTCGAAAGTGAAAGTATAACGCGCACGCATTTAAAAGGTATTTAACCCCCCCCCCACGGTGACACCGGGATTACCGGTGTTGTCACACGTCGATTAACCGGTGGGAAATTTTCCTCACCGCCGCAACCCTACTGTGTACAACTAGCTACAGTGGAATCCTGCACTCACTGTTCTCTAGTGTTGTATTATTAACATAATTCATCATGTTTAGCTGTGGGAACAGTTCGCTGGTGATGTTCCCTTTCGAGGGAACTCGCGATGCGTCGATGACGCTTTGGGAACGCCTTTGCGTGATTGCCTCTGAAGCACGTATATCAACTAGTCCAATGGAATGAATGAACGCCACGGGCGGGTGACGTCATGACCAGGAAAGGATATAAGCACATCCGGTGCATTACTCGCGTCAGCTTTTGTGCCTCAGCAAAGCGCTCTGTGTCAAAACTGTCTGTTATATTTATTGTTGTCTGTCTCTCATTATATTGGTATTATGGCGAAACAACTATTTAAAGCCTGTGCTTCTCCTTGCCCTCGTTATATCACGGGTGGAGATACACATGAGCTTTGTGTAGTTTGTTTGGGAGTGGAGCATGCGATGTCAGCCTTCGCGGGGGCTGACTGTCAGCATTGTGAGCGTCTGCCGCTCCGCATGCTCTGCTCCCGTCTGTCCACATTTGAGGATGATGGACAGGCTCACGAACCTCAGGGTTCTGGACCCGCGGCTGCCGAGGCAGCTCGGAGAAGGCTCACTTGGGGTTCGCAAATGGATCTCTCGGCGGGGTTGGAGACGGGCTCTGCCTTATCTCCTCCTTTATCCGAGGGATCCATTGCTCTCTTGCCGGTGTCGGAAGCCCGCGCTGCGGCTTCTTTCGCCCGGGAAGAGAGCCAGATGCTTTGGTACTCTAGCTCTGAGGTGGTGGAGTTACTGAGCATTGATGAGAGTGACACAAACACTAACACAATAAGGGGAGAGGATTCGCCATCCCTCTCCCCAGCATATGAGGAGCTTATTGAGGTGATAACTCGTGCTGTTGATAAATTAAATATTGACTGGCCAGCAGAAAAAAGAGATACGGGTCCTAAAAGCAAATTAGACGAGCGTTTTCTCACATCTAATGTTTTATCTCAATCACGGGCCCTTCCATTTTTTTCTGATCTACATAGTGAGCTATGTAGATCATGGAATAAACCATATTAGTCATGTCTTTTTAGTCCCCATGTTCACACATATTCAAATATAAAGGGGCTGAAAGATTTTGGTTATGGGTCGATGCCCCCAGCGGAACAGACGCTCGTGAGCTATCTATCTCCTGGGTCAGGATCGTCCCTGAAGGATCCCATGTTGCCGAATAAACCACTAAAACCAAGCTGGAGCCTGTCTGCACACGATGGCAGTGCTCCAAGCCCATCAGGCAGATTTGCTGGGGGATATCGTTAGGAGTGAGGGAGTTAGTCCCGACGAAATTCGAGAACTTCGTCGGGCTACAGTTCTTTCTCTCAGAGCTACGAAGGAGACCGCCCGTGCTATTGGGCGGTCTATGACAGCCCTCGTAGCTACTGAGAGACATCTTTGGTTAAATCTTGCAGAGATTAAAGATAAAGAGCGGGCTTTTCTTTTAGATGCCCCTATGTCTCCCTCTGGTCTTTTCGGTGACTCTGTGAATACGGTTGTTGAACGATTTCAAGAAAATAAAAAACAATATGAGGCTTTTAAAAAAATCCTTCCTCGCCGAGTCCATCCCCCTGGGGATGCTGGGTGTGAGCATCCCCAGTCAAGCTCCTTGCGCCGTGTGCAACAGAAAATAAGTGTTGCGTCTCGTGCTCCCCCGAATAAATCTTTGGGACCGAGCCAACACTCTCAGCCGAAGTCGGCTAAGTCTAAGCCGAATCTGTGGACCGTACTTATGGCTAAGAAGGCTTCGGCTCAGAAAAGGTCCTGGCGCTTTGCACGTCAGACCATCGAGGACAGCCCCAACTTCGGGGTCCTCATGGGACCAGTCTGCCAACCCTGCCGAAAGTTCGGCGCAATGTCGACTCGACGTTGCGTCGGACGTGAGCCCTCTGAGGGGGGTTCAAAAACAGTCAGTTCGGTTGTTTCCTGCCAATATGCTTCAGGTCGCCCGAAGTGGCTGTTCCTTTAACACCAGAGGCCAGTCTCGAGAGACTGGTACCCTTAGTAGATTTTCTAACAGAGTGGAAGAATCTGACGAATATATCTCCTTGGGTCCTGCAGATAATAGAGAAAGGTTACAGAATCCAATTCGGTTCTCGAACAGCCGATACTTCATTGTTTCAAAAAAGGATGGGGGGTTTGCGTCCAATTTTAGATCTCCGTTTGCTGAATCGTGCAGTCATGAAATTGAAATTCAAGATGCTCACATTTAAACAGATAGTGACTCAAATCAGATCCGAGGACTGGTTTGTCACGATAGATTTGAAGGACGCTTGCGTCCATGTCTCCATCCTCCCTCAACACAGGAAGTTCCTGAGGTTTTCTTTCGGGGGCAAAGAATACCAATATCGGGTGCTTCCATTCGGTCTAGCTCTGTCACCCCGCACGTTCACGAAGTGCGTAGATGCAGCTCTGGCCCCGCTCAGGCTGCAGGGCATACGCATTCTGAACTACATCGACGACTGGCTGATTCTGGCAGAATCAGAGCAGTCAGCGATTCGGCATCGAGATGTCGTTCTCGCTCATATGAAGAAATTGGGGTTGAGACTCAATGCAAAGAAGAGTGTGCTTTCTCCATTACAGAGAACCACTTTCCTTGGTGTGGTATGGGATTCAGTCACGATGCGGGCCACACTATCGCCCGTTCGTGTAGCTGCTATCATCTCAGCCACAAAAGAGTTGAAGCTAGGCCAGTCACGCACTGTGAAACAGTTCGAGAGACTGTTAGGCCTCATGGCAGCAGCGTCCAATGTGATCCCCTTTGGCCTGGTGTGCATGAGACCTTTGCAGTGGTGGCTCAGGACCAGAGGGTTCTCCCCGAGGGGAAACCCACTTCCTATGATCAAGATCACGCGGCGGTGCATCCGCGCCTTGATTATATGGTGGAAACATTGGTTCCTGTCCCAGGGTCCGGTGTTGGGAGCTCTTTGCCATCGAGTTGCTATCTCGACAGACGCTTCTCTCACCGGCTGGGGAGCGGTAATGGAAGGCCGCTCAGCTCAGGGTCTGTGGAGGAACCATCATCTCTCTTGGCACATAAATTGCCTGGAGATGATGGCCGTCTTCAATGCGTTGAGACATTTCCTCCCAGATCTGAGGGGCCATCATGTGCTTGTCCGTACAGACAACACATCGGTGGTCTCTTATTTAAATCGACAGGGGGGTCTGCGCTCGCGTCCACTCTGCAAACTGGTGCACCAGATCCTCTTGTGGTCCCTGGGGAAAATACTCTCCCTGATGGCAGTGTATATCCCAGGGTACCAGAATATAGGAGCAGACACCCTGTCGAGGCAGGTGCTGAGGCCAGGGGAATGGAGACTCCACCCCGAGGCGGTGGAGCTCATTTGGGAATTTTACAGCCAAGCAGAAGTGGATCTGTTTGCGTCTCAGTTTACGACGCACTGTCCACTTTGGTTCTCCCTCACGCAACCAGCCCCCTTGGGGTTGGACGCTATGGTACAGGCATGGCCGAGGCTACGTCTGTACGCATTTCCCCCTGTTGCTCTGCTCCCAGGAGTTCTGGAGAGAGTCCGCCAGGACGGAGTAAGTCTATTATTAGTAGCTCCACGCTGGCCGAGTCGAATTTGGTTTGCGGACCTAATTCATCTCTCCTCGACGGCCCTCCTTTTGAGATACCTGTCAGGAGAGACCTTCTGTATCAGGCAGGGGGCACAATATTTCACCCCCGACCGGTGATTTGGAACCTATGGGTTTGGCCTCTGAGGGGGCCCAACTTTTAGAGAGTGGTCTCTCGACTGAGGTCGTTGAGACCATTCTTAGCTCCAGAGCTCTAGCCACAAGGAAATTATATACACTTAAGTGGAAAGTTTTCACGTCTTGGTGTCACCAGCATCAGCGAGATCCAGTTAACTGTTCAGTCAACACAGTACTTGAGTTTCTCCAGTATCGTTTTACATCAGGTTTATGTCCTTCTACCTTAAAGGTTTACATGGCGGCCATTGCGGCTTTCCACGCCCCTGTGGGTATTACATCTTTGGGTCGAGACCCCCTGATTATTCGTTTCCTTCGTGGCACCTTGAGGCTGAGGCCTGCGGTTCGAACTAGGGTGCCGGCATGGGATTTGAGGATAGTTTTGGAAGGCTTGTCTGGGGCTCCCTTCGAGCCCCTAGAGTTAGTTTCAGAAAAATTTCTGACATTCAAGACTATCTTTCTGTTAGCCATTTCGTCCCTAAAAACAAACCGAACAGGCTCTTTCGGTTTCTCCCACCTGTTTGGAATTTGCACCGGGTATGGTTAAGGCGTTCTTATACCCTAAGCAGGGTTACGTCCCTAAGGTGCCAACCAATATTCCAAGGCCTATTGTACTGCAGGCATTCTGTCCTCCTCCGTTTACATCTTCGGACCAGGAAAAACGGAATCCACAGGAATCCACACTTATGTCCACAGGGCTGCCCCGTGGAGAAGATCTGATCAGTTGTTTGTCTGTTTTGGTTCACCTAAGAAAGGTCTTCCTGCTTCTAAACAGTCAATCAGTAAGTGGATAGTTGAGGCTATTTCTCTTGCATATGAGTCCTCTGGCCAGCCGTGCCCTTTGGTGGTCAGAGCTCACTCTACCCGAAGTATGGCGGCCTCTAAAGCCCTCTTATCAGGAGTTTCCTTTCAGCAGGTTTGTGATGCGGCAGGTTGGTCCTCGCCGCTAACATTTGTGAGGTTTTATAGCCTGGACCTGGAAGCTGCCCCAGGATCCCAGGTGCGTTTTACTTAATTTGCCGACAATTTTTATCATCTGGCATTTTGTAATTATGGCGTATTGGGTATTATCTTTCCCAAAGCGTCATCGACGCATCGCGAGTTCCCTCGAAAGGGAACGTCTCAGGTTACGACTGTAACCCTAGTTCCCTGAGAAGAGAACGAGACGATGCGTCGCCCTGCCATACTTTCTGCATCCCTGCGATCGACTTTGCTTCGGCTCTAAAAGCTAACGCGAGTAACGCACCGGGTGTGCTTATATCCTTTCCGGGTCATGACGTCACCCGCCCGTGGCGTTCATTCATTCCATTGGACTAGTTGACATACGTGCTTCAGAGGTAATCAGGCAAAGGCGTTCCCAAAGCGTCATCGACACATCGTCTCGTTCCCTTCTCAGGGAACTAGGGTTACAATCGTAACCTGAGACGATCTATATATATTGCTATTCATTTCCAGCTATGCAGTTTAATGGATACTGGTCATATATCGGGGCTTTGGTTTACTGTGGTGAGAAATGATCCCATTAGTCTGAATTTCATAATTTTGTAAACATAGTTTTGACCCCTTTTCAAAACTGCAGAAGTTGACTTCACACGTAAACATTTAGATGTGTGATTAACCATAACCTTTCATCACTGATTTGCTTGTGCATTCAACTGAACATATCAATTGAAAGGTACTTTTTTTGTTGTTGCATTTGTGAAGTGCAAAAAAGCATTTTGAGCATTTTTTCTTTCTAAAAAAACCCACAGTATTTTACATTTCTCTTTATTATCCAAATAGAAATGAATGATGCAAAACCACGTCCCTAGTACATGATGTGTTATTTTACTATATATATACTTTATACAGTATGTATACTTTTTTCTCATGAGTCTCTAGGACCCAGGGGACCCAGTCTTTTATATAGACCGTATTCGAGATAAGCAATTAATTTGACTGTACTGACCAACGAGAACTGTTGTGAACTTGTCAGATTCATGCAAACAAGATGCATCATTACATTTCTATTTTCTGTCAGTGGTGAATCAAGCAACAATATTGTAGTATTTACTTTGAGTGCTTTAAATTTCCACATGAATGTCTGATTTTAAAAAGCTAACACCTCCCACATTCTTCATAAGGGTACTTATTGAGATCAAAACCACACTTTGTCTGCTCTAGAAAGGTCACATGGACAATACTTTTTTTCCATTTTCTCTTGTGTTTGCATCAGGTTGCACTCGAATAGCACATATTCTTGCTATGTCCTTCGGATGAGACGTTAAACCGAGGCCCTGACTCTCTGTGGTCATTAAAAATCCCATGGCACTTCTCGTAAAGAGTAGGGGTGTAACCCCGGTGTCCTGGCCACATTCCACCCATTGGCCCCTGCCAATCATGGCCTCCTAATAATCCCCATCCACTGAATTGGCTCTATCACTCTCTCCTCTCCAACTATAGCTGGTGTGTGGTGAGCGCACTGGCGCCGTTGTACTGTGGCTGCCATCGCATCATCCAAGTGGATGCTTCACACTGGTGCTGGTTGAGGAGAGAACCCCTGATATGATTGTAAAGCGCTTTGGGTGTACAGTAGTACATATGAAAGCGCTATATAAATGCCTCATTCATTCATTCATGACGTTAGTCCAACAGCTTTTGTGCGTCATTCTGTGATTTCTTTGTAGAAAAAAATAAATAAAACAATGTAGTTCATTGTCCTCAAGAGATATCTTGTGTTATTATGGTTGGTTAAAGTTGCTGTAACTGATTTCAGACTTTCCCAAAAGCTTTGCTGAGACAGGTGGGATTTTTCAAGACACCCATTTCAGTGATGTCTGTCAGGTGGTTTTTATTTCATGTGTGGAATTGCAAAAAACAGGCCAACTTATAACAGAATAACTTTTAAAGTCAACATAAAAATTTGAATTATTTACTTCTTTAAATGAAGGACTATCATTTAAATATGATAATGACTGGCTGTATATTACCTCTAACAGATCATAGCCCACTTTTCACCTATCCACTCAAATCCCAATGGAATCACTCTGTCCTACATTATTTCCTTCTTTATATTCAGTACATCAAATATATCACAATACTTAAGGTAAATGCATTGCAAACTGATTTCTTTTGTTAGATCTCACAATTGTCTGATAAGAAACAGCTGTTTTTGTTCATGATTACAGTCAGGGTTCATAGAGTATATAAATGCGTCCTTCAGAGGAAAGTGCCCCAGATCTGTGCATGAACGACAGCACACTGTCCTCAAAGCTTCTTATGTCTCTACGAAAGAGCTAAATCAAAAGTAGGCCAACACAGTGTACTAAGATGACATGTTCCATTACACATCCCTCACTTTAAATGATTGTGACATGCATACTACTGAGTTAGCAGTGCTTTGCGTGTGTGCTTAAATGTTTCACTGGGGTCCAAATGTCTAAGGTTTATATATATATATATATATATATATATATATATATATATATATATATATATATATATATATATATATATATATATATATATATTATTTGTATCATTTGTAATTTTTATTATTATTTATTTATTTATTTTTTTTTTTCTGTAAAGCACTTTGTGATGTCTATCTGTGAAAAGTGCTATATAAATAAATTTTACTTACTTACTTACTTTACTTACTTAACTTTTCTCCATTATTATATTATCATATACTGTATTATCAAATTGTATGCACATCTTGTTTTATTGTCAGCAGCACTTTATAATAAAAACAATAATATCCAATAAAATTATAAATACAATAAATCATTAGTAAATAAAACTTTACATTATTCAAATTTTGTATGTTTATTTCCAGGTTTAATTTATTTTCTAGCTTAGATTTTCAATGCACTCTCAGGGTTTTTCATTTCTCGTTTGTGCATCTCGAAATCGAGTTCCCGGGATGGCATTCATATTTTATTTATACCCGCAGGTCCCAGTCCGTGGTGGAGCCAGGTGTCCTGAAACGACCAGAAAAAGTGAAAAGCGAAGAAGAGAATATGCAGCCGCTGCTTTCGCTGGACTAAAGGCTCTTAATTTCCCAGGCAACGAGGAAACGTCAAGCCCCGTATGCTAGGGAGGAGTGCACCTTGTTCCTATAACGGCAGAAAAAAATAATGTACAAAGAAAGGAGATGTTAAGAAGCGCAAGAACACACAAACAGCCTCCAGGAACACTGCAGAGCTGCCAGTTAAAGTGATATTTTTGAAGCAAAGAGCTAACGGCGGACGTCCGTATGTAATTGTCAAGTGCCAATTCAAATATGTAAATACACTTCAGTTCTAGACGTGAGATTGAGGGAGTAATTGTTACATGAACCTGTAAAGACGGCTGTGAATATCCCGTGTGTGCTTCTCGTGGTTATTATGTAGAACCTGGTACTGTAGGATGGATAATCATGCTTAAAAAGATTCACAAGCTTTGGGGGTTTCAGCATTTATAACGGTGCGTAGTCCTCCCGGGAAGTTCGTATTTACGAGTCGTGTTTACAAAGTCGGGTGCGTTCACGTCATTTTCGTCAGAGCAAGATGATATTGTACCTATTTAACAAAAATACAGTAAGGTTTCTTTACTTATAGAAAATGAAGGACAAATAATGTGCATGAGGTGTGTTCTGCTTTTTTTATGTAACGCCACCACAAAAGTCGTAAATACGAGTGGGGCCCCGAGCTTACTAGTTGGGGGCGTCCGTGAGAAATGTGGCGGAATACCAATACTCAGATACTTAGAACAATACTATAGGCCTATAAGTATTTAGCAGTTACATTGTCAGGCTTTTCATTTTTAACAGAATAAGCTAACATTTTCTAGAAGTAGAGTTTAAAAACATTGCTGTAGTTAAGTAAGAGAAGGTGCACTGCCATCTTGCTCGACAAAAGTGACTTGAACGCACCTGACATCGCGACTTCCCAACTGGTAAATGCCAACTTCCCAGGAGGACTTGAACTCACCATAATACCCCAAAATCAAGAGTCGCTCAGGAGTATTTCGAAAGGAATGCATAGAGCTGCTGACAGCGTCAGACAGACATATGCTACTTCCATTAGAGAAAACCCCATAGTTCGTCCAGGTTTCAGTGTTTCACAGCAAATACCCCTTTACGGACTTTTCTAACAAGTGTTTGCTAATATTATTTTACCACAACTTAAGCTGTGTTATCGATTCAGTATTCTTATATCCCAGAGGGGTCGAGTCACATTTAGTAGGCTAGCTGATTCTTCACTGATGGCCTTGTTGTTTACACTATGTTGTAGATCCGTGGAATAACGCTTTATTTCGTAACCATTTCCGTGTTTTGAGTTGTTTTCCAAGGCATCACACCAAGGACAACAGTACAACAAAGTACCGTCTTTGCCATCTTTCTATCTTCAGAATTAAGAAATGGTTGACCCAAAAATTAGTATTCTCTGTTTATTTACTCACCCTTATGTCATTCCAAACCCTTATGTTGAAAATGTTCCTTTGAAACATGAAAGGAGATTTGAAGATTTGTCATCATACGAATTTGGAACAACACAAGGGTGAGTAAACTAAGACAAATTTTTGGCTGCACTATCGCTTTAAGGTATTAATTAAGGCTACGTCTACACTAATCCAGTTACATTTGAAAACCGTCCACGGTTGCGTTTTCAAGAGTTTTCCAAAAGTTGCTCATCCGCACTGAAAACACTCATGTGCTGTAAAAAATTATGTGATCAATAAGTTGACAACATATGTTTTTACATTACTTTAACTCATTAAATAAGTTAAGCAATTTTCAATTTTTTTGAAAAGTCAGTTTAATGTAATTTAAGCTGAAAGCACTTCAACATACAAATTGATTGTACTTAAAAAATTTAGGTATCAACTTTTTTTTTTTTACAGTGAACTTCACATGAGTAAATCGTAAGACGCTTCGTTTGTTTACTTTCCACCTGTTGCTGCAATTTGAAGAAATGCAATTTGAAGTATGTACAAATTGACATTAATCTTTAACAATGCCATCAAACTGGAGAGCAGCCTAAACAACCGCACTACAACATCATCCACCATCTTGCTTTGGACTGAATGGGTCACATGACTAATTTTTAACCTTCATTATTTCCCCTTTTCAAATTTATCCACTTTGGACAGCTTTATTTTTGTTGATAAAAAGCGCCGTCTCAGTGTGAATGGAAGGCCAAAAATTACAGAAAATGATGCGTTTTCAAACGAAAAGTATTAGTGTGGACAAGGCCTATTCAGTTTTCAAAAACAAAGATAAACACTAACACAGCGGTTTACACAGAGCCATAAACAAAGTGTTGTACAGTGACACATGCTAATGCATGCTTCCACGTGGTTATCGGTATGGTCAGCTTATGGTTTAGATTGTGTGAAAATAGTTTACTCAAATTACTCGGCTGTTTAATGGAATGCTGTGTTGTCATTAGTCTTTTGGGCAATAGGATTTTACAGCAGTTTAGTTTCAAGCCTAAACCAGTGAATCTGGGCAAAACACAGATCATGTCACCATTTGATTTCAGGGATTGTTTTCTTTCTGTGTATGTGTAAGGAACAATGGCAATATTCATTCACAATGTACATTTAAAATATAAAGTACATTTCTCCATGGAAGCAAATAATTACACATCCTCACTGATTTTGAGCGAATGATACTTCCCGGATAAAATTTACAATATAATCAAAACCTCTAAATAACTAAAGAGTCAAATTTAGAAAAACTGTTGTTATCTTACTATTTTGTGTGGTATAAAATGTCAAATTTTGTGGGCACAGCTTCTGTACAGTGGCTCAGTTTGGTCCTGTTTTTCTTATTTCATAACAATCCACTAGTATTCAAATGTAGTGTTTATACATTCATTTTGTACATTTGGATATATGCTGAAACATACAATATAGACGCATTGACAGCATCTAAAACACAAGTTATTACGTATGCGCAGATTTAGAAACATAAAAATCTTAATGAATTCTTAATGTTTGATTTATATTATAGATCTCTCTCTCTCTCTCTCTCTCTCTCTCTCTCTCTCTCTCTCTCTCTATATATATATATATATATATATATATATATATATATATATATATGTATATATACAAATTTGATTAAACCATCAAAATATGAAAAATATTTAATATTTTTTCAACATTTTAAGCATGAGGGAAGCTCAAAATGCTATAAGGTATATATCTGATATTATATTATTTGGCAAAATGATAAACAGCTAGCCTACAGGTTGTATTTTACTATAGTCTATAAAAAAAGCTCATAGGAAAAAGCACATTGACTACATCAAGTTATTAATATTTATTAATCAGTTATTAATACTGGTTCTCTCTTGTTTTTGCATTAGTTCATAATTTCTTTGCATGACAGCCTGGTCAAAAATAATTTTTATTGTTTCAATTTTAATTTCCGCATTTTTCATTGCGCTTATCACAAATAAAACAATTGACTACTATTGTACTATATATATATATATATATATGTGTGTGTGTGTATATATATATATATATATATATATATACATACATATTTGGAATGTCATGATGTCATGGATTATGTACGATACAATCAGCCTATTAATTCCATGTATTAATTATTCATAAACATCTCTAAAATCGTGTATACTAGTTACATTTTAAATGCTGGTAATACATTATGTATGTTTCAGTGTTTATACAAACAAAAGAAAAAAACATTGATTTTTCAACATTGATAAAAGTCTGTTCCACTTACATTACTAGACTTTGCCTTTTCACAACAAGCAGGTTAACAGTCCAGATTATGACTTTTTATATTTTGCTGACAACTTGTGTTAAGGAAGGCGATCTCTAGCTTTTATTTGCTAAAACTAAAGTCTGCACACTGTCATGACTCACTGGCTTAGTTTCTAACATCTCACTCTTTCTAAACACATTGCTGTTTCATCCTGAACAGAAATAGGGAAGACAAAAAGTTGAAAATTGGCTGTTTTGAATCTGAATGTATTTCCCAGAGAGTGATGACATCCTACTTTGGGTTCAGAGAATGCCATTAGGAGGAGTCATTATTACATTTCCTGAATAATGGGAGGATGTTCAGATAAAGTGAGCAGAAATGAATCAAACGATGGTGTAAATTGTTTCAGTATATACAGTATTTAGTAGAGCTGTGTTAATGCCATGATCAGTATTTTATTACACCTTGAATTTATTTGTATTCCTGTATATGTTTTTTGGTCATGCTGCATTATGAACAGCCTTGTTTGTATTTTAGGCAATGGGAATGTTGATCAAATTGTCTCCATTTTTCTAGCCTTGCTTTCTATCGATACGCATATATTGCCATTACAACCAAAGCAACCCTGGGTCAAGGAAAACGACAATTATTCCCTGCTTTTCTAAAGACTCCAGGAACAATGCATTCGGTATTTCTTTGATTGTTGGCTTATCTTTTCCATCTCACTTTGATTGTATAATAGGGTGTTAGTGCTGAGAAGCCCATGCAGTATAGAGGTATTATCATGCAGAACACTACATGTGGTTTAAAGGAACACATTGAATGGAAGTAAATATGTGTATATGTCCTTTCAAACTTCTGAGATAAATTATGTAACTGAAACTAAACTGCGAAAGGAAAAAAAAGCAGCCAATAAATATTGATATACATAGTTTAAACCCTATCGCTTTCTGTCTTTCTGTTAATTTTACTTTGTTTTTAACAGGTCATTTAATGTCAGGCCTATCAAAGATGTATCATTGATAATAACAAGAAATGCACCAAATCAGCATGTTGGAATGATTTCTGAAGGATCATGACACTGGATCGCAGGAATATATTACATTTTAAAATATATGAATACGATATTATATTTTAAATTGTAATGATGTTTCACAATACGGTTTTACTGTATTTTTTTATCAAATAAATGCAGCTTCGCTGAGCATAGAAGCTTGTTTCCACCACAGAATAAAACATTTTGAAAGATAATTGCGAGTTTACATCTCACAATTCTGACTTTATAACACGCAATTGTGACTCTATATCACGCAATTGTGACTTTATAACTTGCAATTGTGACTTTATATCACGCAATTCTGATTTTATAACTCGCAATTGTGACTTAATATCACGTAATTGTGAGAAAAAAGTCAGAATTGAGATAAAAATGATAATACCTTTTATATTTTTTTAATTCTGTGACGGAAACAAGCTTCCATACATAAGAGACTTCTTACTAATTATTATTAAAATATTTTTTATCTGTGTATAGGCTATAATCTGTTGCAAACTGCATCCCATCATAACAGAAATATTTGTGGGCCGTTTTATCATTCACCAGGAGAAAATGTCAGTCACTTAGAAAAGTAATAGCACAACTCTCCACAACAAGTCACGTGATTTGAGGTATCACAACTACATGAAGCACATAAACATGGTTTCAGTTCAGAAATGCTCTTCCAGTCCAAAAAGCCGCTTATGTGTGTGCATGCAGCTATAAGTTTGGATCCGGCGTTAACACCCTGAAGGGACAGTTTGTTTGCTGAGCGTGCACAAATCTGGTGCCAAAATCCTCCTGTTGTCCTGATCTCACTCTGTGCCGCCCACTCAGAGCATCTGCTGACTCGGACACACCCTGAGCCCTCCTGTACAAACACAGCACAAAACCACTGGCCTCCTGCATTATTTATCGAGGGTGTCATCAGACCGGCTCACGCCACCTTAAGTGTGCAATCAGGCTCTCCGATGACCATGTGCATGTAATATACTGCGGTGGAGAGTCTAATTAAAAAGCATCTGTCAAATTTAAGACCATGTCGTGCGTCTGCTGAACATAATGGTGCTTACTGTCACTGTCTCCACGCATCGCCTTACTTCCAGCAAGGAGTCGCTCGCTCCTCAGTAAGGATGTGCAGACCTATTTATCTCCAGGGCTTTTATCGTCTACCGAGACCATGGGATGCCAATGCTAATGTGAGATTCACAGTCACACTGTCTTCTCAAGACAGCAGTTTCCATATTGGAGAGTTTGCCCTCGTCTAAACCGGCTTATTTTAAATGGAGATGAAGCACCGATCCTGCCTCGAGGAAATGCTGGCCTTTCAGTCAAAACTTAGAAGAAAATAATAATAAAGGTGGTAATAATCTGAATATACATTCAGATTATCTTTGGAAGGATTTATTCTTTTCTTCGTTATTTTCTTTGATATAGTCTATTATTACTATTATACACTACATAAAATGCTTTGGGGTCGGTAAGATTTTTTTCAAAGAATTTAATATTAAGTAAAATAAATAGTTGTATTTAGCAGTGAAGCTTTTACATGGTTTGAAATTTCTATTCCTGGGAAAAAATTGACTTGTGTTTCCACAAAAATATTATGCAGCACAACTTTTTTCGACTTTGATGATAATAAGAAATATTTCTGAGCACTAAATCAGAATATTAGAATGATTTCTGAAGGATCATTTGACACTGAAGACTGGGTAAGTGATGCTGAAAATTCTAAATGATTAAAAAATATATAAAAATATATATATATTATTGGAAGGCAGATGTGTGAATATACATATACTTATGCATACTGTATATTATGGGTGTACCTCAATAATGCTTTGGTTTTCATATACTACAGAAAAAAGAAGTCCCACCTCTCTGTATTATTTAGAGCTGCTCAGAGAATGGAGCACATCGCGATCATGTAGTTCTCTGGCTGACCCAGATATCTCTGCTCATCAGCTGGTGTGACCTGCTTGAGCCACACTACTTATCCAGACTGAGGCCTAGAATCCAGAACCTTGGCTTAGATTGTGTATTTTTTTTATAGCCATGCAGCCAGCCATAGAGAATTCAGCTTAAAATAGTGGACTCGTTTTATGTTGCTCTCAACAGATGTGGGCTCGAAGAGGGCATGCTAGAGGGAATTACAGCGGCAAAGTAAGAATTTATTCATCAGCTTCTCCTGAACAGATTAGATTCAATTAAAAATATGAATGGACTTACCAAGGGTATCCAGACAACAGTAATAGTTGTAATATTATAAGAATCAGCTCAGAATTGCTGTTATACAAGTCTTTTTGTGAATCTCCAAGATATTTATTTACAGTTATGAATAACATAGCTTAAATGCACAAAAAGATTTTTGGATTAAAATATTCAAAAACCACAAGAACAATTTTATATATTTTGTTGACTTGTGTAGCCTACTTACATTATCCCAAATGTGTCCAATATTGTTTAAATCCAGAAAAATCTGCTATTTTAACCAGATTTTAACCAGTGTATGGCCCTTGTCACTGCGTCACCTATCAATGACGCGATATCTGCGTTACCCTCGATTTGTTTTTAGACAGGTTAGCAAGGATACCTTTATCGACATAAAACTAATCATTGTTATATAGCTCAACACGGTTAGTCTTATTGTTTGAATCTCTTGTTTTCTTGATTTACTGCGAGAAACATGTTTGTGCCATGCCTCAAACTCAGAGACACCATTCTGTCAAGAGGCTTACATAGCAAAATCAGAAAGAGCTTTATTTGTAGTAATACAGCCTTTTCCCCACCATAAAATTAACTGCATGCCATTTATTATATGGTCTAATATCGACATTGCTTCCTGCAATTTGCAACACGTGTCTCATACCAGCCACCGATAAAATGATATGTACTGGAGGCTAGAGTAAGTTATTCAGCACTTAGCCTACGGCTGTTTTATTAGAATAAAATAATGTGAATTTAAAGTCCCCGTGAACCGGAAGTTGCAAACGACTTTTCTCGTGTTGTGACGTATTTCCGAGAGAAACGGAATACTAAATGAGGCAAAATAGTGGGCGTGGATTTTTCCCCAACTAGCAGGGAGGGGAAAGTTCAGATTTTGATTAAAGATTACGAAGCCAAAAAAATTTTTTGTGTGGATTGACTTGCATGGATGAATTGTTCACCATTGAATGTATGAATTATAAACCTGCGCACATATTTTAAAAAGCACATAACTATAGAATAAATTCTGAATGAGCATGTGAACGCGGTCAGCGTTAATCACAGGTTCGCGTTTAAAAGTCTGATCATTTTGACGGAGGTGAATCAATCAAAGTTAACTTTAGCTGGAAATAACATTATTCAAGAACCGCTAGGCCTATAATGCCAAAACAATCTGTTACCTTAAATTATATGTTTATCTCTGTAAAGCTGCTTTGAAACAATCCATTGTTAAAAGCGCTATATAAATGAAGATGACTTGACTTGACCACAAAACGATCAATTTAGGCAAACAAAGTAAGTATGGTCAATTTTGAATTCATGGGGACTTTAAGTGATCAAACGAAACTGTAACAAAAGTATAAGTTACGAACGTAAAATGTCCCAGGTTCTCTACCCTGCTTCATATCACATAAACGTTATTAATACTTGAATACATTTGCTCATCAATGAACATGAATTCTGCCTGAGTCCCGTCAGATTGCTTTCCATCGGCTGTGGAGGTGAAGACAACAACTCCCATGATTCCACGCTCATTCACGGAGTCATCAAGCTACGCCTTTGTTATTGTTTTAAATAAGCGACCTCTAGTGGCGAAACTTATACTGCGCATTTAAGAGATGAGCAAAGAGCATGAAAATATTTTATAAAGGCTATTTTTGGAACTAGAATTGCTGAATACTGTGCAGTATGTATGCAGCCTAGTACTTTTAAAAAGGTATTTGGAAACAGGCTGAATTCCGAATAGCATACTACTCTCTTACTATTTACTCATACTACCTGCCATGCATGCTCACTCTTTTCTGAATTCAGCATGTTGTGGCTATGCTGAAAGGAACAGGCTACAAGTTAATGCTTGCTAATGGTTCAAAAAAGTTGTTCATCATATCCTGGTGTGCCCTTGGCTTCCCTCTGTGTGGATTTGATGCCTTTGGTTTTTGTCTTGCCAGGTAAGGGACCTTTTAACATTTTCAAGACCAAAAAGGGAAAACACAAAGGTTGTATCAAAGTTTAGAAGGGGCAAGGTCCCTGAACTGGGAACAAAAGTATTGGGAAAACGCATTTCAGCTACTGTAAGTCAGTAAACGAAACATTTAGCTTCCATTTGTTTGCTGACTGCACACATTTCCACAACAGTGTATGGATATATTAAATATATAGATTTTTGTGTACAACATGAATTTGTCAAAAACAGCATTTGGGGGGTAAAACAATTAAGAAGAACTAGATCAACTTTGACGTTACATTCATAACAAAACCTTGATAGACTTAATTATACAGGCAGCTTTTATTTATAATTGCTTTCACACATTTAGCTTGACACATCAATTGTCCAAAAATATATATATAATTCACCCATTTTAATAAGTACACGAAAAAAGACATTCTGTCACAGACAAGTTTGCACAAAGAAATTGCTTTATTACCAGAATTTTGCCCACTCCAACATAGAATTCAGCAATATGCGAATGAATGAAAAACAACAACATTGATTTAGCCAAAATTTCCTTTGGTTCTACTGACAGATCTTATTCAACATTCATAAGAACATGACAGTTTGACATATTTAGAACTGAATTAGGTGTCTGCGGCGGGATGATAAATTATGGAGCAATCTGGCATGCCCTATTAAAACCAATAAATCAAACCACAAAATCCTACTACTTTGTGAAAAAAAGTGATCAATTCTTTAATACGCTAAACATAATTTAGATTATAAGGCTGACAAGTTCCAGGTGCCCAACCTAATGTCATCAGCACAAGTCTTATGAAAGAAAGATCATTCAGCAGCCTCCATTAAAATTCAGTGTAATAAGCTAATTTAACACATCAGAAACTGACATGTGCAATATTCTCAGGAGTCATGCAAATACCAAACACATTCAACAACTTTAAGAAAACTTTTGTCACCTCTTAAAATAAAATGTTTAGCCCCACACTTGGATTTTATACATCTATGGAGCTCAAAGCCTTCTGAGAATCAACAATTGAGGTTCCACCTCGTAAACATTGCGTTTTCACTGTAAACTGTCTCTCATTTAAGCTAAGACAGTGATTTTTCTCAATGTCAGACAAAAATGGTGTCCCGTTTTATCCATGTTTTTCAGGGTCATCAATATTTGCATTGTTTATATATATATTAGGAATATCCACAGTACAGTTGACGTCCTCTCTGCAGGAAGCTGCATGCTGTAACTTCAAAGTGAGATTATTTCTGCGGCCTACTTCTATGTTCAAAGTCAGACAGTTACAGCTAACTGTCTCACTATGTCCTGATTAAAGAGAAACAGCCTTCTGCTGCGATCACTACATACAGTACTAACATTATGCAGTCTTTCTATGACCATATGCAGCCCAAATGCACAGCGGCACTCAAAAATCAGCCAGCTGTTAACTCTTGTTCTTGTCATTTAGATTTTTTTCACTGCTGTTGATTATGAGAATACATTCAAGGACATACAGTATTTTAGGTCTTGCCGATCCTAAAATTACTGAAAATAAATGTCACACGCCAGTGTGTTCTTGAATAAGACAAAGTATTTCAGGTTGAAATTGTCAAACCCGTGTAATGGAGGCCAGCTAGTAGGACCTGTGCAACTAAACCTCACTCCCCTGGGCTCAAGAAGAGAACTACACTCCTCTTGTGGTGCACAAACCCAACCGTTGGTTTACATTTTTTTAATTACATTTTTAAACCCAATGGTTGGGTTTGTCGATATTTGACCCAAACATGGGTTGAAACAACCCAGCATTTTTTAGAGTGTAGCGACTGACACTAGAGGCTACGCCCTTTAGCGTCCTTGTTAGTGCACTCGCCGGTTCGAATCCTGTTCGGAACGGTGCGAGTAAAGGGGTTACGTTGGTGCCGTGACCCAAATGGAAGTGAGGTTTAGGGAGGTGAGTGTAACGGAGGCAGGCTAGTAAGAGATGGGCGTGTAAACCTCACTCCCCTGGCCTCAAAAGGCTATGGTCTTTAGTGTCCTTGTTAGTCCGACCTGCCTCCCATGCCAGAGACCCCAGTTCAAATCCAGCTTGGACCGGCGCGAGTAGAACCGTAGGGGTTTTGTTGGTGCCGTGACCCAGAGGGAAGTGAGGTTTAGGGAGGTGTGTGTAACGGAGGCAGACTAGTAAAGCTGTGCAAGTAAACCTCACTCCCCTGGCCTCAAGAGGCGCACTAGAGGCTGCGGTCTTTAGTGTCCTTGTAAGCGCACCCGCCTCCCACACTGGAAACGTTGGTTTGAATCCCGCTCGGAGCGAAATGTTACAAGAACAAGATGCCTCTAAGAATGGACAGTGACTTCAGATCAACATCTTGAAAATCACTGTTGGTCAAAGTAAAGTCAAAAAACATACTATTGTACTCTACAGTTAATCCACACACTGTTTGATGACTACCTAGGAAAGGGGTCTTCAACAGGCGTGAATACTCTGCAAAAATAAATAAATAAATCCGTACTCTGTATTTGTGTCTTGTTTTTCAGCACAAAAATCAAAACATGATTCTTAACTCAAGATATATTTGTTTGAGAAACAAAAAACACTCAAGATATTTTGTTTTCTGAACAGTTGATCATAATGAAGTAAGTTTGTTTAAAAAAAGAAGAAAATATCTGCAAATGTGGTCAGAAAAATAAACTTAATTCAAAGTGAAAACAAGATTATTTTTCTGACCCCATTGGCAGATTTTTTGTTTCTTGGTTTAAGCATGAATTCACTTTATTTGCCACTGATTTTTTTTTTTTTAAAACAAGACTTAATATCAAGTCATTTAGCTTCTTAAGCAAATACATCTTGATTTAAGAACGTTTAGATATTTGTACTGGAAAACAACACAAAAACACTAAGTGAGAAAGTCATTTTTTAATGGTAAGCAAAACTAAGCTAAATATTTAATTGTCCAACCCACATTAAAAATATTAAAATAACATACAATAATCCCAATAATGATTAAAAATAATTCAGTAACACTTTACAATAAGGTCTCATAACATAATGTATTAACTAACATGAGCAAACAATAAGCAATATATTCTTACAGCATTTATTAACCTTTATTAATGTTAGTTAATAAAACATATACATGTTAATTTTAGTTCACAGTAAATTAAATAATGTAAACAGATTTGATCTTAAAAATGTATTAGTAATTGTAGAAATTAACATTAAGATTAATAAATGGTGTAGAAGTATTGTTCATTGTTAGTTCATGTTAACTAATGAAACCTTATTGTAAAGTGTTACCAATAATTATTACTTATATTATATTATTAATAATAATGACTTAATGGCTCATCCATGTAGCAACAAAACAAAGAATGTAAATGCATTAAAATGGCATGATATTTTAGGCCAAGCTTAAAATACAATTGATTTTATACATTGTGTATCAACAAAAGGGTCATTCTGTTTGAAAAACATTGAAGACCACTGATCAATGTAGGAAAATTAGAGAAAACGATTGCAGGGTGGACAAATACTGTACCTTCCCGTACACAAGTATAGCACAATTGCTTTGGGTTTTACCTGTACATGAAAAGTTATATTATACATATTCATACACTATTACATTCACTACCATAAATCTAATAACCCCAATAGGGGGGTTCAATTAACTAAAGAGATACTAAAAAAAAAAGTCTCAGTCAAGTAAAATGAAAGCCTTTCACTATTTAGAGGTTTTTGTGTGCCTTAATATCTTAATATCTCTTTCAATTCTATAAGGATGTAAGCTCTTTTCATTGGTTAAGATAGAAATCGGATTCAGTCCAAATGGCGTCCTTCTTTTTTCTAATGGCCATGCATACAAATGCAGAAAGATCCCAGACCCTGGTAGAACCCAGACATACTACGCATAATCTTATTACCAGTGAGCCAAAGGAAATGGCCTGCGCCAAAAGATAAGGCCCTAAATGAATGTGTGCTGCAGTATTCCTTTCCGTAATGAGATCATATAAAAAAATAAATATCTGAATATTTAGAGGAACACTTAAATTATTTAACCACTTCTAAATTTGTTTAGCTGCTGAGTAGTCTTATGTACAATGTGGAAAAAAAAAAAACCCAGCAGAATCTTCCCTGCAACAAATGTAAACAGATGTTTTAAGATCTCAAATAAAAAAATAAAAAAATTTAACATTTCTTTGACAGGCGCTTATACATTAAATATACTTCAAAACGTACATTATAATTTATTTATATTTCTTTGAAGTAATTGCATATTCATTTTTGTCAAAATTGTGAAATTGTGATAAGATTCAAAAGCCACTTATGGAGGAATGGAGAGCGTCCATTGAACAACCAGTGACCTCCATTTGTTATTTAGTCTCTGTGATGGTTTAGGTGAATAGCTCTTGAGAGCTCAGCAGCACTTTGTTTTTACAGCGGTTTATAAGCAGTTTACACCTGCCAGAGCCGGACTGTTACTGTCCAGCTGCACGGGCTTTCTGCTGCAGTAACGCGGCCCTCTGCTCCATCATGGCTCTCATCATGTTGGGGTTAATAGCTGGACTCATCGCAGGGGACATGGGCCGCAGTGGATATTGGCTGGATTTTGTGCTCATTAAAACACACTGGAAGTATGGTATCTTGCCTGTAACACAAAGAACAAGTGATTCTCTGTTCTGGTGCCAGGTGCAAAAAAACCCTGAAATACATAAAACACTGAACAGCTCAAAACACACACACACACGCGTACTATATGTATATGTATATGTATATATATATATATATATATATATATATATATATATATATATATATATATATATCAATTGAAAAAATAAAAATATTGTTAAAATATGTCCAACTACAACATTACATCTTCAACAGTGTAATTAGATTACTGTACTAATTACTCTTTAAAAAGTATTGCATTAATTACTACTAATTACCTTACTTCTAATTGTTCTATAGTCTGTAAAGTATTCAATGCAATTACATCAGAGGTAATGGTAATTAAATTACAGAACAATTATGAGTATTCTCTTACTTGACTTTTTTAAGGGAAAAGTAATTAAATTACAGTAATGCATGTTGGGTGTAATGCATTATACCCACTGATAAACAGAATATAAAGCAATAACTGAAGATATTCAGTTATTTTTAAAGCATCTCTATTCAGTTGAAGTTGTGCTTGATGTTTGTCCGGCAATAGGTTTGCTATGTAAAATTCCATATTGCAATGTAACATATTATTGTACTGTTTCTAAAACTCTGTAACACTGGAAGATTTTGCTGGAAAAACTACTATAATGCAATCTATGGTGTGGAATTAGATTAATTTACCTGGCTTTTTGCCCTCCGTGACATTTTCCTCCACTTTCAGCTCTTCTAATTAGTTGTTAGAGAGAGAAATTTAAGAAAAATGTACTCATTTCAACATATAACATGAAGTGCCGCTGTAGCAAATCTTTAAATGACATGGCAAATACTTTCAGTTAAGGATAGAATATCTGTTAATGTGGCATTTAGTTTTCAGGGTTGTAAGGTGACATGACAAAGCTCAGTTCTCAGAGGAATAATTTTTACAAGCAGTAGACCACGATATCTGCGAACACCTACTGAGGCAGAGTTGAAGACTTGAATTTGAAAGTATGGCGACCTTCAAAAGTTACTTTAAATGGATGAAAACCAGGCTTGCGAATAAAAAAAGTCACTTGAGACCTTGGTGGGATTATATATCCTCAAAAATCCTCAGATTTGCCAAGGAGAAACACATTTTTACATAAAAGAGAATTCCTTGGTGAACTTTAACAGTAAGAAATGTCCATCTGAAGAGTAGTTGCAAGTAAGTGGCACTGAAATAACACAAATGTTGCATTTGTGGGTATTCACAAACCGTGGGGATTAAAATTCAGTAATATTATGGATTTGATTGGATGAGAACAAAACTTGAACTGAATTGACAGCAGGGCTGCATTAAAGCTGATTCTCTTTTTTCAAAATGTGTTTCAAAAACAAACTAAATCAACACTAAATTGACTTAACTGACTCACTATTGTCTATTTTAGAGCTGGTTTACAGCTGAATTGAATTCTGTTTGCATTGCTGATTTTTATTTCTCTATTTATCACTGTTTTGAAACAATCTGCATTGTATAAAGCACTGAATAAAGGTGACTTGACTTTATTTGCCACTTCATGTTGCATTAAATAAAGAATCTGTAAATAGTTAAAAACCTGTCATAATTTCCTCACCCTCAAGTTGTTTCAAACCTGTATGAATTTCTTTCTTCTGCTGATCACAAATAAATATATTTTGAATAATTTGATGGACCCCATTGACTTCCATAGTAATTTTTTTCCTACTATGGAAGTCAATGCGGTACATCAACTTTTTGGTTACCAACATTCTTCAAAATATCTTCCCTTGTGTTCAGCAGAAGAACGAAATTCAAACAGGTTTGAAACAACTTGAGGGAGAGTAAATGATGACAGAATTTTTATTTTTAAGTGAACTATTCCTTTTAGGATGCTTAACTATTTTTACAGAAAAATAAGACACTGATTAAATTATTTCTTTGCAGTGAATAGTGCCTTGTTAAATTGGACGGCAAGTGGTTTGTGAATAAGACCCAGGGTTTTCACTGAAATAATGTGGCACAACGGTTATTAAATCTGACCTTGAGTTTCTAACGAGCAAGTCATGCGATTTGTTAGGCAGGAGTTACAGTGAAAGAGTGACATTAGGAGTTCACACAGGGCCACCCAGCCAGCAGCATTAGTGTATTAATAGCTACATTTAATTTGTAATTTCACTAATGCTGTTTAAAAATAGTTTAATCCGTTTGGTTTAAGTGGGATAACCTAGAATAGTAACAATGTGCACTGTGGCTCAGTTATTGAAACTGTGATGTTAATACATCCGGTGAATAAGGAATTGTACCTCAATGTCGCCTGGAAGTTTTTGAAGTTCTCCCAAGTTCTACAATATGCAGGTACGCACAATCACTATGGATGCTGAACAATGCATTTCTAAATGTAGTCTGCAGATGTTTCAAACTGCTTACACAAATGCATGCATTTGATTATTGCTTTTGACATCCGGAATGATTAGGTACAGCGCTATACGAAGCACACAGGCTAAATTTAATCTCAAGCTTCACGCAACACTTCTCCACATCTCATGGACGTCAGAAAACATCGGAACTTACTTGCTGGTGCTGGTGCCTCAGCTGGTTTGTCTGAAGACAGAAATTTGAGGACAGAATTATGGTTAGCAAAGATTAACCTGAAAATGATGGCAACACATGGGCTCTGTTCCAAAAAAATAGAGAGATGTCTGAAGTAGAAATAGAAAACTGATATAGAACCTCAGAAGTGACTGATTTTGAACTTCACGCCGCACAAAAAGCACTCCACATGGAACTGCTTACAAACCGCTCACAGCAATGTTTGCCGTTAACACAGTGCTAAGCTAACAATGCAATACTTTTAACACTTAAACGCATACTTCGGGTCTTTAGTGACCCAGGACGTCATTCACTACCCTCTTCCTCATTCATTTTTTAAAGTTAGACATCAACCTTCTTAGTATTTCTTAATTCATTCATTATAGACAATATAACAAGAAAAAAATGATAAAATGATAAAAGAATGGCCGTTTTCACATACATTTTTTGTAAAAATTGTATAGGGTCGCTAACGACTCGAGGTGTGTAACAGTGTAAATATTTTTTTTTTCTGCACAATAATTGAATATTTGCTAAGTGCAATGTCTGATACACAAAAATGAAGTGACATTTCACTCATAGTTACCACAGGCAAAAAAACAAAAGAATAGGAAGTATCATCAGCAAAACTTTAAATGGCTCAGCGATTTATTGCATAGCAAGTACTGAACGCAATCAAATATTAGTGTCTCTGTCACTTGATGGTGGATCTGGTGAAGAAGCTGTCAGCGTTTAAAATATTGATTTTGAAGATGCTGAAAATGATAGTTTTGAGAATATGTTTGAGATCGCGAATACGAGCCAGATACGGAATGTACTGGGAAATGAGCTCTGACGAGGAATGATGGTATAAAACTTCAGCTCAAACTGAACCCTTCCAACCTCCAAAAGGTAACAAAATATGCTTTATTTTATTCTTCTGTAATTGTTACTCATATCAGGAGAGTTGTGTATTATCGCGTCATGTAGAGATCCATCCGTGTTAGATATACATTCACCTAAAGGATTATTAGGAACACTTGTTTAATTTCTCATTAATGCAATTATCTAATCAACCAATCACATGGCAGTTGCTTCAATGCATTTAGGGGTGTGGTCAAGACAATCTCCTGAACTCCAAACTGAATGTCAGAATGGGAAAGAAAGGTGATTTAAGCAATTTTGAGCGTGGCATGGTTGTTGGTGCCAGACGGGCCGGTCTGAGTATTTCACAATCTGCTCAGTTACTGGGATTTTCACACACAACCATTTCTAGGGTTTACAAAGAATGGTGTGAAAAGGGAAAAACATCCAGTATGCGGCAGTCCTGTGGACGAAAATGCCTTGTTGATGCTAGAGGTCAGAGGAGAATGGGCCGACTGATTCAAGCTGATAGAAGAGCAACTTTGACTGAAATAACCACTCGTTACAACCGAGGTATGCAGCAAAGCATTTGTGAAGCCACAACACACAACCTTGAGGCGGATGGGCTACAACAGCAGAAGACCACACCGGGTACCACTCATCTCCACTACAAATAGGAAAAAGAGGCTACAATTTGCAAGAGCTCCCCAAATTGGACAGTTGAAGACTGGAAAAATGTTGCCTGGTCTGATGAGTCTCGATTTCTGTTGAGACATTCAGATGGTAGAGTCAGAATTTAGCGTAAACAGAATGAGAACATGGATCCATCATGCCTTGTTACCACTGTGCAGGCTGGTGGTGGTGGTGTAATGGTGTAGGGAGATGTTTTCTTGGCACACTTTAGGCCCCTTTGTGCCAATTGGGCATCGTTTAAATGCCACGGCCTACCTGAGCATTGTTTCTGACCATGTCCATCCCTTTATGGCCACCATATCCTCTGATGGCTACTTCCAGCAGGATAATGCACCATGTCACAAAGCTCGAATCATTTCAAATTGGTTTCTTGAACATGACGATGTGTTGGGATGTGTTGGAACGGGAGCTTCGTTCCCTGTATGTGCATCCCACAAATCTCCATCAACTGCAAGATGCTATCCTATCAATATGGGCCAACATTTCTAAAGAATGCTTTCAGCACCTTGTTGAATCAATGCCACGTAGAATTAAGGCAGTTCTGAAGGCGAAAGGGGGTCAAACACAGTATTAGTATGGTGTTCGTAATAATCCTTTAGGTGAGTGTAGATCCGGGTCGCTAAAGACCCAAATACGTAAGAATGTTTGGCGAAACATTCATGCATTTAAGGATTAAAGGATACAAATAAACAACAAAAATATTGGATAAAATATTTTTAGCACTTCTCAGTACTGAATTAAATTAATTTATAATCCACATTTCCACTGAGCTTCTCATAATGGATTATGTAATTACTTTCTCTATTTCACTGCTTTCATTTTTAAAGGGATAGTTTGTGTAAAATGAACTCTCGTTTGTGGAATTAAGGAATAACATAATAGAATATAATCCAATCTCTAAAAATCACAAATTTATGAGTTAACTGCCGTAGAAATCATTCTTTTAAGTCAGATCTTACAAATTACATGGCTGATCCACTTCACAAAGCCGGTTTCCAATTCTTGAGTTAAACTCAGATGACATGACATAAGGGTGAATAAATAATCACAGAACTTTTATTTTTGGTTGCCTTGTCCCTTTTAAATGCTGTGTACATAGTCAGCATACTAGTTTTTGAAACAGAGCCATGTCTACTTCATACCTTGGGTTTCTTCCTTCTCGGCTGAAACAGGTTTTCCTGGAGCTGAAGGAGAATAATGCTCATCACATTATCTATTTTCTTTCAATATCATGTGTTTTTTCATTTACACATTTACAATGTAACACCTTCATAATTGCACTTCAAGTGTGGAAAATCTTCTTAATGTGTCAGGAAAACATGCTCATTTAAGTGATTATAATCATGGAACAGAACGTGAAAGGTACACTTCCTGTCATAAAAATAGAGAAATTCTGTCATGACTTCATCTGAAGTTATATTACTTGACAGATCCAATTTTCTTATGCCAACTGGAGTCTTAAGGTTTTTTTTGTTTTCTTGATCCATCTTACAATCATCTATGCAGTAAGTTCTCTGTGCTTTTACAAAAGCAAATAAAACACGTACTGGTGTTTACAACACAGCACATCCATTGGGAAATGAATATACAAACAATTCCTCAATATTTGGTCATGCATGCCTTTTTTTATCCTGATAGCAGACAAGAATAGAACTCTACATAAACTGTCTATGGATCCAGTTTTAGGTTTATTAGCCATGAAAATATTTTTTTTCGTCTCTCTTTTCTGAGGGGATATTCAAAAATACAGAGACGTCTTTTGGGCTTTTTTATAATGCAATGTTAAAAATAGTAATTAAAACTTACCCACTACAACTTCTTTAATGGCTTGTTTGGCTTTTGGTGTTGATGTGGCCTTCTTCTTAACTAATGATCAAATATAATCAAACAAATTACATTGATGCTATACAATACAACAATGTAAATGTGTGTGTGTGCGCGTGTATATATACTGTATATACATGCACTTATCATTGAAGCTTATCATTTTGGCACCATTTACACTTTAACATTTCATTTAAGTGAGTTGGTTTTGTTTTGTTTTTGCAGTAAAAGCTATTTTAAAGTGTTTAATCACTTTTACTTTTAGTCTCTTTTCCTCTTTACTTTTCCTCGTCGATTACAGTAAACACGATTTGCCAGCCCTTGCAGTATTTGATGTGTTAGTCCTTGCACGACATCAATGTACTAAAGAAGTTAAAAGCACATAAATATTGTATACTGGTTTCCTGTCAAGAAGTCGATAAGCTTTGCACGTAATAATTCTAAAGAGTCCATTAGCAATCTAAAATGTAGTGACCTATCTCTCAGGATGAACAAAATCATTCACTAAATGTAGATGCACTGCTGTCTTCAACACTTTCAGAGCAAGACAGCAATGCTTAGTTTACCAGGTAGGTAAAAGGTAATTGCTTATTCTCCCACATGGTTAAGACATTTTTAATGATAAGGCTTGTGTCCCTCCTTCAAGACTGATTTTTTTTACTCATTTTAACATTCATGCAAAAATCATAAGGCCAATCTTTTCAACCTGCAATTAATGTAAGCAGCACTAACAATGTTGGATGAGTTTAATAGTTGAATATTCAGTATCAGAGAGTTAAAGCTGCTATATGTATTTTTTAGCGGCCTCTATCTGTGATGTTTCAGATTGCAACCAATTTTTACAAGAGCGCTCGTGCTCTTGCTCGTGCTCGAACACAAGAGCGAGCACTCATGGTACCGGCCGCACTGAGACTTTCAACACACCGGAGAAAGCATCACACAACATGCTGGAAACTCATGTAAACTCCCACTGCAACGTTACAATAATAGGCTACTTTTATCAGCTTGACGTTGAACTAATGCTCCATGCTCGTACCATGATAACGTTACATTGACTGCATTTAGCCGACATGTGGTGTTATCTACATAAGGCATTTCACTAACTATTCGTGTATCTTTCACAATCAGCAATGTCAACATAGGTGAATGTGTAATATGATAACGAAAACAGTTAGTGAACAAGACTGAACAATTTCAGTGTAACAGTAAGATCGTAGGAAGTAACAAACAATACTGTACTGAACGTGTCTGGAAATGAGTATTATAAACAATATGATAGTGGGATGAGTGACGTTAGACAGTAGATCTAGTACATAAAATAAAAGTTACATCCTAAAGCACCTACTTTTTGTTAACCTGGAACAGTCTTTTGTATTCATTTCATGTCTCATATTTGTTGTAGTTTACCTTGCTATTTCATTACAGTTTACCATTATTTCAGCATTTCTGAAAACTTGTAATTTATCACAATAAAAATAGCGGAGGTCTCTCCATAATTCAAATTCTCTGCCGATGTTGATCCGTGTTTTCGTCCTAAGTCGATCCGATTCACGTTTGACCTGACAAGCTTCAGCAGATACATTTTTGTTTTGTTTTGTTTTTTATATTTATGTGGAGTTTGTGTTGTGCTGGAGGCAGGTTGTTTTTTGGTGTTATCAGACTCCATGTCGTTAGATGCAGTGCCGTCACATAGACTGTATATAAAAAGGAGAGAGGCTCGGGAGCGCGCATACACGTCACATCCGATGGATTTCGCAGAAAATCCGACCCGGAGACTTCACATAAAAATAGGAATACTGGCCTTCAGAGGTAATAGCAAAACCCAACAAGTGGATCATTGTAATGTGTGATTACAACCCCTTCACACACAGGCAATAAAAAAAGGATTCATTTTAAAAGTAAAGTTACATATAGTATGAGCTAAAGTAAAACTTTTTTAAAAAAGTTAAGCAAGCATCACCTAATACTTTACCATAAAATAACTTACCCTCTGCAGTGGGCTTCACTTGCTTTACAGCTTTCTCTTCTTCCCATGTAGAAACACAAAAAAAGCATAGATTTATAGGATGTATTATGAAATAAAAGTAGTATTTATCAATATCCATACTTCACATCCTACACTGCAAAAACTGATTTTCTTTTGTTTTATTTTCCAGTACAAATATCTTACTATTCTTAAATTAAGATACATTTACTTGAGAAGCAAAATGACAGAAGATATTAAGTCTTGTTTTCAGAAAAATCTATGAAAATTAAGTAAAAAAAAAAAAAAAAAAAGAGAGAGAAATATAATGCGGGGACAGAAAAATGAACTTAATTCATAGGCAAAATAATATTACATTTTTATACCCAATTGGTATTTTCTTTCCCTTTTTTAAGATATTTGTTCTGGGAAACAAAACAAAAATACTGGAAAACAAAACAAAAATACTGAGTCAGAATTTTTTTTTTTGCTGTGTAAAGACAATGTTTGACTGCAGGGATTTTGTGGTATCAGATAAAACGAAATGGCATGTGGAAATGCCACAACAAATCTCTTTCCATGTGCCCAAATCTAGTGGTAGTTTAAGAGCAATTGATATCCAAAAGTAGAGGAGCAATGCAGAATTCAGCTATTCACTCTCAGCCAAACTCTGAGGTTCTGTCTTCATGTCCAACACTTTAAAAAAAAGCTGAGCAGAACATTTTATGACATTGCCACAGGGCAGCTAACAGACACCTGCCTAAAGAAGCGAGACAAATATCATCCAGTCTGAAATATTTATAACCAATTACCAATTTATAAACACCAAGTTTATGACACAGTTAAAACTCTTTCTGTGAGTATTAAAGGAGCTAATACTTGATAATAACACAAGGATTAAGAGTTTTTCCTTCTTTCATAACATGAAAGCTTTTGAGTATGAAAAATGTCACGTTTAAGCTATTAATATGAATATATGTTTGTACTGTATGTATAATCGGCTGTGTAGTAGCTGAGGTTACCTTTGTATTTGGTTGTTGTTACTTTTGCCTTCTTTGTTACTGCTGGCTCTATAGTAAGAACAGGATGTAGAATAGACATTTAAGATTCATGATTCCTGTATGTCTAATGACTGGTGGTAATTGTTTTCTACATAAGCTGACAACTCTATTCATACTCCATTTAATAAAGCATCGGTATTGCACGGCTAAATGCAGGATCTTTTTTTATGAACTGCATTTGAATTTATAATAATATAAATGTAATTTTACATTATATACAATAAAGTTGAAATACAATAAAATCTACCTTTCTTAGTAGAGGTAGGTTTTGCCTTTTCTTTTGTGATCACTCGCTCTGTAAAAGAGGAAATTATAAGTTATTGCTCATTAATATAAAACTACTGCTACCGTAAGTCAGTTCCTGAGCCATAATTACCTGTCCTTTTAGGCTTCTCCTTCACAACTGTTGGCCCTAAGTCATAAAAATTGATTTATTTAGTATGAAAATATATCTAAAATGGAAATTTAGCCATCATTTTTCTATTGTCCTTACTTTTCTTTGCCACTGAAGGTTTTACGTTGTCTTTAGTAACTGTGGCCTCTTGAACACATACAGCACAAATGTACAAAAACAAATATAAATGCACAGATTCAGATAGATGGATGGATGGATGGATAGATAGATAGAGATACTGCCATTCATTTTAAACTATAGTTCTCACCCTTCTTCGCAGGAGTTGCTTTGGCTTTTTCTTTTGGTGCAGCTGGTTCTGAAATTGGAGGGCAGAGGTTATTACTTGCTTCAGGTCTTTTTACATGTCAATGTAACTGGAAAAAAATACTACATCTTTACTACAGGCACTAAATCAATACAAATTACTACTATACCTTTCTTTTGAGTGTCTTTTTTTGGTTTTGCCTTAGTAGGTTCCGGTTCTAAAGCAAATGAAACATTAAATCAGATTTAACAAAATTGACAAATGGCAAATATAGAATTAAAATTCAGAAATATTATGAGATCAACACCTTTCACTACAGTAGGAGCTTGATGAGTTGTTAAAATAGGAACTTCTGATTCTGAAAAATACAGTGAAAAATTTAATGTTAAAAAAAGCTTGTAAAGCAGTGATGTATTAAGCATACTGAACTATTAAACATATTGAAACTGACAGATGTTTCTTTTCTTTTAAAGCTTTGACAGCCACATAATTAAGTTAGTAAAAACAGACATCAACAATCTTGATGAATGCATTTGAAATGAATTAATATAGTTTTGAGTACCTGGAAAAGCCGATGGTGGTAATGGGCTACTTGTAACGATATGATGCACTGTAAGATAAAGGATAAAGAGAATTTCAGGGTATTAAAGGATGCATAAATTATGTATAAATGTGTTTTATGTTAAAGTACATTAAGTTACAGTAATCATAGGTGACTGCAATACTCACCATACCAGCCAGGGGGCGCTGGGCAGTACACAGGTGTTGGTCGGCACATAGGAACTGTTTAAAGGGGTAGTGAAAAGAAAGATTCAGAGTTACAATAGACAAAGATATTGCGTGTTATTGCTGCTGTCTTTTTGCATTACGTGAATGTAACACATTGTAATATTAAACAGTCACAAGGCTATGAGGTGCACTCACGCTCCTGTATCGGAGCTGGAGCAGCTGACACTTCCACGTCCTTTGAGGCTCTAGATCCTGTTATTAGGAGACGGGAAAGCACTGCTGTCATATCTTTAGATCAAACGGAATTTTAACATTTGCCATCAACTTAAAAGAGATCACCCAAAAATTCTCATGGTTGATCACAACTTGGATGATTTTCTTTCTTCTGTAGAACAAAAAAGGAGATGTTTAGGATATGCATGCTGCTCTTTTCCATACAATGAAAATGAATGGTGACCTGGTAGGTTTGCACCAGCCATTCGTAAAGTCCGCACCAGAGGCTTAGTAACAACTAGCTACTTCGTAACTAACTCTGTACTTTATTCGACAGCACTATAGAACGTACAGTAGCCAGTAGGTCGAAAGCTCTCCGTAAAGTAAAGGTGTTGTAATAACCATAACGTTCATGTCCCCTTAAGAACTGGCAATTACAACTTGTAAACTCTGAACACTTTTTACAAGTTGAAATCTCGTACACAGGAATTAAGACATGCCGTAAATGCACCAGCATAACGCATAGTCGCATAATATGACGTTAACCCTCAATGATCCAATAGCAGCCTTCAAATAAGTGAGCAGAAGTTGTGTTGAAATTTCAGTTTATCCTTCAATAACTTATTTTGCCTACATAACTAATGGTAAAAATAAGTTTCCATTAAAATAGAATGGGCTACTATTTAATGATGGATAACATAAAATGTATTTTTATTTGTAAATAACATTCATAAACTGTATTTTAAATGAATAAGGATCAACAAACAAATACTGATAACATAAAAAAATCACATTTATTTATCACAACTGATTTTATTTGACATGCACAACACCGATCGATGTACACAAGAGGAGCACTATGGGTTAGTTTTCAAGAGCCGCTAACAAAGTAATTTATTCACATAATGTTCTCTCTAAGTCAGCATTATCATGTCAGAAGGATTCGAAGTCTGTTAGGTAAAACAAGAGCTTATTGATGGAATTTCAGTCACTCTGCTGTTTTATTCCAACCGTTACTCCTGGTCAGAGGCTTCTGTAAATATTGAATTGCGGTTTTTAACTAAGTTTAATGGTCCAATGCAAAAAAATATTGGCCTGGATCACAGACAGGGCTTAAATTAAGCCAGGATTAGGCCTTAGTTCAATGAGAACATTTAAGTAGCTTTTATAAACGTGCCTTAGAAAAAAACATTACTGATGTGCATCTTGAGGCAAAACGATGGCACTGACATATTTTAAGATATATCAGTCGAAGTTGCTTTCAGTTAAAACAGCTCAAACATGCATTTTAGGCTGAGACTAGGTTTAAACCTTACTGTGAAACTGGTGGATTAAGTAGTGCGTAAAGTGTAACTTAGTACTCAAACCGCTCCGAGCGGGATTCAAACGGTGGTCTCCGGCGAGGGAGGCGCGCTAACAAGGACGCTAAAGACCGCAGCCGCTAGTGTCAGTTGAGGCCAGGGGAGTGAGGTTTACTCGCACAGCTCTTACTGGCCTACGACAGTTACACTCACCCCCCTAAACCTCACTCCCATCTGGGTCACGGCACCAAATGTAACCAGTCCTACTCGACCCGCTCTGGGGTGTGTTTCCCGAAAGCATCGTTAGCCAACTTACGTCGCAAGTTCCGTTGTTATCAGCATAGTTCAGCGAGTCTGTGTTTCCTGAAACCATAGTTCTAACGTACATTCCCAAACAGCATAAAGTTATGTGGTTGGAATGACAGCTCTCGACCTGTAGAGCGTAAGAACGAGTCTATGACTGAATCTGAATGTAAAGCAAAATATTTCGCAGATGCCATGTCCGTAATTTATAGCAAAATATCTAGCATTAATTCGATCTCAAACAGATTAATTAAAAGTAGTTATTACTCCACCACCTGCGTGACATCATTAACCAAAGTGGTTGAACGACCAATTTGCGACAATACCGCTATGGGAAATAGTCGTGACTAGCTAGTTGATTTCTTCAACAATGTATCGTACTATGATAGAGGCCAGGGCAGTGAGGTTTACATGCACAGCTCTTACTGGCCTACGTTCTTATCTATGGAAAAGAGCCTGTGAACATTCAGCAAAATATTTTGTGTTCTACGGAAGAAAGAAAGTCACACAGGTTTGGTGCAACATAAGGGTGACTATATAATGACAGACCTTTTATTTAAGGTGAACAATCGCTTCAAATAAGTATCATGTGTGATCAGATCATGTGAGCTTACTTCTCTTTTTGAGTTTGCTGTCAGCCACTGCCTTTGCTTTTGGAGCTGTGGACCAGAGAGCAAATATTATGTCAAGTCTTAAATATTCATGGCTATTATAACAAAATATTTGAAACAATTATTTCAGTGCATGATGATTAAAAAAAAAAGCAGGAACACATTGTGCTACCTTTCTTTGCTTTCTCTAGTCTTGTTCTTGGAGCCTCTCTTTCTGGTGAGCAAATGTCAGTGAGGAGGCGAAAGAAAAAAGACTTTAGTGCAATATTCTTACACAAACAAACTCCACGTCTATATTGAATATACGACTGAATATACTGTACCTTTTCTCTGTTTAAGCAGGGGCTCCTTTCTCTTGGTCTCAACTTCTGGTAAGGGGGGAAAACATTAAACAACAAAAAATTGGCTTCCTGATCAAAACATATATCAGTATCTCCAAACATATATCAGTATCTCCAAATGTGTTCCTACAAATTTGCTCAGCTAAAAATACGTTTTCAAACTTTCATTGCTTCAAAAGAAAAATTGGGATTTTTTTAAATGTTCCATAATGCTGTTGGTTTTGCTTTTTAATAGGCTTGGGCGGTATCCAAATTTTGATACCGTCAAACCTCCTCCCTATTTTACCGGGGTATACGGTATTACCGTGACTAATTAGGCTCAGACAGCATCACCAAAATGTTGGCTTGTGCCTACACCGTTCAGAAACTGAATACCAGATCGGGCAAACAAAAATCAAAACAAAAATCTCGCCTATAGAGACAAATGCACATCATGGATATCAGAGAGTATGATAATCAGAGAGTATGCTGCCTATATTTCTTTTACTTTTGAATTGTTTCGTTTAAAGAAATTGACGAATCGCCATCTCCATAGTGAACGATAGAGAGAAATGCACATCATGGATTACATAATCAGAGAGTAGGCTAGCCTATTTCGTTTCGTTTTGAATAGTTTCGTTTAATGAATTTGATAATCGCCATCTCCGTATGAACGCGCATAGAGAGAAATGCACATCATGGATTAAATAATCAGCGAGTGGCCTATTTCTTTTCGTTTTGAATTGTTTCGTTTAATGAAATTTCAAGCTTTATTTAGATATAGGCCTATCTGTCATGTCTGTGAGGCATACACTGAGTTTCGGTTAATTTATGATGAGATTTCAATGCAAGTGACCGCGGCGCGCCAGCGCGATCATGTCATGATTATGTTGTCTGCTATATTTGATTCTTATTTTAAATCCAGGTAATTGGTTGATAAAAAAATTATTAAAATTAAGATAGGCTACAATTTATACAAAACGAAATTCACTTTAAAGAAAGGCCTTTTACTAAATGAAACTTAATTAAGTGGTCAATGTCTGACTCCCGACGCATCCCATCTTACTCGTGCTGTTCACTTTTCATTATCAACGTAAAAAAAAATAACATTATAATATTTTAACAAATATAAACTATGCGCTTATTTAATGAACTCGGGGCAAAATGCATCCTCGCAGCAGTGAGTGGGTGGTTGTTTCAGAGATGAGACATTAGGTTAGAGGTGTTTCCATCTCTCGCGTCACCTTTTTTATTGCAACATTTACAAATTGCCTCGTCAGTATTTACCGCCTCTCCCTTTTCTCTCTCTCTCTTTCTCCTCCACACCGTCACTTGATGACAACTACATAAGCATTTTTAGGCATTGAATAAATTATATTTATATATTATATATAAGTGCCGGTAATGACTGTATTGAAACTGATACCGTTGCTATTTTAAGACCCCGCGGTATACGATATTACCGTAATACCGCCCAACCCTACTTTTTAATAGTTTATTGCCTTATTGATTAGACTATTTTATCTATTTTGCTAATATAACCGAACAAACTGATCTTTTCAAGCATACATAAATATGCTTTATCAATATATTAGTCTAACTACTTCAAGTTAATAGTTTTGCACATAGGGGCCTACTTGTTGAGTTGTGCTGCTAAAGCAAGCAGTTTACTGTAGAAATCGACAGTTGCCTGCTTGAGTTTAACCAGCTTTAATCAAACAAAACAATGCATCACATACAGTTCAAGTCTGACTCTTTTAGCTGTGACATGAAAAACAGTCAGACATTAATCAAACCAGGCGGCTTTGTTTAGAGAGAGAGAGAGAGAGTTTAAAACTGTGTGCAGCAAAAGGTCACTTGATATCTAAATCAATCACTCTGAGAGTGTTCTTGTAAAAAAAAAAGCATTTGCCGGATTGATTAGAACACATGATTAATATTGCAATATATTATTATCACACTAGAGCTGAAATACTCTGTCAAGAATCCTAAATGTTGGGGTTTAAAAAAATAACATCTAGATTATCAGATATGCACCAGGGGGCACTATTGTGTTTGTCAAAGTTATTGGAAGTGAGAAAAAAAATACAGCTATTTTACTGATATAAGATCCTCAGTGATGTCCTCTAAAACAGATTGCTATATTATTATGGGTCATAGAGGAGATCATGGGTTATATTTTGCATTAATTTACTATGCTTTGAAAGTCGAACTAAGCTGAGATAAGCAAAAATACACAGTCTAACAGATCATATTGTATCTACAATACACGTTACGGTATCTTATATTCATTCATGTTCATAGAACTGTTGTATAAAAAAGTCTGTGGCCTCATACTTACAAACTTAATGTCTAAATTGCTACTTGAAAAGCTACTCAGTTCTACTTAAACTGGTCTATACTATTTTATTCAATATACTATCAAGTACTATCAATATACCTATCAAGGCCAATTATAATTCTGAATACTTGAAGACATACATTAAAAGTATCTATTGTTAGCTTCTTGTAGTGGTCAGTCAGTAAATGTATAAACAAGCAAAATAGCTGAATTCAAAGTCTTTTCTGGAATAAAAGTACCTCTTTTCTTCACTTTATCAGGTTCAGCTGGAGGAAAAAGGATAAAAAGGACAACGAGTTACTCCAGACCTTTAATTCATCCCACTAGATGGCGACTCTGAGTGGACACATTTGTTTGCTTACTACATAACATAATATAAGAGAAATGTGTTCCACATACAGAGAGAGCCCCATACAATAAAAATGAGTTAATAAAGCTCATAAAAGTCCAAAGTTTGGTATAGAATATTCAGACATGGTTAAGGGGATGGACAAAATGCAATTTTGAAACATAGCCTGCTTTTTATATAGGCTACCATCCATATTTTATTGTAAAATAAATGTAATATAAATACTTTTAGTAGAAAGCAGTATGGTGAGTTTACAGTAAGGAGTAAGGGTCATTAAGAGCAAATATATCTAAAGTGAACTAATTCAAATATGCTGATACAGAAATGACCCATATGGTTCATATGTGGAGATATGAATAATTTACAATCTTTGTTCCGTGTGTATGCATGCATGTTATCTTGATCAATTCACAGTACACCCACCTCTTCAGCCACTACAATACCACTGATGCATATATGCCTTTAGGTACACATCATTCACCAATCAATGATTCTATTTTAAGCATGCGATTTATTTCATGTGCAAAATACTAAATACCTCTTGGTCAGTTGTTTTTGCATGAAGAGTTCACAAAATTTGTTAGAACAAAGATATTGGCATGTCTCTGACTAGATCTACTTTAGACATGGCCAGTGTGATTTGCTATAAAATGGCTCTGTTATGAAGAAAATATGCCCATGCTTTTTCTTTTTATATTTTAAAACAACATGCATGATATTGACCTTGCAAGTCAATACCAAATACCTTTTTCTTCCTTTGGTTTAGTGTCTTGGGCTTTTTGAGGATCTTTATGTATTACTGAATGCATACAAGGACATGTAGAGGGCTCGTTTTGTTTGTCTGGATATAAACAAATGCAAAATAGTGAGTGTCAAGACAGTGATCATTTAATTTTCCTGCCTATTTTAGCCGTCTTTGGTTCATATGAATCATCGGCTGTGACGTTATTGTGTTTTGTTTTTTGCTTGCACAGACAGACTTTTCAATACCGAAACCAAATCAATTGCAAAAATCCATTAAATACAAAAATGATTATGATGTAAATGAACATTTTTTTGGAGAAACTGTTAAAAAATAAGACAGTCTAATGAGCAATATATTAGATTAGCCTTGTTTAAATCAACACAGGATGATAAAGATCACATTGACAGCTAAACACAGAGATAAATGTCTTCTACAGCTTAATATATTGATGTCATTATCTTTAAAACCCATAATAGCTTATACCATCAGAGACCAATGCCAGAATTTATGTCCATAAATCAAAATGTTATTACTAAAATTAATTTTTAAAGTGGTGGTAGTAAATCACAGGATACAAATATGACACCTTCATTATAAGTTTGGATTGCATAAATTTGTCAGAATTAATGTGACATGTTATGATTAAATGCCACCCCATCAGTAAAGAGATTGGATTATTACAACAAGAAGGAAGCCAGCTAAAAATAAAAACAGGTTGACAACCCCGCCAACAAACGGAGATTAACAATAATGGCAAATGGCTGAGAAGCAGGGAAACGTTTTTAGCAGCTGCAAGAATTCCAAGAAGTCTCTTTGAATAATAATTGAAATTCAAAAAGCCGGATTTGATTGTGTTGCTTACATGCTCGCGGGGAATTACAGGGAGGTGTCATTCAAAATGCCTTTAACCTAAAATGCAAATGCCATTTTTGATATCAGTCGACCCTGCAGCCGAGTACAAGATCTGTGTTATTAAAACAGCATGCATTCTTTCTTCCTTCGTTTTCTCACTGACCTTTGGCGCAGAAGTTTATTAGCTAATAAAATGCATTTACTCCTGATTGATTAAGATCAGCAGGGGCATTGGAAGTTGTATAATAGGATATTATCCCTATGACTTTGATTTGCCATTGAAACTAGTGTAACTAGGCACTATCTGCACTGGTTTAGTGCTGCTCCATGTGTACTCATTATTTTCTGCGCAAACAAGCTGGAGGTGAAAATGAGTTCAGTTTACAAGTATAATATAAATAAAATAAAATATTTGTTTGTTCATGTTCTCACAACATTGCATTTTTAGAATTCCTAAAAATCTTCCCGGCGCTTGGCGAGTGTTCATTTTAGGCCCTGCATATACAATCTATAATATATATATATATATATATATAATGTAATTTAAAGAAAATAACAGCACTTACACTGTAATTGTGTACCGACCTTCTTTTTCAGTCTTTGCCACCGGTTTCTCTGCTTCTTTTTCCTTCACTTCCTCAGCTGTTTTAAGAAATAAAACCAACAAAACAAAAGGTCTTACAGCCCAGAAAGTAAATAGAAAGACAAAAGACACAGACTTGAACTTGATTACACACACACACACACACACACACACACACACAAACTTTGATGTTCAGATCTTTTTGTACTTTGTACTGTTTGTGCTTTCTGTGAAGACTGTTCAACCCCATGGGTCAAAATGGATCTCTTCAAGTTCCACATTTTTGCTCTCTCTCCCCTACCAGCAGGCTTCTTTCTCTCAGCAGGGATTTATTTTGTTGTGTGAAATATATCTAATGATGTTCTTGATAGAGGAATGACAGAGTATCTGCTGCTTGCCTGCAGGCAGGGCAGAGACTCTCATTTTTTCTGGCCTCCTCTCTGCAGTAAATGGAATGGGGTGATGTTATTGCTGTAATTTTCTTTGGAGCACAACATTTTAAAGAACTAAAGCACTGAAGTCAAAAACAAGTGAGTTAAACTTGTCAATAAAACAGACAAGCGAGACAAAACCCTTTGATATTTTTAAGAATATTTCCAAATATATATATTTTTATGATGGGGTCAAAGCGCCATAAACATATTACAATCTTATCATATTGCTGCCTCCAATTTACTGAATAATAGTGAATTCAAAATCAAATAAAAATACTTTATACCAACACCTAAGCGAGGTGATCAGGGATGTAGCTGTGGAAATGTAATGAAAGCATAGCTGAAACTGTTTTGTTTTTTCTATCACTTTCAACAGCTGGAGTTTAGTAAGAGATCTATCATTTAAAGGGTTAGTTCACCCAAAAATGAAAATTAAGTCATTAATTACTCACCCCCATGCTGTACCAACCCTGTAAGACCTTCGTTCGTCTTCGGAACACAAATGAAGATATTTATGATTAAATCTGAGATCTGAGATTAAATCTGTTTATGACTGCTACATAGGCTCCCTAAGGGAATGACACCGGACGGCCCAGAAAGTCATTAAAGAAAATGTTTAAATATTCCATGTCACAACAGTGGCTCAACTATAAGTTTATCAAGCGACGAGAATACGTTTTGTGCGAAAAAAACAAACAAAAATAACGACTTTATTCGACTATTCCTTACGACTATGTCATTCCCTTAGGGAGCCGTAGCAGTCATAAACCTCTCAGATTTAATCATAAATATCTTCATTTGTGTTCCGAAGATAAAGGTCTTACGGGGTTGGTACAGCATGGGGGTGAGTAATTAATGACTTCATTTTCATTTTTGGGTGAACTAACCCTTTAATATATATCATACCTAAGAGCACCGATGGTCAACGTGATTTTGCCAAGTAAGAATTGTTCCTGGATGAACATATTTTGTTGATCTTTGAACAACATCCCTGTCCAAAAACATAGTCCTAACCTTATCCTTACCCCTAAACTAAACCCTACCCATACCTTATCCCTAAAATCAGAGGGAAATGATAGGTAAAAAAAAGAAAAAGAAAAAAGATTGGTATAAGAAAACCCCTAACCCTTGATATAAGCTAAACTTGACATCCACTGTAAACCTATCCTTCAAATCTGACTGGTTGATTGGAATTTTGAAAGGATGTTGATCCAGGAATATGCTCTACTTAGTGAAATCACATTCAAAGAGGAACAGTAAAAGCAAGAAAATAGAGAAGAAATGTTTCCTCGCCGGACAGCCCACAGGCAGATCTCAACTGGACTGAGCTCAACGCTGAATCACAAAGAAATTATTTCATTTCACTTCATAAAAGCAGTGGTCAACTTGAGATCTCCATAAGCCATATTCAATTCAGCATTTATAAATGCCCACAAACTTGACATAGCCTACATTTGTAATGTTCATTGCACAAACAGCAGGAGATTGAATACAAATCAATATATATCAGATTTAACTAGAAAAGTAAAGTTGGTCAAGACAAACTTTGATTGTTGTCTTGACAAAACCTTGTCTAAACGTTTAATTACAAATATACAGTTAGCAATTGCTTATAGCTAGTACACCACCAGCAACAACCTAGCAATGCCCCTGCAACAAATCAGACCTGAACAATGCCCTGTTTACAGCTGGTTTTGTTTGCTCAGATCACAAGTAGAGGAGGCAGATACATACCCGTTGACACAAAGTGTTTTAATCTGTCTCTTTTGTCCACTTTCAACCACTTCTGTCCTGATTTCTTCGAGAGGAGGGTCTATGGATGGGTAAACGTATGGGTTTTTTCAGATCTTTCGTTCTAATGGACAAAATAAGCTGAGAAGCGTCTCGCTGCAGCCTGCGGTGGACATCCATCCAAGCCTACATCCAAGTGTGACGCCTATGTCCAAATATGTCACATTCTAATTAGCGTGATTTTTTTCCCCAAACCAGTTGCAAAATTCACTCTCACGTGGTGTTTGAAAATAAATGTGTGTTGGCAGTGTGTGTACACAACCACCCTATAATGGTAAAAATCCATCCACTCCTTTTTTTAAATCCCCATAAATCATAAGTACTGTCTCAGAACAAGCCGTTCGCAGATTCTACCTTTTGTGATGTCAAAAAATGCCTGCCCACATCCAATGCCACACTTGGACGTGGACAGGGTTGGGTGTCCAGAGCAGGATTCAGCGAGCCCTACTTTTGATAAGCTTGCGCAATTAACATATCAACACGCCCGAAGACAATGGAAAAACATACGGAGAGCAGCAGCTTTTGTGTCTGCTCTGATAGCCGCAAGACTACGCCGAACGCTTGAGTGCGTGTTAGAAATCAGGAATGGTGAGGGCAACATTGAGCTTGGTATGTTTTTCGTCTTCAAACCAAACTTGGGTCTTCAGCAGACAAAGTTTAAATCCCATCTGGCTAGCGCACTTCCCATAATGTTTACGCTTTTGGCCAGTAGGCGGAGAGTCGGCAGTCTTTTGTGGCTATTCGAACACATGAGCGTTTACACTACGAAAGCAAATTCGCATTCAGTCAAATGTGTTTTCGACTACCTCTGGGGCTCTCTTTACACCTGGCATTAAAATGCATTTGGGCAATCACAAGTGGACAACACTAAATACAGGTGTAAACGGGGTCTAAAACGTTTTGAGCTTGTCCACTTTCGACCACTTCCAGAGCTAGTCGAAAACACATTCGACCGGATTGCTTTAGTGTAGATGCTCATGTGATCGAATGTGGATATGCTCAAAACGTTTTAGACCCCATTTACACCTGTATTTAGCGTCGCCCACTTCACAATCTACGAAAACACATCTTAATATCAGGTGTAAATCAGGTGTAAACAGGGCCTTAGTTACTCCCTATGACGCCCTAGCTATCAATCAAAGACTATTTATAAACCATTTAACCATGGTTGCTTGAGTGTTCTTGAATTGACAACAATGACCTTTTATCCTTAACCAAATGTATTTGAAACTCTCTGTACAAGTATCAGTACCGGTACTTCATATATAGTGCAGTGTAAGCTCAGTCTCGCCGTGTTCCACTGTTGTCTCTGCAGGTACATCCAAGTACACCTCATTCTCCTATTCTCAGGCAGAAGAACTAGCAGTGCTCTGAACTCATCTCAGCTCTGAGTCTGTGATACTGCTGTGTCATACACTGTCTCAGCACGGGATTAGATTTCCATCCTGCAATACACACATTGCTTTATCCCCAATCTCCTCTACAGATTTTAATCTGATACCCAGTAGGATATTTTGCCCTCCGGAGGAATTCAGAAAAATGTAGTTCAACACCATATCAATAAATCAAATAGCAGGAATAATTGGAAAGGGAGCAATGCATCTCACTAGAAGAAAACCATATTAGAGAGGCACTTGTGATCTTTTTATTTCATGTTCATTTTAACATGGCCAAGGTATACCTTTTTATACTTTTAGTGCATTATTAATGATTTCGTGGGGTTCAGCCAAATAACTCTAGAGGCCGACGCTATGTATACCTTAACCTTTTTTTCTTCCTTCTCTTTTGAGGACCTCACATATGCAGAAAAACTGTTGAGGTAAATTGAAAAATTATGCCAAAGAGTAGTTTTGGGTACATTGGCATATATACCAATTCAAATAATTATTTTGAATAAATAAAGTTTTTATTACTTAAACTTTAGTTTGTATTACTAGCACTTCTCAAGTTTACGGCCTCTTTAAGATTTCCTCTTTGCTTGTTGTATTTCTCATTTCTCATAAGTGTTTTGGACAAAAGCATCTGCTAAATGAATAAATGTAAATGTATAGGTTATTTGTTATAAGTTATAAGTTCAGTTGCAAAAATTGTCTTTTTACCAAACTAGTAGACACACACCAGCATCATCCTATTGATCCTACTGTTGTGTAGTAGATGGGAAAATGAGCCATCAGAAAGTCTTTGGAGATCAAAGTTTGAGTCCTAAGGGTCTTCTCAACCCTCACATCTCTTGCCACACACACACACACTCATCCACCTCTTCTCCCCTCATCCACCACCATCAGACCTCTGCATGTTGTAAAGAACCCCACTCCTCCACAGCCAATAACCTTGGAGCTTATTAGTGTTGGCATAATTTTCTCATTTTAATTCTGGTTCATTTTATATGCTTCATGCAAGCAAACTGTTGCCATGTTTGTTACCTTTAGGGACCGGTTCTGGTTCTAGTGCTTTTTCCTCTGCACTTTCTTCCTTTTCATCTTTTTCCTCTTCTTCCAGGGTTGTTATGCCGTTGAAAGAAAAGAACACATATTTATAAGGCTTGCCAGATAGATCACAAGAAGTCTTTGTGATTTTATTTCGAATATATTAAGTCTTTAAAGCCTTTAGTTACCATTCAAATTCAATTAATGTGATAAAACAGAAATTTCTACTTTCAACATTTACATACAGCATTTTGAAAACAGATTATACCTTGAACTGTTTCTTCCATGTCCACATCCTCTTTGGCGTCAGAAGCTGTTGTATCACATAGATGAGTTACACACATGATAAAGTCAGCAGAGGCCTTAATGGGTAACAATTTATTTTCATTTGACCTATTATTCTTGAACTCTGCCAAGCAATTTTGGCGCAGCTAAGATTTTGTTGTTGGGTAGATTGCATTAGTGTTTTACAAAGAGATATAATCAGATTTAATTTACATACAGAACATTTTTTTCAATTATTGTATTGAGGCTGATTCTTCAAAATTCATTAGCAACATCACTAGCGAGTTAAGAGCTGGAACAGTTGGTTTAGATTTGCACAGAGTGGATTATCAAATCAGCTAAATTAGGTTAGCAGGGTAAAGTCAAGCAGCCCTATTTTAACGACCATTAGTAAAAAGCAAAAGCGGTATAAATTATCTGAGAAAATAGCTTAATAAGTAATTGCTTTATGCGCTATAAAACAATGACTATGACCACTATTCTTAACTACTTACTCATTTAAGCCACTGTAACCAATTTTGACCTTCATTTAGCTTAGTTTCCTATTTTTTCCTTGATCATCTAGATCAACTTTGATACCCTTGAATGACCTCTTTCGAGACAACCGCTTGGTGACAGTTCACATGAAAGCAGTCTCTCATGGATTCTAACCGTTTCACTGGCAGCTGAACAGCAATGCACCAGCTGCTGTTCTTTGATCCACCCAGCAAGAACTTCAATTAAATTAGAACTAAAATAGGGTCCTTTCCTACCAGCGTATTTGGGTATGTATGGTAGCAAACTTAGACTAAACTATTTTTGTGTGACAGCAAAGTGACGTCTAAATGATTATTGTTTTTGGCTAAAATTGAGCAAACCTTTGGTTAAAAAAAAAATCAAAATTAGTAAAAAGTGATCAGTTGACTACACTTAAAAAAAGTGGGGAAACCCGTTGCCTTAAAATTAAGTAAATGAGCTTCATGTGTAATTAAAAAAATTAAGTTACATGAACTTGACAATTCCACATAACTTACTTTTTTTCAATCATGCATGGTTTCTTTACTTAATAATGTGAAGGCAACAGGTTTCCTCATTTTTTTTTAAAGTTAAGTCAGCTGATCACTTTTACAGTGTTGCAGACTGATGTAACAATTAGCAATGGAAATCATAAAGAATTCTTGAGAATTTTTTGCTAATGATTATGGTTCCTTAATGGTTCCATCAAGTATTATTTTAGTACTTATTAAGAATGTGATGTTGGGAAATGCAATGTTACTGCCAAATGATATAAAACAAATGATTTAAAACAGTTTTTAAAAAAGGTGTTTACACAAACTTTGTTTATTTTAAAGGTTTTTAAATCATTTTTATTAATATTTTTTTCATTCAAAAAAATTTCAAAATTGATTAATAAATTTCATTTTTATTAATCAATTTTGCCTTAAATATGTTAAAATCAATACAATGCTAAAAAAAAAAAAAAAATGTGTGAAAAAATTTCATTCCATTATTTTTATAAAATACTTCTGACAAAACGTACTAAAAATAAATTCACTAAAGTGAATCGACTGAAAAGAGAGTCATTTGTTCGGGAATCAGACTACACTGGTTGTGACAAGAACTAACAAGACTAACAAGAACCAGCTCGAAGTGATTCTTTTGGGAATCAAACTACATTGGTCGTGCTGTTTGCTTTGCAATGTAGATTCAGTAATGATGCTGGAGTGCCAGTGAAATAGTTCAGGAAACTCTGTCAGAGTATTTTAGTTTGGTGTTCTGACTGCATCCAAATGCATGTGTGAAAACTGCAGAAACAAAACATTATTTTGGTTCCATATTTTTTTAATCTCAGTTCCCAACCCTAAAATCACTGGCTGCAAGATTATCTGTCATTTTGCCATGAACACATTTTTGAAAAACAAACAAACCCTTCGGAGTCAATAACAAAAAATATTTTTGGTACCTTTCTCAGGTGAAGAGCCATCATCTTCATCAGCCACCACTGTTGTCTCATCTCCACCTGGTTCGGAACTAACTACAGGTGCTGTTACTATAATACCATCATCATCCTCACCACTTATCTGTTCATCTCCCTCCTCTTTTCCCTCTGCCTCCTGCTCCTCCTTATCTGCAACACCATCAGCTAGCTCAGGCTCCTCAGTAACACCCTCACCTTCACTTGTTATATCTTTTTCAGAGTCAGCGTCTTTTAGCCCAACACCAGTCTCATCTTTAAGACTTTCTTTTACACCCTCACCTTGATTGTCAGCTAGTTCTTTAGCTATCTTATCATCATGGTCATCAGATGGGATATCAGTAGCGCTTAAGCCATCTTGTGAGTCAGCTCTATCAGCTACTGCGTCGTCAGCTTTAGCAGCACTCTCCTTTATGGGTGTTAATATCTCTGCATCACCATCAACTTTAAGTATAGGTTCCTCACCAATTTCCTGGGCTTCAACATCAGTGACTGTAACACCAACATCTGCTATGATACCAAGCACAATGGGGATATCAGCCTCCTGGACATCATCGTCATCATCTTTCTCCTCACTTTGGTCATCTTTTTGGTCATCATCAGTATTGTCATCGTCTGTAGTAGGAGCCAATTTAAGGGCTGGCTCGGCTAATTCTTCTTTATCATCTTCTTCCTGAGGTGGATCTTCGTGGCCAGCCTCACCACCCTCAAGAACATCTTCTGCTTCTTTGATATCTTTAGAGGAGGAATCATCAGCTACAACTTCAACATCATCGTCGTGCTCTTCTGTGGGCAAAGGTGGGAGGATTTCGGCATCAGATATTAGATCATCTATGGCGCCATCTTCATCCTCCTCTTCTGCTTTGCTTGATTCATCATCCTGATCATCTAGTGATGTAGTAGGAACCTTTTCATCTGCATCAGTTCTGTCCTCCTCCTCATTATCGTCAGCTGCCTCAGCTTCTTTAGAGGTGACAAGTTCTGCAGCTTCATCTTTCTCCTCATCGGGTTCGGCAGGGATGGAAGCATCTTCCTTTTCGGGAGCAGCAGAAGCAGCAGCAGCCTCCTCTTCATCTTCATCTTCCTCCTCAGCATCAGCTTCCTCTTTCTCCTTTTCTTCAGCCTCCTCTTCTTTTCCCTCTTCATCCACAGCCTCCTTTGCTGCTGCTTCCTCCTCTTCATCTTCCTCCTCAGCATCAGCTTCCTCTTTCTCCTTTTCTTCAGCCTCCTCTTTTTTTCCTTCCTCTTCCTCACCAGGCTCCTCTGCTGCTGCTTCCTCCTCTTCCTCCTCATCATCAGCTTCCCCTTCGTCCTTTTCTTCAGCCTCCTCATCCTTTCCCTCAGCCTCCTCATCCTTTCCCTCCTCCTCATCTGCTGCTGCTTCCTCCTCTTCATCTACCTCTTCCTCCCCAGCATCAGCTTCTTCTTTCTCCTTTTCTTCAGCCTCCTCTGCTGCTTCCTCCTCGTCTTCGTCTTCCTCTTCTTCAGCAGATTCTTCTTCCTCCTCAATCTCCTCACCATCTTCTTCTTCTACTTCTTCTTCATTATCCTCTTCTTCTTCCTCCTCCAGCTCTTCGTCAATAGCCATCTCATCTTCCTCCTCGTACTCCCCTTCCTCTTCTAAGATCTCCTTGGCCCGTATCTCTGCAACTATATCATTAGGTTGTCAGAAATGTCTGTGAAGCTGTAGAGAGTGTGGGGTTCAAACCCCACAGGATGAGACAGATTAAAAATAATTTTGGCTAGACATACACAATTCAGTGCATAACATATAATCAGATAGAGGATGCATATTATCTATTTTACTGTGACAGCATCCATTTAGTAGTATGCTATTAGATAGTAGAATACTTAGAAGACATGCAAACGAATAGGTTCCTTATGTCTTTTTATTTTATTTTATTTTTTTAAGTACAACTGTTGATGTACAAAGGAGCTCTGCATATTGCTCATGACTTGATGAGGCCTCTTAATGATACAATATATTGTCAGAATAACAAATTGTCCAAACTTTAGTGGCTTTTAATGTTCAGTTGCATTTACTGTTGTTTGGAAAATGTTTGGACCAAAAACAAGTATCAACTGGAATCCACACGACTGAATTTCATGTGAGGGCGAAAGATTTTCTCATGCAGATTTTGTAAGGATTTCAAGTTAGTCACAAACCAAGACCAAGTTTGAAAGTGACTTCTGTGTGAGCTGTGCTTATCGCTACACTATTGACAATAAACAATGGACCTTTGAAATGTTGCTAATGTGACCGCACCATTAGTCAATGTCTGATAAAGTCGACATGAAACGGATATCGTGACCGTCTTTTCTTCCCAATGGTGACCAAGTGAAACGGCTTTTTGAACAAGAAAAAAATAATAAGGCGAGACTTGATTTTGTAGATCAGTATTTGATTGGATTATTGCATTGTTGTTTGCAAACTGCTGCGATTTTGTGTGAGTGTCAGGTTGCAGAAGGGGAGGTTTTATTGTCCCGCTCTGCATTAGTGAAGTCATCATTAAAGAAGAGATGTTGTTGAAAGGCGGAGGAAGAGCTTATTTTTTCGATTTACAGATATTACCAGGGAACATGAGAATATAAAAAGATGTGCATTGATAAATCATGTGTAACGAACGCAGGCAAGTAAGAGCTGTGCATGTAAACCTCACTCCCCTGGCCTCAAGAGGAGTGCTATAGGCTGCGGTCTTTAATGTCCTTGTTATCGCACCCTCCTCCCACGCCAGATACCCCGGTTCGAATCCAGCTCGAAGTGGGTCGAGTAGGACCGGTTACACAGGCATAATAAACACTGAAAATATCTTGAGCTTGTGTTAACCAGACACCTTATTTCAGGCATTTTGGAATTGGAATTGGAAGTGCTAAAATGCTAAAACTTGTTTCCAGGCTTTGGCCTAAAAAAATACATCACTCTATTGGTTTTAAAAGTGTGTCCCACCCTAATTTCCTGTTACCATGAAACTGTCGGCATTCATTAATACATAGGTACTTTGAACAGTGTACAATAAAAATCATTGTAAAAGGGAAGTTCACAGTGCCTGAAATTACTGTGCCACTATGGGGCGTATAGCATCATCATAAGAACAATAATTATGGTTTATAAATCTCCTCCAGTGACACTGCCTATATGTCTTAGGAGCACACATCTAATTTCCTGGTCTCTTAGGTGTCCCTGTGTCAACAATTATGGACTGTACCTTTAAAGCAAAACAGGGGCACACCAATTTATGAGGTTTGCAGAGTTCCCTTAAGTGTTAATATGACAAATGACAGCAAATGTGTTGCCCATATAATCAAATACAGACTTTTATTACACATATGTGGGACTATTTTTATTCACAAACATTTGCATTAGCTGAAACTGATAATGGTGTTTAGATTCTTTCTGCAATAGCTTTACCATTTAGAGACAGCTTAATGATAATTTCTTGAAGATGTTAATGGACAAATACATGCAGCTTTATGGAACACTGATTAGCATGGGGAGCATAATTAGGGTGTGTGAAAACAAAGGGAAATGATTATGAATGCATGGCTCCAAATGCAATCAATGACAGCATAATGGCCATTCTCCATAAAGTACTCTAATGCTTGCCCTCCTAATGCAACTTTAATATAAATGTGTTAATTACAGACTCAAGCAAACTGTTATCTGTTAAGCTGATGGGTTATGTATTCTCTAATGAATGCAATCTCATCAAGCTCTCTTCAAGACACAGACCTTTTTTTCTTGGTGGCAGGAATTCTCCTAGAGGAGAGATACACAGACCATAAGAATATAAGAACAACTGTGATTATGTTAGTTGGTTAATGTGAGGTTTAATGCATGGTAAAAAAAAGAAAGAAGAAGTTGTATATGCAGCACGGTGGTGAAAAATGAGACAAATATCTAAGTCAATTATAGGCCCCCTTGTCAGCTGCTTCTTCATCATGATGCTTTTATGGCATACTTTAACACATGATACTAACTGATAGTATAAAGGATAGTTTACCCAATCATTTACTCACCATGAGTGGTTTAGTCCAAAATTTTCTGAAGAGACACAATCGGATCGCTTTATGCTATGAACAGATTGAAATTAGGCTTTTATTCACATATAAACATTTATTAACACACATCTGTTGTGGTAAACCAACAAAAGCTCAAGCATGTTCGCTTGACATGCGAGAACCAATGTGTTTCTCTTGTGTTTCGCAGCACATTTGAGCTTCCGCAAGAACCAATGAGGTCAAGCAGGTTTGGTTTAGTTTCTGTTTATGTTCTCTGATCAATGTTTATATGAGAATAAAAGCCTAAATTAAATCTGTTCATCATATCAAGCAATCGAGTCTCTTCAGAAAATTTGGACTAAACCGCTCAATTCATATGGATTAGTTTTAAGATCTCTTTATGAACTTTTTGAAGCCTCAAAGTGGTACAGTAGTTGCGTAGGCTGTCAATGGAGGAACAAAAAGCTCTCAGATTTCATCAAAAAGATCTTCATTTGATCTTCATAGGGTGAGTAATTAATGACAGAATATTCATTTTTGGGTGAACTATCCCTTTTAATGGTGCCCACAGGCTGTCAAGCTCCAAAAAAAGACACCAAAAAAGCACCATAAAGTATCATACAAGTGTACATAGTCATATCTTCCTCTCCACCTCTCACATTTGTGCGATTTGATTATGTGCATATTCAAATTTCGCACATTAAAGGTGGTAACATAGTAAATAGCACAATTTCAATCCGTTGCTTACATGCTTTTTAAGGATTTTGAAACTTATTGCCAATAGTCACCATTCACTTTGCATTGAATGGAAAAGAGTGTTATCAATATTTTGTAAAATAGCATCTTTGTGAATAAGAAGATTGAAAACCATAGGGGTTCGGAACAACATTTTCATTTTATGAGTGAACTATCTATTTATTATCATCAATGACAAGGTACACTGCTTTGTAAGAACCCATTTTGTAGCGTAATACATTTTGTGAGGCTTTAATTTGAATATGTAACTCCAAACTCATTGCTTTATGTAAAAAAAGACATTTAAAAACCTGAGATTCACCCTTTCAGGCAACTAATGATTGCTCTTCAAATATTGCCCCTAATACTTCCTCAATTAACAGCTGAAAGTCCCACAAACCTAATGTGAGAAGTGTTTTGCGAGGAGATTTGCATATTTATTTAGTTCAGCAGTAATGTATCAATTTTCAAAACAACTGTCTGAATATCATTATTTATGCCAAACACCACTTGGCACCCTTAAAGTGCTATCGTAGTCCACTTTAAATGGAGAATAAATGCTTCAGAAAACCATGAAGAAGAACGTACACCTCACAAGGTCAGGCCAGAGGGGAAAAGCTCAAGTAGTGGCCATGTTTAAGATGTGCAAAAGGCTTGGTATATCCTACCCTAACAGATATGACTGGATTCTTCATCTCATGTTGATTTTAAACACTATTCATTTAGTTATGTCAAACAATTTAAATAGAATTTGTATGCACCTTTAAAATGATGCATCTCTTATGTGTGCATGTTCAAAGTGAAGGAGCACAGAGAATGATACTAACCTTTTTTCTTCACAAAATGACGATCACCTAAATTGGCGGAGGAGGAAGGAATACAGAAGACAGTGTTAGAGAAGAACCTACAAAATAGATCTTTTGAAACATTGATGAGGGTTAAATAAATTATAAATGTGGATCAGAGAAGGGAAAGGCTTGTCTGGCATCCACAGCACTTTATTCCTGGCCTCTAAGATCTTCACACACACACACGCACACATGTTCTCTTGCAATCTTTGTATTTCACACTTTTTACACATTTAATCTGCATGCGACAAACAGGTTCAAATCTAAATTACTCGGCACGTGAAGCCACCTTTATGCCCGATGATGCATTTACATGTGTGCAATTAGAATGATTAATTAATCAGCTTGTTTGTCTGCTGAGCGAATTGATCTGGCGAGCCTGTTCTTCTCCAGTGTGATCTGTAAATACATCTGTGCTCAAATGAAAAGCAGAGCATATTGGTGATTTTGTATCGAGTTGAGTAATATTTTTCATGATTGAAATTTCCAGAAATTATTATGAAAGTAAGTTTTTGATCTGTTCATAAATTCCCATTACTGTATACAGTAGGCTACTATCAAATCTGGTAAAATAAGATTGTACAACATTAAAGATTGACAATTGAAATGCCACATAGTTTAAAATGTGCATGTAGTTTATATATTTCACTGTATTTAATAAATAAACATTTAGGCGGAAGAACACTTATTTCCCAGAATGCATTACCTGTTTAATTGCAATTCAGTGAATTCCTCTTCTTGTTTTTCGAATTCAAATTATTTTGTGGTGTGAACAATTCAATTCAAGCCATGGAGTCATTTTTCTACTAAGTTGCTAGTGGAAATTTTTTCTACTACAGTTTTTACATTAAACAAAAAAAATCCCTGGTTGTGAGTGTGACATTTGTCAAAAACATTATAGGTTAATTCAGTATGATAAAATGGCAATGATTTGATTGGAATTCCATAAACATGGTGTATCTCACTCACAATAAAAATGCATTCACCAAGGATATTTAGGTCTTAATAGGTTCCTATTCATATATGCTTTTTTCCATCCTATAGGCACAGAATATTCCACTTTTACATCAACATCATTCAGGCTACAGCATGTATAATTGTGTTTGTACTTAGTACACTTACTATTTTGTTCATTTATATTTGTAGTAGCCTACACTTCAATGCTTTACCCTCCTGTATGTATTTGTTTATTTATTTATTTTTATCATAAATGAAAATGTTGTCATTGTTTTGGAGCACTCTAGCCTAGGCTATATATAACAGTAAGGCTAACATACTAAAAGCCAAAGCAGAATAGCTAGGCTAGGTTACTTCAATTTTGATCTCAAAGGGACTAACTAAATTCAACAGTTAGGCTTAAATCACAGTAGGCTAAATCTAAACTCTTCTTATATTTTATTGATAATTTGTCTGCGAAATATTTTCCCTCACAATATGTAGGCCTAAGTGTGTTCGGACAGTGCGGTATTTTCTGTCAGTTTCGAATCAAAACTAGCGAGCTCCAATTCTCAAATGATTCACGCATTTGAATCGGTTCTTATCAATGAATCGTTCAGGGGGGTTTAAAAAACTAGAGTGAATCATTCAGTTCACTCACGCACGTTTGGAGCGGTCTTTTGCGACATAGCGTAAACATTGAAGAAATACTAAAGTCACTGCACAGAGAGACAAAAGAGTGTTGTATTAAATGAATATTAACTTACAGACCTTTGATAGAAAACCTCGATATACATACATGTCTATTCGTTGGCTAGTGATGCAAAGGATTTTATGAAGTTCAACTTCTGCACGTGCTGCTTGTGAACGACTCGGGTAAAGACATTTTTCGTCTTCAGTTTCAAAACAGTACACACAGCACGCTGCCATCTGACACTCGTCTGGACACTGGGAATGCATTCTGGGAAATAAGGAATTTTCTTTTCCTCTGTGTGTGTGTGTGTGTGTGTGTGTGTGTGTATATATATATATATATATTATGGGTCATTCCTGGGATTCGGTAATATTTCAGTGGTGGTTCACCTATGTCCATTTATAGTAAATAAAAATAATTATTGCATTTAAATTATTTTTATCATAAAATGATATCTTATTTCTATCGTTATGAGCATGTTGTGATGTCCCTGAAGCACTTCACTGAATTTGTACTTTAAAAATGTTTAACAAAGATTGCATAGAGTATATATAATTTTGGGCAGTATTGTAAGTATTTATTTGTGTTACTTTCTTGTGAAAAATATTTCTCAAAAATATTTTAAAAATAATAAAAATAAAAATTAAGATATTTAAAAAAAAAACCCTATAAAGTTATGTCCCAAAGTCTGAACAATCTCAGCCATTTAGACTCCACCCATATGTGACCTCATTTATCAGAAATGACATCATTCATGTCTTTTTAACAGTGGGGCAGAAGATGGTATGTAGTATCATACTTTTTATTCATATTTTTGAGGCGTATTATGGTCAGGGAGGGTAGTGTTAAGCTTAACAACTCAACCCCATCACATAAATTTAAGATGGAAAATTATTTTTTTTTTCAAAATTGTATTTTAATCCATAAGTATATACAATGTTCTTATTTCATTACTGCCGTATATGGTCTACTCTCCTACACTACAAGAGGAGCAGTGGCCATTTTGAGCAAATATCGTATGTATTGTTTCTGGGTTGAAAATTTGTGACAGGGTCGAGTTTTTTACTTCATTTATGAATAATTTTAAATAGTCATAAAATATATAAAATAGTCATGGTTTCAGTAAAGATATACTTAACAAAATCATGATTTAGAATAAAAATGTAGAATATTTGATGTATTGTGTCCACCATTGACAAGCATCCTATATGTTAGAAATGGCAGCCACATCAGAAAGACTGTGTTGTGCATGCAGATATTGAACCAGAAAGAAGGGCACAATATGAGATAGAGGTCACATTTAAAATATAAAATTGAAGGCAATGTCTCCCTTCAAACCAGTTACAGTCTTCAACCCTGTCACACTATTCTCAACTATTCTTTTGGGGAATAAATAGCTAACACAATAAAATTATGTTATGAGGGACACTTAAGCAGTATGGTAGATGTTTGTTTTGTGTAAAATCCTTTTTAAACCAATTCCATTTTGTCCCTTACGGGGTTGAGAATAAATTTAAATGAGGCATTTAAATCTGAGGGGGAAAAAAATGAAAATAATATAAGGGCTTTAATGGCTGAGGTGGGAAAATGGCCTCTGTCCATCATGGCCTCCTGATCATCCCCATATACTGATTGGCTTCATCACTCTGTCTCCTCTCCACCAGTAAGCTGGTGTGTGGTGGGCGTTCTGGCGCAATATGGCTGCCGTCACATCATCCAGGTGGATGCTGGACATTGGTGGTGGTTGAGGAGATTTCCCCTTTCAACAGTATGTAAAGTGCTTTGAGTGCCCAGAAAAGCGCTATATAAATGTAATTAATTATTATTAATATTAATAAATATAACTGAATCCCAAGAATGACCTATATATATATATATATATATATATATATATATATATATATATATATATATATATATATATATTAGTATTGTGATCAGTTTGTATACCCTGTGTACTTGCAATGATTTTGTTTTGCTGAGATTATTCTGTTGGTATGTTATGTATTTATCTGAGATCATTCATAACTGGAGGTATTGAAGCAATGTGGCAGTCAGTCCACATGCATTTATTCAGAGCACCTGAAGGTGACTTATGAAGATTCTTAGTCAAGCGTGTTATTGGTTCAACAATCTTGGCAATGTTACTTTTGTGCCTCTCTTTGTTTTGAGCTCTCTTTATTGATGCATCTGAAAGTGTTCTCTGTTTGGTCATATGGGTCATTCTTGGAATTCAGTTATATTTATTAATATTAATAATAATTAATTACATTTATATAGCGCTTTTCTGGGCACTCAAAGCACTTTACATACTGTTGAAAGGGGGAATCTCCTCAACCACCACCAATGTCCAGCATCCACCTGCGCACACGTGTACTTCATTTGTTTTCTGACAGCTCTATAAACATTTATTTCTGCTGGATTTCAAACGTTTGTGCTCAGCTCAATGCTAAATACTACTGATGTATAGTAATGTGAATTATGTAGATCCTAAAACTCTTGTTTAATGAGTCTTCTGGTGTTGTAGGTTTCCTAATTGATTACAGTGGTCTGTGGTCAGATTCATTACTTTATAGGTCTTATTTAATCTTCATGGGCCTTATTTATCTTTGGAGATTTTGCTTAAAGATTAAATCAAATAGGCTTATATTTGCCTTTAATAAAAGTGTCAGTTTTAATGGCAGCTTTGTTTGCTAACCTACCATCATTGTATGGGTTGGATAGTGTAGTAACAGATGTGATTCATTTTCAAGGTCATGGAAGCCATGGAAGTTAAAGAGAATTAACTAGGCTAAACTTGATACAAAATCAGGATAAAAAGGAGACGAGATAGAGCACCTAATAAACATGTCTTCTGACCTTTCTAAGTGCATCTGCGGTTAAAGACAGGGCCATATGAGCCGCCCTCAATGAGACCACAATGACTCATTAGCTTCCAAAATTACAGAGGGGGAGATTAAGATGTATCATGTTGTTTTGCTTCTCTTTTTCTTCTGAGATTCATTGTTCTCCAATAGTGACAAATATCACAAATAGTGCATCATCTGTTCTCTTGCACTAAACTGCAAACATCCTTTTCTTAATCCGTATTGCTGTCTTGTTTTCCAGTAAAAAATATATAGAGAAATTCTTAACTTAAAGTTACTTGAGAAATAAAAGAATTGCAAGACATTAAGACTAGAATTAATATTGAATTAGATTTTTCTCATACTCAAACAAAAAACATCTCAAGCCAAATAGCCTTTATATATTATATTCTAATATATTATATTATATATTTTCTATACTCTTCTAGTACTCAAATTCAATTCTGTACAGATAGCACTGTATTATCCCCTTTCAATCAATTGCTTATGCTTGTATTCTCATTTGCAAGTTGCCTTGGATAAATGTTACTGCATATGTCTTTGTGAATCAACTTAATTTGAGATTATTATCAGAAGAAACCAAGAAGATTTGATGTGCGAGATTAATGACAGAGATTTGATACCGTTTTGTTTGGTTTTTATTGTTATTTTGTAGAATCACACATGTGGCAGACAGTTCCTGGTAGAAATTCCTCGTCCTCTTTCTCAAAACTCTTCTTTGGAGTGTAAAGCTGTAAAATAGTGACCCATTCCTTTAATATTTCTGGTTATGACACACACCATTTAGAATTTTCTAGCAGACCTTGTAATATTATGTCAGAATATAGATTGCTTGAAACTAAATATTTGCACAAATTTGATCCATGCTATTCTTCAATCCCTCTGGGATACCAGGTTTAAACCAGGTTGCAGAAGGGGGAAAACGTGACCATAAAAGCCAGCTCATATTTCTAATAAGTTCTATTAGTACACATGGCTCGTCAGATCAAACCGCTGTGGGTTAGTCTGTGGTTTCTGAGATGTTGTTGATATTACAGTAAACACTTTGTTGTGTAATCATGCTGCTATTGTGAAAGAGAGCCCACAACAAGTTTATATACCTTCATCCTCCTCTTCTTCTGGTGCTACCAAATTAGTCATAAAAGTCAAGATTGACGTTATCCAATCGGTAGTGTCATCCATTGCTTCGTTCACCGCCTTCATTGGATCAGTGCTGATGTGGTGAATACCCCCTAAAAGCATGTTTTAGACAGGGCATCTTGAGACATATTTCCATACACTCAACAAACTGTACATTCACTTACAGCCATTATAACCAGCTCTAATAACATCAGCAATTGTCTGTTTGTCAGTGCTCTGCAAAATCAACTCAAAATCTTTATCTGTGTAAAATCCAGCTCAAAAGATATAAATACTATATGGCCAAAAGTATGTAATACCTGAACACTTGAACACCACATCATTATATGAACATTTTTAAAATCATGGACATTTATGTTGTTGCACTTGTTGTGGTTTGAATTTGACATTATTACTTTTTCATTCTGCTTAGACAAGAAATCATGAGTTGTATATTATTGACAGTAAAAAAAATAACAGTAAGCAAGTCTGCATATATTCTTGTGAAACAAATATTTCTTATATCAGCTCTATATATCTTACTGGCATAGTGGGAAGAAAAAGATACACTGTAACTGATTATATTATTGTTTTCAAAACAAAAGAATTGTATACTGCACTTGTTTTATAGTATTGTGTTTTGAGCCATATACACTTGTTTTCGAAATGAAATATTTGCCATTTATATTGTCATTATATTGTTTATACTGTCACATATTGTTTTTAATGACAGTATAAAAGGCAATTATTTAATTCTGGAGGCAAGATGTACCTTTATTATATCATGCTATCATTTTTCTTTCACAAAAGGGTTTTTAGATCATATATTTTTTGGAAGGAGGTTCTTAGATCATTATTTTTAGAGTCCTTGGCATCAGACAGTTTGAAAACCCACAATTTAAACAGATTGCTTGACTGTGTGCTTGATTGTATATGCTTTTTATCAGTAATGATGTAGCTGCAATAACCAAACCATTTCATTAGAAGCAGGTGTTCACATACTTTTGGCCATGTACTGTATGCTGATCCTGTTTTCAGATAATCAGTGTACTATCGACCCGGAATGACATCTTCAATAATAAGACGAGATCTGATGATTTTAAATTCAACATCGAAAAGAATTTGACACCCACATGTCATAAAAAAGACAGGTGCATATATGGATCTACAAATATAAATGCCATTGCCAAGTCAGTTAAACTTGTTTCCGTTTTGAATAAGTTTGGGGTTTTCTTGCTTTCCACTGCCCATCGACAGGAATACTCATCATATTTCACTCATCAGCATGTAGTGCCTGTCTGTCTGCAGTTATCAGCAGGTGAACAGCGAGTCAAAGCCATTTTACCAGAAGCCATTATATGCAGAGGTGACGTGACTGCATGCACAGACTCCAGACTCATCAGACCTTTATTATAGCCTCTAAACACAAATTAGTATATGATTATAAAATATTCTGGTGGTCAACTACTATAATCTGCATGTATTAAAGCTAGCTTGTAAAGGTAGATGGGCAGTAAAGCTGTTTTAGTTGCAAAATGTTGTACATTTAAAAAGCCTATTAGGTCGATAATTCACTTGCATAACCATATTTCATTATGTTAATTAGCACAAAATGGCATTTCGAATTGTGATAGATAATATTATTATTATTATAATTTACTAACAATTTCTTAATTAAAGGTAAAGTGGGTGATTTCTTAGATCCCAGTAACGGGACAACGCTTTTTATTGGCGTTTTTACCCCTACCACATATTTTACTAATCATCATAAATTAGGTAAAAATGAAACCATTTTGAAATTGGACATTGTGTTATCATGGAAATTGTACTTTAGCTGGCTCAATTTTTGGAATTTTGGAACACAACTTGATTAGACATATGGCTTTGATGTTCCAGCAATTTTAGAGTCCAAATTATTTTGTCAAATATGTATTTTGTTTAATAAATTTGTTTAGTCCTGTACATTTGCTTCTACAGTAAACCTAAACTTCTATACCTTTTTTTGAAGTATTTTTGCAATAATTTGCCACAAAGAAACCAACCATAGGTCTGTATTCCAAAGCATTCAATAATTACAGCCATTTAAGTTCAGATCTAAACTAAAATGTGAGTGACAGTAAACAGGGTAAAGATCTTTTTACAAATTAAATTGGGAAAGGAGTCAATATTTAACAAAAAGACTCGCATCACCTTTAAAGATCGTGTCACCTTGACATTGAAAAGAGATTGCATTCCTTAAAAATGCTGCTTGAAGATGCCATTCAGGATGAGGAAATTCAATTTACAGTGACATTTTTCTAGTCACATTTTTAATACTGTGGCTTATTAATTTAGATAACTATTTTAAATGTGTTGGTCACTACATGATCGCTGCTTGTATGCGTAAGGTGTAATAAGATGGCTTGCCTCTAAGGCTGCCTGCTTCCTTTAATGTTTTCCTGACACGGTGTGGCTGAGGCCCTGTTAGGATGAGAGACACAGAAGCAGAGGTGTGTGATAGCAACACGCATACTGTACACACACTCTCATTGGGTCATCCTCACTGAGCATGCTCAGAACTGTAGGCAGGATAAACAGGCTCATTTAGCCACCATTATAAACAAAACACAATCACTCTTAGCACAAAATCACAGAAAAGGTGTGAAAAGAGACATCATATTAATCCATGTCACAGTGAAAATTAAACTGCAAACATACACATTTTAAGAGAAAAAAAAAAAACAGGTACAAGAAGCAGGATACATGTAGTGTGAATGTGTTACGGAAGTCACTGTTTTGTGGTCTCTCTTTTTTAGAGCATTTATCATAGCAAATTAAATTGTCACACTCCTTTCTCATGTCGGCTTCCGGCGGCATTGCAATTCAGGCCTCGTAACGTAATTGTGACATCTCCTTTACACAGAGATGCTAATGCAATACTGATGAATTCAGTGACATTTGTTTGATTCACTTTTTAACCCACTTTATGGAAATTCAACATAAGCTTTCACTCTCAAAACTGACAATATTTTACATTTTGGGTGCTTGAGTGTGACGTGTAAACTCATAGGAAAGGAAAAATACTAATGAGTTTTGTTTAATACTGTATTTCTAGTCAGCAAATAAGTTTAAAAGTTGAGCAAATGGAAACTGTTGTTTATGTCTCCTGCTTATATGTTTCTATTTAGAGAAAGACCCAATAATCTCACATGTGACACCTCTAGATTTTTGCCAACATACCAAAGTCTGCAATCAAAACATGACCAATAATCTGAGATGTGCTATATATCCACAATACGTTGTTTCTGTATCATGTTTCCATTTTTTATTTCTCTTAAGGAGAAAAATCCGAGACAAAGCTGATATCTCTATAACAGATAACTCCAATAAATCTCCTAAGATATAAAATATATCTGGAACAATAGACATTTTCCTCTGGGCAGTGCAGCTAAACCACTGAAATCAATATAAGGGACAGAAAACCATACAGATGAATGCTTAGCTAAAGACACAATGAGCTCAAACTGAATGAATGTCTTGATGTTTTGTATATCTTGAGGACAATTTACAGAGAGTTCAATGCAGTTCAATTCGGTTATTTGTTTGCATAAGTGATAATGTGCTGGTTCAGTCTTATCTGTGATACAGTGAGATGATTGCTGTTCATATCAATGAAGAAAATCATTTTCTTAATCTGTTTTTTTTTTTTTGTCTAAACATTATGAAAATAAGATAAATGTACATGGGAAGCAAAATTGCAGACTTTTTTTCTTCTTCCAATGAATATTTATTGAATTACTTTTATTTTCATTACCCTTTGGCAAACTGTTTTTTTTTTTTTACCTCACTGATGGATATGCAGAAAAAAAATACTGAAAAATAACATTTAGCCAATTGGGTATAACAAATATTGGGAAACGAGATCGGAAAAAATACTGATCAAGACATTTTTTTTTTTTTTTTACAGGAATGTCATTTGGTGGTAAAAATGAATTTATTTTCTCATTGTACGTGACATTATTCTGCATATTTGAAAATCTAGCTCTGCAGTTTTTCATGGTTATGATGTGGTGACTGATTTTGCCATAAGTAGGACATGTTCCTGAATGGAAAATGGAAATGGTAGGTTGATTGTTGCTCTGTGACCAAATATGAAATATGATCCAGGAACATGCCCTACTTGGCATAATCACAGCCAATTACAAGTGCTATAATAGACAAACATAAGTTTTACCAATATTGTGTACTTTTAATTTAATTTTATCAATGTTCCGAGGAGCTCTGATGCAGTTGCTTAGAAAGTGAGTATGTGCACCACCTATATGTTTTTCCTTAGACTTATACTGTTCCATAGACCAGTCATGTGACTGAGACTCCAGGGCAAAAAGAGGACACTATTCCACATCTTAGAAACTCAGGCATGAGGGGGATCATTCCCAAGAGAGAATCTCAGTCACGGCACTGGGGAACACGGTCTTTGAATCCTGTCTTGAAAGTGAGCAGAGCCTCACCCTTCACTTTCATTGCAGAGTCCTCTGTGCTCTTTTCATGACCACAGCTCTCCACCAGTAAAGGGAATTACAGTGTGTTACCAATCATATTTGTGTTTACACAACGTGTTGATTTTTGTACATGTGACATAATCCTGCTATCTGAAGCAGTGGCAGATTAGTTCTGATATATCTTATACCTATAAACAACCTTTATTGTCATCACAATACTCTTGCCATTCAATGTAATTGGTGGATATACATGTTCTCTTTATTGTTTTGTAGAACAGTGGCTCTCAACTGGTGGGACTTGCTAGCAAAACAAAGATGGATGGCAACTTGGAAAGGTTGCATAACATCCCTTCATTCTCAAAAAACCATTGAAATTTAGCTACAAAAGGTAAAATAATTATATTAGTTAAAGCAACACTATGGAACTTTTCAACCTTCATAATATATTTCCAAGACCCTTGTGATGGCACATCGACTTACAATAGGTTAAATGACACGTCTGCCATAGCCTGATGTGGTCTGTATCGCTTTTACTCGCACTATGTAACTTCGGGTTTCGGGTAGTAACCCGAGCACAAAAAGAACTACAAAACTCGACTGCTTTATGGCATACGTCACTTCCCCCACCACTTCCTCAAATTGTCTATGGCCATTGCAGACATCCCAAGTCTATAGCGTCTCCCTGATGCCCGCAAATTAGTTCAAATCTGCCGGAATCTAGAGCGCGCATGCGAGACAGAACATACTGCGCGCATAACATACATAGCGCGAGCACGGCAAAGAGGTAGAGCGTGAGAGACCTTGCGAGTGTGCCTCACGAAAGCTAGTCAACCAACCCGCCACCCCCCGTCAACAATCCAGTCACCAAGATATACCTCCCTGAAATGACTTCTTGCAGGTTGGGATGTCTGCCATTGTTGATTCCAAAGCCGGTGCTGGATAAACAGTGAGCGTGCGCGTGTGACAGTAGGTTGCGGTAGGCTAAATTATTTACGACAGCGGTAATGGACAATTCCGCTTCCAACCTGTAGGGCGACCGCTGAGGAAAAGTTCCTTGGTGTTGCTTTAAGTTTTTTTATGGATATTTCTGTTTAGTTTTGTAGGATAGACAGTTTTAGTACTGTTTTGGACTTCCATTTGATGTCCATTGCAAAAAACTGGGTTCATAAGCAAAACCGGTTGAGAACCACCGTTATAGACCACCTGAAGTCAAATGGTAAAGACTCTGTAAATGCAAGGCTGTGTTAAGATGGGCCAAAGTGCCAACTTCCTCCCCGTGATTCCGCATCGCGTAGCCTACGAGGCCATTTCTCCAGGCTTAGCTGTGCATTGAGAGGGAAATTAAAGTATATATTCCTTCTCCTGTAAAGAACGTGAGAAATCTGCAACATAGAATACTGCATTAATATTCTACAGGTAAAATATCATTGTTTTGCTCAATGCATTTAATTGAAAGAAGAATCAAATCATTCTGCATGGCAAGGAGGAGTTGCCGTTCAATACCACACAGTTAATAAACGAAGTCAAGCTACAGTGCTTTCAAAGCATAGTTATCGATGTTAGAATAAAATTAATTGATTGAATAATTTGAGGCTTATTGAAAGCAATATCGCAAAGTAGACGTCAACTCATGAATGTTGGATATCATCACAGGGTGGAAGGGAGCAATTGGCACAAAGCTTATTGATGTCATGCTGGCTCAAATAAAATTATGGTTTACAGTCTCTCAAAAAATATACAGTTTGCTGTTTGAATTAAATTTATTTTTGCACTGGGAATTTGAGTCCTGCTGAAAATCAGTTCCCCAAGCTTTTTGATGATGCCATACTGTATTATGGCCTATATATCAAGCCCATACCATGATATCAGGTCTGAATTTAAATGTAAATCTCAATAGAGAAGCTTTTATTTGTCTCTTGAGCTTAAATTAGTTTCACGTTGAAATGAATGTACAGCAAATGTGTTATTTTGCAAAGCAAATGTTTCATTTTGAGACCAAAATAAACCATTATTTTATGCACTATGAAAGACAAACACTTACTTACATTCTGGTGACACAACAACTTTTTATTTTTTCACACTGTTAATAATCTTAATCTTTAATTATTATTCCTTAAAGGAAAAAGTTGTGTTTTTCTTTTAAATAACTAAATATTAAAACGAGATAATTGTACTTGAAGCAGAATTTAGTACTGACATTTAAAAATAATATATCTTACATTATTTATCATATTTATGTCTCATAACAGGAAAACAAACTGTTTGCCAGTGGTTTAGAAAAATTCAAGATACATTATGTAATTTTGCGTAAAGTAAAAATGTATCTCGTATCAGATCAATTATTTATATACTAATGGAAAGCAAGATAAAAATGCAAATTATTCTTTGCCGTGCATAGAGAAATATTAATAACACAGTTGTGTATTTTCTAATACAAGTACTCCAAAAGAGATTTTTCTAGAGGTGAAATGGATGTAAAATTTGATCAGGTGTCTAAAATTTGAAGCAAACACTTTTTTTTTTAACCATAAAGCATTGTGTGATCTGCTTTCAAAGTGAACTTAGTTCCACAATTTACTTTGTCATTATGATAAAGTCAAAGGTGTAGTGTCACTCTGAATGGAATGCATGACGGTCTAGAGGAAGTGATGTCGTGTTCATGACAGGCATATTAGATGGTTCAGTAAATTTGCATGTCTGAATGAATGTTTGAGATGATAGTGACAGTTGCTCCCTGTTTGGATGCAGGAAAAAACACACGCACACACACACACAAACAGGCATTAGCACTGAACTGCAGGCAGAGAGTCTTTACCAGGTGGTAAACAGGGGTCGTCACAGTATAATGTATGGGCTTTTTATTGGATGGCAACAGGATGACACATGATGATGGACAGGGTGGAAAAAGGAGGGAAACTTATTAGAAATAAGTAAATGTAAATGTGACACCTACAATGTGGGGTGGTGCGTTTCATGTAGTGAACTACATGAAATGAAAGTCTAATGTTTCCATTTTGAAATACTTTCAAAAATGGGTTAATGTATTTGTGTTCTAGAGCTTTTGATGGAATGAATTGTGAATGAGTTGTGATGTGATCTCAATGACAGTGATAAATCCTTCTAAACAATGACAATTTTTTAAACAGTTGAAGGAGTTCAAAATTGTCATTATGGAACTACTGAATCACACTGAGAAACGATTGACTGCAAATTCAAGTAATTCAGCACCAACAACAACCATTCTATCATCTTCCTTGCATCAACGATGGACTCTAATATATCACCAGGTGGTAATACAAGGTAAAACGGTGTCCTACAAGGACTTTTTCAGCACTCTGCATGAATGAGGCGGTGGCTGATAGCAGCCTGCCAACGGGACACCCTATCTATCCTTGTCACTGTCAATGCTATCAGGATCCAGTCAATATCCCTCCCTCCCACTCTTAGAAGCCTCACAAGTTTGCCCTGTGGCACTGCTGATAAACTTCCAGCCAGAAAACAAGCTCTGAGCTTTATCACATTGTAAAAGCTCGCCCAAGCAACCAATTAAGCTTCATCTGGGTCGTGTTTTACCAAAAGTTCAAGTGAATGTGCTGTTATAAAGCCCCCAATCAGGTAGCCTAATAATTGACTGCTGCGCCCAACCTGGCCTTCAGCACAACTGTACCAAAATAACTCTCCATCGAAGGGAATTAGACAAAAATAAGAGAGATAGACCTACCTTCAAGACCCTTGGTGTCGAGCAGGTCAAACATGATGATGGCCACGGCTGACCATGTTATGACGAGAGCCAGCACGAGGATCCAGGCCATGGGTGAGCTGAACGTGCTGTACAGGTCATCGGTCATGGTGCGCTTGGACGAACGTAAGGGATGTGCACTCACGTCATTTTTGGTCTCGACTATGGTAGTCGTGATGGTGGAGGACCGCGCTGTAGGGACAGATAGAGCTTTAGAAATGTATAAGTGCAAACAAGATCTTGCTGTACAAAACAGGTTAATACCCATAAAAAAACATTCTACATGGTTTCAAACTAGTTCGTGTCGGTCATTTATAGCAAAAATAAGGTCCCGTCTCGTTTTTATAGTAGTCACTGGAGGGATTGACATCTTGGTTGTTTTGGAATCCATGATGGGTAGAGCTGGTTGATCACATTGGAACAATATGAAACCAGCTAGCTACCATGAAATTTAAAGGAAGTTGAGCCAAAGATAAAAAGAGTTTTGCTACAGTTTGTGTATTCATGCGTGTATCAATTTTTGCCTTGATTTGAAAGGTTTTGATCTGAAGTGACAATCACTTTGCTGGAAGAACAGAAGACCTACAATATACAATAAATAGATTAATTTAATATCTTTGTCCTATTTGGAACTCGACTTTCTCATTGACTTTCATAATATGGACAAAAACCCATTTTCTTTTGATATACGTATTTTTTTTACTCTTGGGTTATCGCATAAAACATGTTGGATGAAAGTTGTTAATAAAACTCAGTGTAGACAGGATGTAAGAGTTACAAAAACAAAGACAGCTAGACAGCAGATGAATGTTTGCTTTTTGTCTTCATCAATGCATTGCCTGGGGGAGAGATTGAATTGAACTTGCTGTCTGTAGATAGTGCACACATCTGCAATGGCAATGTTTCATCGTTAAAACATCTCCAAGGCCGCATGAGGAATGCTGGCGCTGTGTCATCTGTTGGCCGGAGCCCCCTTAAAAGCCTCTTTTCTAAATGGATATAAATTCCTGCGGCAGCTCAGTCTGAATTGCTGCACAGAGAGTCTAAGCATACGCCACATGTAACCTTTATATACGCTGCTGGGTTTACAAGACCCCTTTATTGATCTTTGACAATTTTCTTGACTTAAGTAATAATAAATGATTGATTCTTGTGCAAGCAGTTGTGATTGTGTTTACAGAAATGTATTTGTGGATCAATCATTCAATCAATCATATCAATCAATCACTTTATTTATAAAGCACAATTAAACACAACTTCCGTTGACCAATGTGCTGTACAGAGTAAAAAATAAAATAAATAAAAAAACAGTATGATCCTTTGTGAATCTGAGCCAAGATCGGGGTTTGTGGTTCTTGTTTATGTTGGTCCTGTTGCTCACACAAGTAGTGTTTTCTGCTCTCTCTACTCTTGGCTTGCACATAATGACGTGTCTATGCATGTTGGGGTTCTGATACAGATGTCACACGCTGAAAGTGTCCACTAAGACCACCTGTTGCATCTCTTCACATCGGTCCCAGTGGTCAAACTTAGACATCCCATCCAAATGCTGACTCAACAAGCTTTCTGTAGACACCCTATGCTTAGCTAGTTTGGAGTTTTGGTGCATATTTCTGTATGTTATCATGATTTTGCCCCTGCAGATTGTCTACAAGCTTCAGTATCTGATTGTACAGAAACATAAGATCGCAGATTGTGTACACCAAAGGAGGATTAGGAGAAATCTTCCATGGCAACACGGTGCACAAATGCCACTTCAAAACTCACTGCGGTGTAAACCGAACAGTGGCAGAAAGAAATAGCCCTCTTTGAATTGCTTATTTTAATATAAGACCTTGTCCTCCTCAGATCCCTGTGTTGATATCCATGACAACTAATCCCAGGTTCGTAAATGAGAGCTGTTGAGACAATGAAGTCAGCATAAAAAACACTCTGCACTGCTATTCCCTAAAGTGTCACTTTAAATGCGATTTATTCAGGCTGATCTGGGAGACATTTCACAGTTTAATAAGTATATCAAATTTACTTTTAAATCTTTGCCACACTAAGCCATTTCACGCAAGACTGGGGCTCATTTATGCAGGCCCTTGACGTCAATAATCATTTCTTTCTCAAGTCACTAATAGTGACTTCAAAAAGGTTTCAAACTTTTTGAATAGGTTTCTTTTTTGTGTGTGTTTGGAAGCTGACAGGATTTCAGTGTGTTGAGAAAACGCTTCTAAATCTAAATGACATCAAATATCAAAGAAAATATACTGAGAGACACTAAAACCTTAAGCTTTCAATGGGGGACTGAAACTTTTCCGGAGACATACAAGTGGTCCACATGACTTATTGTAATTCCAAGTTTTTAAAAGTCATAAGATAACTGTGAAACTTGTTAATCACTGAAGCAGCGATTGTCAGTTTGTAAATGAATCATTCTTTTGTGTCAAAGCTTTTCAGTGAGTGATTTATTCATGAAGCGAACAAGTCTGATTCTTCAATCGAACTCACTGACTCAATAAACTGGTTGCAGCGAATTCAGAAGTCCTGTTATAAAATGCATGGACCATTTTTATGGTGCATTTGTGTCCTTTTTGAAGCTTCGTTCATTCACTGTTCATTGTAATTGCATGAAAAAGAGTGACTGGCACAGTATTCAAATTTTCTCCTTTTGTGTGCCACAGAAAACGTAGGGGTTAGGAACGACAGGAGGTTAAGTAAATGAGTTCATGAATTATTTGTAATGTAAATTAATCATCATAGGTGAACTATTCCTTTAAATATATTTTCTCTCTAGCTGATTAAACCGCCATATTTCAGTTGATGACTACCTTAAAACCTTAAAAAAGCTGTGCTAAGATCACAGGCCTGCTTCAAAGGAGTGCAGATTCCCATAGAGCCATATGATATGGTGTATTTTTAGCAGCTTTCAGCTACAAAATTCCCCTTCAAAGCAGATGGCTGCCATCTAAAAGACGGTTAACTTGACTAAGAGACAAAGTTAACTTGAGGTACTTGACTGTATACTGTTAGTAGCATAGTTTGTCACATGCAGTATAGTAACATTTACTTGACTTCCACCTTCTTATTGTTAAATGCACTTAATATAACCGGAAAATGAAGTTGACAGTACCTTCCATCTCTCTCATGCACTAACAGGCTGAACACAATCTCAAGAGTCAATTTCCCAGTCCAGAATAGTTTTCCGATCGAAAGCACCACAATGTATGTCTCTCTGTGCCTTTCCTGTTGGCGTCCCGATAAAACTTGGATTTGTGCCAGGGCCCCCTACAAGGAAGCCAAAAGGCACCTGTTGCTTAAAGTGACAGGAAAAAAAAAACGATACACTTCCAACTGGTACCAAGTACTAGCAGGAAGGGAAAAAAACAAGGCTACACTGTCAAAAGAGCAAATCAAGCCCTAGGTTGTCCTTATGTTTGTTACCAACCCATGATGTGTGTGGGTCAGGAAACACGGGAGAGAAGGGAGGACGGGTTTCAAGGTAACCTTATCTGTGACTGGACTGTGTGGTTTATTCTTAGAGTCCCCGGCAGCAACGGCATTATGTTTTGCCTTTTTAGGCCAGGGGTGTTACCCCCGAAGACGAGCCAGGCTGTCATCGAGTGAGAGTGCGGAAGGCAACCACACACGCATACACACAACACATCTCTGTATATTTTGATCCATTTTAGCACCATTTTCTGCTCATTTGCATAGTTAACTATTTCATATTATACTTTAAAAGCATGATGTACTGTATAGAGATCTCTTTAATGTGGCTAAGATTGAGGTACAGAAGTATTGTCAATGGATGCATTTAAGAAACTGAGTCTGTAAGCTGTTTACGGTGGCTTGTTAAATATTCATGCAAATCAAGCAAAACCTTTTTCATAAACCGTGCAAATGGAACATTTAGAAAGTTGACCTTTAAAGAGCAAATTGCACTTGATTATTTCAGCTCTACCTTCCCTGATTTACAGGGAATAGGGAAGAGCATGATATGTCAATATAACCACGCTTTCCATGTTTAAAGATTGTATAAAATGGCAACATGGCATCATGACTTTTGCGTAAACATACACGCCACTTTCAAGTCAAGTGGCGTGTTATCTATACACATTTTGAGCTATCCGCGTGTATGTCTACGCCTTTAAATGTCCGAGTGATTCCACGTGTATGTACACGCCGTTAAATGTCCGAGCGAAACGAAGCAAAATGTAGCTTTTGTCATTGGATTCGAAGCTCCAATGACATCTGGGGAGCGATATTTTTTTTCCTAGGATGGTAGGGGAAGACTCATAAATGGTATTAACCCCAGTGACGGGTAGGTTTAGGGACAGGGTAGGTCATAGATTTATATATACAGTAATGTAACGTTAAGTCAACCCCGTTCATAAACACGCTAAAAAGCGATTATGCGTGTTGATAGCACGCCAAAAATGGAAATACGAATTGGCGTTTCATACATACGCCATTTCATGAGATCAGTCTGAAAATGGCTTGATGAGCAGTTTTCTACGGAGCCCCCCTAGTCCCACTTTGTCAAAAAATTTTATTATAACTATCTCGTGGCCTCAAGATAGTATCTCGTGGCCTCAAGATAGTATCTCGTGGCCTCAAGATAGTATCTCGTGGCCTCAAGATAGTATCTCTATCTCGTGGCCTCAAGATATTATCTCTATCTTGTGGCCTCAAGATAGTATCTCTATCTCGTGGCCTCAAGATAGTATCTCTATCTCGTGGCCTCAAGATACTATCTTGAGGCCACGAGATAGTATCTTTAAGCAACAGGTGATCTTGATACTAACTATCGCTTTTTAGCGATGTTTTGCATTTGGTGAGCTAATAAAATATTAAAACTCAGTCAAATCAATATTTTTTGTATAGTTTTTTTAATTATGCCATCCAGTATTGTGGACTCGCTCTCTCTTGTTTCATACAAACGCAGCTGCTACCATTTTGTGACTATTGTTTTGTACACTGTTGGATTTTAAGATACAAACAGGTACGATTTTAAAACAGTTTAATCTGAAATCAATATCTCTTATCTCCATAATTTTTTATGTGGCGAAATGCTGTGTAATTAGTGGTATGACTGTATACCCTATCTCTTAAAGGGGTCATATAATGGTACATGCACTTTTACAAGTTGATTGTACTGAAATGTGTGTTGGCAGTGGCGCGGTCATTGTTGATATGCTGGAGCACTGTCTATGAGCAGAATGGCATCTAAGCGATTGTGGTGTTCTGTTCTTGGGTGTAATAACGAACACAGCAGTCATTTTAATGTTCCTAAATCCGAACCGCTTAAGTGGCTGAGTTTGTTTTCGAAGGGAATATTCCCCACGAGCAACGTCAATGCTCTCATGTTTGCGCGAATCATTTCACACACCAGACTGCTTTATAAACGAGGATCAGTATAAAGCTGGTTTGCTAAGAAGCTGCTCATGAAAAAAGGATCGGTACCAGATATTCGTGTTCCTGCTGAACCTCCAGAAGAACTGAAGTGAGTGTAACGTTTTATTAAACTTTATATTAATATTTATATTTATATTAATAAGGGGTGCACCGAATATTCGGCCACCGAAAATTTTCGGCCGAAAATGGCCCAAAAGCGCAAAGTCTTTTATCACCGAAACAATACGGCCGAAATTTTGTGATGACGCAAACAGAAACCGCGACCTGCACGTGCTTGTCTGAAGCAACGTGTCTGCTGTGTCGTGTGGACGTATTTCAGTATTATATATATATATCTGATTCTGAACCCGCGAGGAAGCCTTGTTTATACTTTCGCCTGCCTCCGCAGCGCGAGTCTCCACAGACAGCGCGCGCACCTCTCCAAACGGTCGAGGCGTTTTACTTGACGCGCTCGCCGTTGTAGCCTACTATTCTTTGAAACGACAGGGAGCGACTCAAGTAACAGTCGTCTAACCATCAGGAATAGGTGAAAAGAAGAAAGATATCATAAACACCTGACAATGTTTATTTTTTAGTATACCACCACCAATACAAAAATAATCTTGTAAACCCTGGGATTATTACTTGTGACATTACAAAAAAACATGTATATATACAACTAAATTAACGCTCTCTTAATTATTTTCTAGTTTCACTAAACATATTTGATTAAGTTTCGTGTACATTTGTATTAAACATGGACCTTTGTTCATTAAAAATGCTTTTTATGCTATTGTTTGCTCATTTTTTAAAATGTAAGCAATTAATATAGACGGGTGCTGGTGTGATGAGAAGTTCGTGCTCGGCTTTGTTTTAGAGAACATTTAATTTTAAAACCGTTCTGCAGGCCAGTAGATTATTATTTAATGTACACATGAGTTACAAGTTAAACATTTAAGTTTGAATTTTATTTTATACTGTGCATTGTGCTAAATAAATAAATATTTGCATAATTTGTAATTGATTTATTCTTTGAAAATTTTATATTAATTTATGCAATTGCATTGCCTTGATTTTAGTAAAGTTTGTACACAGTCATAGCCATAAAAGCAATGGTACTAATAATTGTCATAATTTCTTTCGGTGTTTCGGTTTTCGGCCTTGGTTTCCTCTTTTTCGGTTTTCGGTTTCGGCCAAGAATTTTCATTTCGGTGCATCCCTAATATTAATCTTTGCAAATCACTAGCTGCACGCTTCACAAGGAAGGTTTTTACACTTAGGGTACATTACGCCATGTTTTCTATGTATGACGTTCTCAACATCATTCATAATCCCACGTTTATACTGAACAACGCCTTATGGTAATTGTGTTATTGTGTTCAAACGGTGTACGCACAGAACAGAGAGGCGGGGTGAGCAAAGCTCATTATCATTTAAAGTCGTATGCACTGAAACGGCGTGCTGAAAACAGAGCTGTTTTTGACCAGCTGTTTTTGTTTTTGACCAAAATAAGTGTTTTCTTACAATACTAATGAGAATTTTTAATTAAAATATATTACAAACTTTTAATTTAGACCCTAAAGAATCATATTAGCTTGTTAAAAAATGGCAGTATATGACCCCTTTAAATGTCCGTCTAGTTTGAACTTGCCGCGCTAAAGACCTAATAAAATATTTAAACTCAGATCAATATTTCGTGTCTAATTATTTAGATATGTGGCAAGTAGCCGCGTAATAAGCGGGATAGTGTACATCCAGCCGGTTGTTATCTCAGAATAAACCCCCTTCAGGCTGATGCAAGATCATCCTCATCACCCTGTTGGGGGTTTATTCTGACATAACAACCGGCTGGATGTACATTATCCCTTACTTATACCACTAAAAGTGGAACTTGTTCAATGCTATCTCACGATTAATTCGTACGAGTGAGTAAGAGGTGTCTAATTCGAACAAATTCATACGACCTCACTCGAACCAATTCGTAGGATTTATCTAATCGCCAGGGATGGGTAGGTTTAGGGGCGGGGTCAGGGGTAGTCATTCATACGAATTCTTTTACGGGCAACTCGTAAAATATGAACGATTTAGCAAAAATCTTACAAAATCGTACGAGTGTGGTCGTATGAATTCGTATGAATTAGCCACCTCGTAAAATTTGTACGAATTGCCGTGAGATCTGCAGTGTAATTAGTATACCTTTTTTTTTCATTTTATTGGAAGACCCCTTTGCTGGAGTACAATCTTGCATCTTTATTCTCATCCCTTCAGAGCAGAATATTCAACAGAAGCTTCTCATTTCTCACCCACTCATCTGCATGGTTGTCGTAGTCAGTCAACCCTTTTGCAGGTCAATATGAAACATGCAGGTCTGATGAAATCGGGTGCAATGAGGAGGAAAAATGACTGTCATTGTGATGCGAATCACGGGTGTTTTTCCATATGCGTGTGTGTGTGTGTGTTTGTGGGTGGGTGCAGAGCCCACGCTGGTTAGAAGGTTGAAGCAGACACATTCTGTCCTGTTTAGTGCACCACTATGTCACCTCACCTCAGGGTTCAATCCTAGCTCGTCGTCTCTGAACAGCTATCACATAAAAGACACTGTGATGACATCTGTGACCTCCTTATCTCACGGATTTATATCATCCAGATTTACATCTAAATGCTGCCTCCCTGGATAGCTTCTCAACTCCTTGAAATGAGACAAGATTTTGCCAAGGGTCTGAATTAACTATCTGCATCTCTAAAGGCGAGAAAAAAAAGCATGGTGTTTTTCAGACAATTCCATCAGCGGTGCACTGAACGTCATGCTAAAAGTGGAAGCTACATAACTAGTTATTGCATTAAATAAGCAAAGCAACCAATAGATTATTAAGAGCAGATACAGAAACCTTTAAACAAATCAAGGTTCAGTTTTTAGATTTTAGGGATGGGAATTGGGAAGAATTTAATTGTTTTGGTTATGATTCCTCCTAACGATTCCAGTTTCTTAACCATTTCATTTACTATTCTTTTTGTTCTTGTAAGGAATAAATATCTGGGGGAAAGATTTGCTGTATGTTTTTGATTCACTAAAAAGAACTACTCTGGTTGTGCTGTATGTTTTTGAAAAAAAAAAAGACCAACTCGCGCAATCCAACATTTTGATCTGTCTGTTTTCGTGTTGTGTATATGCAGAGGGAACTGGATAAAATTTTTTGAATGTTTTGACTCAATCTGACTTCTGACCTGTAATGCAGCCTGAATCATAATCATGCACTGTTTGTTTATTGGCCTGCAGACTAAGCATGGTTTCTCCCAAGGTTTTTTCCCCCCCTCTCCATTCTGTTACCTGATGGAGTTTGGATTCCTTGCCACTGCCGTCTCCGCTTGCTTAGTTGGGGACACTTAATATTCAACAATATTACTGAACTGCCTGCATTGACACCATTGTATTACAGAACTAAACTGAGCTGGACGATGAAATCACTGTTTTCTCCAGAGCTTCTGTATAGATAAATGACCTAAATTAATAACTTTTTTACAACAGAGATAAATCAACACTGAACACTGTACAGTCAAAACAAACTTTTTTGCATCAGTTTCCTGTTATCAATGTAAAGCTTCTTTGAAACCATCTGTACAGTAAAAAGCACTATATAAATAAAGGTGACTTGACATGCATACAAATATACTGTATATTACAGAACACACCCACCCATTGCTGTTAGTCCCGCCCCCAAACTCACACCATTGGTTGAACCAGTGCCACAGTGTATGTTGTAGTAATTTGCTAGTGTAATTTCAAATTTGTAAATAAAAAAGAATATTTTAGTAGATAAATATACATTTAAAATGTCAGGTTCCTTAGCCAATACAGACCATACTGACAAAAAGCTTTATGAAAGTTAACGCAGATTTTTTCTTATATCATCTCAGTCTTTTTTTTTATTTCACATTTCACTGTCTGTGAAATAAAACAAAAAATGGAAGCAACAAAAAAAGGAAGAAATATAGAGCTGATGAGCCTGTAATGATGAAAAATAATGCAAAGTATAGACTCCCTCCGTGAATGATTTAAAAACTAATTTAGAAAAAGAAATGACTTTTTGTGAGCCATACAGAATGTGGCAGGTTCTGGAAAAAGGAAAGCAATAAGCCAGCAGGTTGCGGAACGAAAATGTGATGCATAAACTTGTCTATAAAACCAAAACATTCACTTTTATAGCATTCCCTGTCTAACAACCAAGGATTTTACAGTTAACTAATGTCAGATGAAACAACTCTCTGACAATGATCTCCAAATCATTTAGTCTTATTTAAGGTACAGTAAAAATAGCATTACTAACCTGGCATGATACACATTTGGGCTGCTTCATTGGGAAATAATCCATCAGCACAGGCACAGACTTAAAGAAGCGTTCTTTTGCCTAATATATGTCAGGTTTTGTTCCTCCTCATATGAAAAGATCTGTAGCTGTTGGTGAGAGGAAGCAGACCCAGCAGTAAAGGATTGGACAAAACTGCATCTTAATGGGTAATTTAAAAGAACTGCTGATGAAGTCATTAATACTTAAAGACAGTCTGCCAGGAGTGCAATAGCAAGCAGAGCTAAATGACTATAATGGGAGGAGAGGTCAGGCCCTGATTCAAATGTTTTTGAAGAACAGAAATTTGGGGAGAAAAAAGAACAAAATAGGCCTAATGGGTTCTGTCATTGTGTTTCACTGGGAGGAGTGTTATGGATGTTGTGAGTGCATCAAACCCCTGTTATGCCATGCCAAACCCAATCATAATTTAGTCTTGTCTCTTCTAACCGGCCATCTGGATGCTTGCCGCAGCAACAACAGAGCCATAAACAAGGAAGAGTATGAGTAACACACAGCAAACTAAGCCTTGCGTTTAATGGCGGGTGATCATATAATTCATAATAATGTGTACATCAATAAGGATCTCTCTTTTTTTAGCCCACAACAGTTCTAGATTTTGAATTGGTTTTTAGCTAAGGTTTCAAGTTAAAGCTGCAGTCCTTAGCTTTTTTGGGTTAGAAATGATCCAAAATAAAATTGAGCAAATACATAACCAGCCAGTGTTCAAAACTCTCTGCTTGCCGTAGCTCGATTCAAAACGGTAAGCTTGTAATAATGTTTTTAATTCCAGTGGTACTGGTGGATTTCCGCGGGAGATTCGAGCATGTCTTTGTATCATTACGTCACATCTGTACACATAAAGAAGGAGTCTCGGCTAGTAGGCTATATTTTGTGTGAGGATGTTGGAGGTGGAGATTTAGAGCCTTTTCTCACAGCACTTGATATAATTAAACATTAATTTGATGGCGGATCCAGAAAGGTTCAAACGACAATCACCAGTGACAACTGAAGACTCACCCGCTGTAAAATGCAAAAGACTTTGGACTGAGAGTACAAAAAAAAAAAAGAGACTGCACCCGGCCCATGCGAAAACAAGGATAATATCTGAAGGGCTTTAAATGTAGTCACGCAATGCTGATGTTGAACATTAACAATTTGAGAACAAAGTATAATTTGAACGGTTTTACGTGATATGATAAGCGATTGTTACAGTTAGTTGGTCAGAACCAGAACAAAAGTGGATGTTACTTACTTGTTCAGATGACATTTTCCGGTGAAAATTCTTATGTTGGTCATACTTCCAAAAATAATAATCTTTGATTCTGAATGACAGTATCCACACCGGCGCGGTGACTGACAGCTGCACAATCTCCGCAAACATTGGATTCATCCGCGCTGTGCCGTGTCGAGGCACAACTCACGTAAAGTCGATAATTCCGTGCAATTGCAGATTTCGAACAGAGATGGCGTCAAAGAGGAAAAACTGCGGACTGCAGCTTTAAAGGTGCAATGTGTAAACATTTTGAGTATCTATTAACAGAAATGCAATATGACATCCATAACTATGGTTTCAGTGGTGTATAAAGAACTTACTTAAAGGGTTAGTTCACCCAAAAATGAAAATTAAGTCATTAATTACTCACCCCCATGCTGTACCAACCCCGTAAGGCCTTTGTTCGTCTTCGGAACACAAATGAAGATATTTATGATTAAATCTGAGAGGTTTATGACTGCTACATAGGCTCCCTAAGGGAATGACACCGGACGGCCCAGAAAGTCATTAAAGAAAATGTTCCATGTCACAACAGTGGCTCAACTATAAGTTTATCAAGCGATGAGAATACTTTTTGTGCGAAAAAACAAACAAAAATAACGACTTTATTCGACTATTCCTTTTCTTCCTTGTAGGCCTGAAACGAGACTTCAAGAGATTTCCACGACGCGCACGCGCGAGAACTCAACTGAAGTAGTTGAAGGAGATCGCAATTCTCGCGCATGCGTCGTGGAAATCTCTTGAAGTCTCGTTTCAGGCCTACAAGGAAGAAAAGGAATAGTCGAATAAAGTCGTTATTTTTGTTTGTTTTTTCGCACAAAAAGTATTCTCGTCGCTTGATAAACTTATAGTTGAGCCACTGTTGTGACATGGAATACTTAAACATTTTCTTTAATGACTTTCAGGGCCGTCCGGTGTCATTCCCTTAGGGAGCCTATGTAGCAGTCATCCACCTCTCAGATTTAATCATAAATATCTTCATTTGTGTTCCGAAGACGAACGAAGGCCTTACGGGGTTGGTACAGCATGGGGGTGAGTAATTAATGACTTAATTTTCATTTTTGGGTGAACTAACCCTTTAATAAATCGTAATGTCTTTATTACCTTAGAATGAGCCATTTATATCTACATAACCGCGGGCACACCCTTCTATGAAGGTCGACAAATTGTGACGTCATGTTTCTATCGTAGCCGACAGCGAACAAACAGCGCTACAGAGCGTGTTTCGTTCATACCTTGAAAGAGAAGCAGCAGACAGCTAGAAGCCATAAACACCGTGAGTAGTGACTTTTCCCTTGTCAGTAGTGTAAAATATGTAGTTGGATTGTTTAATGTAACTTAGTTCTTCTCCCTCGCTGTGTTATGGCTTTGCTATGTGGGGATAAATGTGCTGGTTACGTTTGTGAGACAGCTGATTAGTACTCTTGTCATTGACCGTAAAACAGTATGTTACAGGATCGTCGACCGCACATCGATCGCGGTCGACAAGTCGATCTTGAAAGCATTTTAAGTCGATCGCGAAGAGTTTTCAAAATCAGAGAAAAAAGCCTATTGTGTGTAGTAAATGGTGTCTCTAGGGATGCGGAGGCGCGCGTGCGCTGTTACAAACATGTCATTTTTGCCGCGTGCACCTTTGGGCTCATATTATGCGGACACGTCGAGCTTTAACCAGCTCAGCCACAGTAACAGCTCATATTAGCCAGCTAAACTTTTACTACCCTGTTAGAAAAAATATATAGTTGCATAGTTTCATGTGGTTTTTCTCCCTCACTGTATTATGGATTTGCTACGTGGGGAGAAATGAGCTGGTTACGTTTGTGAGACAATCAGCTGATTATTACTATTATTATATTATATATTAAGACCCTTGATCCTCATCTGACTATGGCTTTGTTTATCCATGATGTGGTTTATAATGGACTGTGTCTGTGGCACAGAAACAGTGACAATGTTACACACTCTTGGCGTACTCTGGCTATTCTCTGCTGTCTCCAGACGACGATATGTTTGTCCCGTTTTAGCCACCGTAGCTTCTTCGAAAGGGAGGGGTGAGCAGTGGGCTGAGCCCTTAGTGCAACTCGCAACCGAACCGCTAGATGTCGCTAAAAATCACACACTGCACCTTTAAATAAGGTCTGTGTGTGGTTAACATTACTGAAGAGACTTTCACCTTATTCTTTATAACAATATTACACAAGTCATTCCTCGTAAATTATGTTAATTTTAAAGCCATTGTTTTCTCTAAAAACCAGATGCTACCATTCAAATGTCTGGGGTCAGTAAGTTAATTTCATGTAGAAAGGCTGCATGTAACAGTAAAGACATTTATAATTTTACAAGATAATTTAATGAATTTGAGCACCAAATCAGCATATTATAATTATTTCTGAAGGCCCATGCTTTGACATCACCGAAATAAATTACTTTTTAAAATATATTAAAAAAGAGAAAAGTTAATTTTAATTGTTACGATGTTTCCAAATATTGCTGTTTTTACTGTATTTTTGATTAAAGAAATGTATCCTTGCTGAGGCACAAGACTCATCTTTTCTTACTGACAAGAACATGGGTTTACATGATGTATCGGACAACAGTTGTAGTCCTTATGTAGCAACGTACAAATTGACATTTTTAAAAGCACATAATGGATTTAAAATTCATGTTTGTGTGTTATTTGCTGTGGATCAAAATTGTACCATTAATCAGAGAATACTGTTTTAAAAACTCATTCAAAATTGTATATCTCAAAATATATGTTTTCTGGGCTGCATGCCTACATTTATGGTACTTTTTCATGGTACTGTACATTGTCATTTTGAACTGTTGTGTGTAAAGAGCTATGTGAACATTTCTACTTGTGTTCCACTGAAAAATAACAGCATGAATGTTTTGGAACGACATGAGGTGGGTAAATTATGACTTTTAATTTGTTACTTTTTGGAGTAAGTTATTTCAACACAGTGGGAAAAGCTTTACTTTCTCCTCCTTGTAATGTTTTTGACCTTTAAAAATAAATTACAGTGAATTGGTTTTCTTCAATATTAACATACAGTACAGTGGCTGAAATGTGAAATTAATTTTAATTTAATTTTAAACCTTTATTAATTTATTTTTATGTATATTAGCTTTAAAAGTGAAATTCAAAATGGAAAAATTAAAATGGAGCTTTGGACTGTTTTGATGAATGAGATGATAAAATATAAGGCTGGTCTAACACAACGCAGTGAAAAACATCAGATTAAACATTGCAGGTGAGACTTAAACCAGCATCAACCACAGGTCAATAAGTCAGGAGCATAAATGTCATTATGAATGAACCCATTTATCAATTGCCTTAAGAATTCATAAAGTGAATTTCGTTTAACCCAGATAGCAAATAGGTATTGGGCCGAATCTGGTTGAATTTTGGCTGCGAGTTTGGCCCAGATACCACGTGGAATTACGGCCCAAGATTGGCCCAAAAGCTACTTGCCGAAAGTAAACCAGATCCATGCTGGAAGCAGACCAAAACTCACCCACATCTTGTCATCCATGTCCCCTGAAATCAGCCATGACTGGCCCACAACAGTGCCAGATTCCCTAGATGTCAGCCAGAAATGAGCCAAACTGCCACCACCTTTACCCAAGAACTAACCCACAACTGGACCAATATTATGCCAGAATCCAAAAAAAACTGAGCCAGAAATAATATTCATATATTGTGAAATGTATAAATAAAACAACTACAACACAGAAACCAAGCAAATGCAAAGTATGATGAGTCGCAGCCAGATAACAGAAAAATAATGCACAAATAACAGAAACCAAAACAAATTTGTTAAATAAGTGACAATGAAAATAAAATGTATATTTACAAATGTGCAAATGCAATGTAAAGTGTTTTGATACTACTGAGCAAACACCTCAAATGCAAGACCCTAATTTAAAGGATCAGTTAACCTCAAAATGAAAATGTCCTGATAATTGACTCACCCCAATGCCATCCAAGATGTTATTGTCTTTCTTTCTTAAGTGGAAAAGAAATTAAGTTTTTTGAGGAAAACATTTCAGGATTTTTCTCCACACAATGGACTTCAATTGCTAATCAATGCAGTCCAAATCAATGCAGTTTCAAAGGGCTATGAAGTGCTTCAAACGGCTCTGCACGTTCCCAGCTGAGGATCTTATCTAGCGAAACGATATGTCATAAAAATAAAACATTTAGATACTTTTTAAACACAATTGTTCGTCTTGTGCTGGTCTGCGATGCGCCAGGGATTACGTCATCACGTTGGAAACATCACGATTTTTAAAAATAATAATAATAAATTAAAACAAAGATGTCATACGATTTTTAAGGTTGGAGGAGAAAACGGGAGAAAATGAGATGGAATTTTTCGCCCTTCCCTGCCTTTTTGAACCGGAGTACACGGCTCAGACAAATAACTTAAATTGTCTCTGAAATCACTTAGATAGATGACGTGAGGCGTGGCGTTTCCAACGTGATGACGTAATCCCTGGCGCGTCGGAGACCAGCACAAGACGAACAATTGGCTTTATGCCCAGCTGCACTACTTCCTGAACTTCAGCCAGCTCCTTGTTTCCTGTCTGCCATTATTGGGCAAACTTGATTAATTCAGGTGTGTCTGATTATTGTTGCCATGACTACTGAGGTCAGGCACACCTGAATTAATCAATTTGTCCAATAATGGCAGACAGGAAACAAGGAGCTGGCTGAAGTTCAGGAAGTAGGGGAGCACGGGGCACAACCTAACGCGGGGTTAAATGTAACACGGACCTTTTACATAGTTAGTCGGGATCAAGCAGGTTGTGTTTCCGCTCTTTTTCTCTCGCTGCCAGAAGACGGTCTCCCGCGAATTTGCGGAAAGTTTTGAGAAGATTTCATGAAGATACTGGACAAAGAGTGTTTTGACACCATGCAAGTAAATTTTTTCATCATAGGTTTTTTTCGGTTTCTGAGTTGGGTGTGTACGTCACCAAATCTAACTTTATATTGCCTTAATAACTCTCTTGTTGGCTAAAACATAGCACCGTTTTAAAACATGTCAGCAAATCCTAGCAACTGTTAGCTAGGCTTAAAATATGTTTTACACAGCGGGGTTAGTTGTAGCACAGTGTACAATGATAATCAAATGAAAACTGGGAGCCACACAACTTTTAGGTTTGAGTATTTATTTATATATTTAACTTTGTTGGACTTTCACAAACAATGTTGGAATTAATTTTTTTTTTTTTTTTGTTTACTATGCATTGATCACTTGTTTCTTTTTTAAAAAATATAGCCTGGTTTTAATGCAATAAACCCTTTAATTTTTTATTTTAAGCTCGTTTTTATTATTATTACTGTTATTATTATCAATAATAATAATTTTACATGCAGCTGCCACACATAAATGTAATTCAATTGCAATTACAATATTTCTATGTCTCTATCCATGATATTGATCCATAATAGAAGGATGATTGGATGAGGGATGGATGTATGGATATCTATCTATACAGATGCACAAACAATATCAAACTATACAGATAAAATATTACTGAATTATGTGTGTTACACACAAGTGTTACAACTAACCCCTCTGTCTGTTACAATTAACCCCACATATGGGGTAGGTTGTAACATTTGCACTTCTGTCACTTTCAGTGCAACTGTACGAAAATGGAAGCTCCTAGAAAAAAACTTTAAGTGTTCATTTGTAGCAGAGATGTGTATGTTGCTTGTGTAAAAAAAGATGAATCTAACTTAATTATTTTTTAAATAATTAAGCCAAAACTAAAATGTGTTAGGTTGTGCCCCGCTCTCCCCTAGTGCAGCTGGGCATAAAGCCAATTGTGGTTAAAAAGTACATAAATGTTTTTTTTTTTTTTAAATGAACGATCGTTTCGCTAGATAAGACCCTATTCCTCAGCTGGGAGCGTGCAGAGCCGTTTGAAGCTCTTCATAGCCCTTTGAAACTGCATTAATTTGGACTTCAACATGTTGGTTGCAATTGAAGTCCACCATTTTGGGGAGAAAAATCCTTAAATGTTTTCCTCAAAAAACTTTCTTTTCCACTGAAGAAAGAAAGACATGAACATCTTGGATGGCATTTGGGTGAGTAAATTATCAGGAACTTTTCATTTTGAGGTGAAATAATCCTTTATGGCCCTAATTTTATTTGACCCGTATTACAATAATATGTTTAGGAAGCCTGGCGCAGGCTCAGCTGCAGTCCTTTAGGTCTAATCATAGAGAAGGACAATAAAGAAAGAAACTATTTTAATAGGAGAAACTAAAGTAAAAAAAAATGTTTAGCCTTTCTCTGGGTAACCCTAGTTATGCTGGTCTCGTCCACGTTACCAATCCATAAAAGCCCATCCTAAAAGCTAGCCGGATATTGATAGTGACTCATCTGGGATTGCTCCTGCTGGCTAAATTGCAAGCGTTCCATCATTGTAAAGTCCACAATATTATGTGAGTTGTATAAAGATTTGGCCACGGCGACATGCTCTTTGGCAATATATCCCTCTGAATTGAATGCGGCCCAATACCGTTGGATGTGTTCATGTGTAATTAGACTTGACAGGTCCGCAACATCCCATATTAAAGTGCTGAGATGGGCAGCCCAGTGCATCACTGATTCCCACTCAAGGAAAGTACACCGGACACCTGAATGGAGCCGCATACCTACCCCACTTTCTTTGTTCAGAGACCGTACCATCAATTAAAAGCCCTGCATTGCAGACTCTCCCCTGGCATTCATTCATTTTCAAAGCACTCCGCTAAAAGGCGCCACTAAGAGTGTCACAATGAAAGTTCAACCAATCTCTCTCTAAAGTTCACTGGCAGCTAGCAGAGCTTGCTTGCACCTATCAATAATAGAAGCAGATGTGGATGCCTCGAGATAGAAAATGTGCTGAAACACTAGGCTGTAAATGTACACTTTAAACGTGTAGGATAATTGCAGAGGTTGTGAAAACGGCCTCATTCGGTGGTAATGTGTTAGGTCTGGGCAGTGGGCTGATGGGTCATCTGTGTTTGCAAGGCAAACGCTTAACAAATATGAACAGTAAACTGAGTGAACCACTCTATGGTTGTTTAGACTCACACCTCGACTGTTAAAGAAATAAATCTCCTAAATATGACATTTCTGTCATTTACGGAAGAGGATTAGGGCCAAGCAATAAAAAAATAAAACCACCTCGAGATGGTTATAATGCGAGATTAAACTCACAGAATTTCGAGAAAAAAAGTCGAAATGCAATGTTAAAAATAAACTCATTAAACTTAGAGAATGAAGTGTTTTGAGAAAAAACCTGTTAAATTTGTGAAAAAAGGCGAAGTAAAATGTAGAGAATGAACTCAAAAACTTGTGTTTTGAGAAATAAAAAAAATCCAAGAAGATTTTGAGATCAATGTTATATGGTTATACATTCATTAGCATCTACTGCATGTGTTTCAGCCATCCATCAACACACTTTCTGAGCGAGTAGCGATTGGATTTAGACTTAATGCATGTATACCTTGATTATTGATGACTATTGATGATTGTTTGTCATTAAAGTTAATCAAAGAACAAAAGAAACGAAATCACTTACTGATCTTGACTGAATAACTTTTGTAGCTTTAGCAAGGATATATGTAATATATACAGTGAAGATTATTCAATGTTCTTTTACAATTGATTAAACAATTTCACTTAAGCACTTAAATTAGTACTGTTCTTATTTATTACTGACAGTTTTGAGTTTATATTAGTTAGGCTTGTAGTTTTTGTTGTGGTATAAGTTAGTTGGAATTGAGAATTGAGAAATTTCACTAGTATCTACAATTTTGGTAGCTTATTTATTACAATACAATGCTAAAACAATGAAAACAAATAAGTATTACACATGATATTATTTCATGTTCTATGGACCCCATAATGGCCACCCCATGTATAAAAGTCTAGTTCCTCCACTGCTTCTCAAGTGTCTCGTTTGTTGATATTCCACACACAATCAACAAGATTGATAATGTTTCTTATGGTATTCTGGGAAACCACAAAACCTCGATGAACCTCGCGCGTAGGTGAAACCAGCCTCTTTTTTTTTTTTTTTATCAAAAAAATTTTATTCCCAAAATATAACGAGTTTATTTTATTTTGACTTTTTTTCTCAATTTAACAAGTTTTATTTCTCAAAACACGACTTCATTATCAAAATTTAATGATTTTATTCTCAACATTGTATTTCGAGTTTTTTTCTCAAAAAACGGTGATTTTAATCTTACATTATAATGAATCTCGAGTTTTTATAATTTTTTAGTATTACTTGGCCTTAATCCTTCTTCCGTATGCTAGTCCACCGGCACCGTAGTCATGACATTTTTGTTTTTAAAGATTTTACAAGTACAATTTCAGTCTTTAAAAGTTTAATTCAATGTAGCCTATAACTTTGTTTCTTTCTAGTTATTTATGAAATATACTAGCAATTTCTGAGAGAAAATTAAAAATGAACATTTAAAGGGCACCTATTATGGAATTTTGAAAAATACCTTTCATGTGGTGTTTAACATAGATCTAAGTGAACGAAAACATCCTGCAAAGTTTTAAATTTGAAAGTTCACCGTATACAAAGTTAATGTCTCTCAAAAGTAACAATCGACTATGAGTCGCTGATATGAATCGATAGATGAACGATGCTTTTTCTCTATCTAGATGACGTCAACTTGACAAGTTATTTGAATAAGATACGCCCACTCATTGCGCGCGCAGACACCAGGGTAAACTTGAAAACATCATGTCGACAACAAGACGCTGTGTTCTGAAGTGCGAATCAAAAGCGACCTTTTTTCACTTCCCAGGGAGGAGCATTTGAAGACTAAGTGGCTACAGTTCATATATACAAGCACACAAGTATAGGCCGAACCTTGTGCTGTGTCGCGTCATTTTAATGACGATTGCTTTACAAACATCAATGCTTTTAAGTGTGGATTCGCGAGCCGGTTGATACTGAAGGAAGGTTCAGTACCAATTTTGTAAAAAATAAATGCATATTATAAGACAACAAATTTGTCTTATAATATGCATATGCATAACAGTGTTTTCTGTCATTGCATGCATGTAAAACTGTTGTTGGGGACTCCCAAAACAATATTAGGAACATTTTAAATGCCATAATAGGTGCCCTTTAAAATGTAATTTCTGAGTGAAAGTTTCAAAGTAAATCCTAAAAAAAAATTAACAGTAGGCCTACATTTTTTTCCTGAAGGAACTCAGAAGTTGAACAAATTTAGTAGTTGAACAAATCACTACGGTGGCCGAGAGAGCTCAACGTGCTGCAACTTAAGAAAACCAAGGGGGTAATCCATCAGCCGGAAACTGAAGTCTACCCGGGGACCGCCATTGGCTAACAAGCCTTCACCTGCTGTTAGCATTCCATTGACTCCCATTCATTTTGGAGTCACTTTGACAGCGAATAACTTTACATCTGAGGCGTTTAAAGACTCTATTTGTCCATTGTTTATTTCTAAAGAAACACGACAATGTATAAAAGGCTCCATTACTTTGCATGTTATGGCCCCATAGAAGCCGTTTTTGTAAAAATAGGCTAACGATTGTGTCATAACCATGGGACTCTCTGTTGCACAGTAGAGAAATTACCGTATAGACAGGAGGAGAAGCTCACGGGCAATTGGGGGGGACGTGGAGGCATAACGTCAAGGGAGAAGCCCATAGAGAGTTGTAAAGTTGATCCTGCTGCGAGCTCATGGACAGCTAATACTCACGATCTTCGGCTCTGCGAGATTCGGAAGGGAATGATTCAGATTCCCCTTGGCACAGCTACTAGAAGACGTACAACTGTGAGACAGGTTGCTCACGTCACATCTACGTCGTCAAGCTCAGTTTGAGCCTGTGCAGTTCGCTTGGCAATCAGGAAGTGAGTGCTTCTAATTGACTTCACTTTTCTCCGTTGAAGTCTATGGGGTCGCTGTGTCCATTTCTTTTACTGTCTATGAAGAAAACACATGCAAATAGAAAAAACAACCGCAAATTAAGAAAACATCTTCATCAGTTTTACAACACACGTGTGCTCCAAATACTCACAACACAGCCAAATACAGAAACGCGCTGCAAAAAGCACTGACCACAACGGAAATGTTTTCAGGGGACCCCAATAAGTGACGAACCCGGCTGTGTAAAGCCGATGTACGATCAACGGCTGTCTGAATACACTCAATCGTTTTCATTCACTCCTTCAAGTGAACTGTATTACTGGCTGTATTACTGGACTAACGCAGGGATTCGTGAATGAGGGTTTAGGGGCTTATTTTGGATTCAGCTAACGTAATTTCCTCATTATTTTCCACCTGGGATGTTCCCATGACAACGCAGCACGGCATCCATCAGCTGAATAGTTGTTCTTAGGACAGAAATGTCTTATTATCTCTGTTAACATAACTGTTGCAAATAAATACATTTTATACAAAAAAAGTTTTTATAATATGCTTTATTTATCTGTACGTGAGTGAGTGTCTCAACTTTAAAAATTGATGTCTCTTCTTTGGACCCTACATTACCTATGAAACTTATTTAAACATAACATTACAAAAGTGTGTACAATGTTACTGATGTATAGATTAATATCTTACCCTCGTGTTCTTTTTCTCTTATCTTTTTTTCTATTTTATTTTTCAGCTCTTTGTTAACTTTAATACATTTTGTATATACAAACAAAGTTGTATGTTATCATCTCTGTATGTTTTGCAAGAAAAAAAAAAGTAAAAAATAAAATAAAAAGTAGACATTGAGCAATAAGCATGTCCCATCCGGGTTCGTCACTTATTGGGGTCCCCTGGAAACATTTCCGTTGTGGTCTGTGCTATTTGCAGCGCGTTTCTGTATTTGGTGGTGTTGTGAGTATTTGGAGCACACGTGTTGTGAAACTGATGAAGATGTTTGCGGGTGTTTTTCTATTGGCATGCGTTTTATTCACTTGCAGCGCTTTGAGCTCTCTCGGCCACCGTAAAAATCACCCAAAAAAATTATCATAAAAGTGGTCCAATCAACTTTGCGCTTGGAATTCAAATGGACCACCTTTATGAGAGTTTTCCTTTTGTAGCCTGACAGTGGTCACTTCGAGCTTTTGTTTTATGAAAAGAGCTGAAAAATGCATAGAAAAAAAAAACAAGCTTACAGTCGGTTCGGAACAATGACAGAATTTTTGGGTGAACTATTCTTTAACTTTTGAGTGTTATTCACCTCCCCTTGTGCTCGGTGGATTGCTTCATATAAACAGCAACTTGCATCACATGGAAACTTTGATCAAACAGTCTGTCACAGAGCAACAAACAAGCTGGGGGCAGGAAATTATCATCAATATCTGATGGCCCTCTGGAATGCAGGTTTAAATGATTAATACTAGCACAGAGCTGCAAAAGTGCTGCGCTTTCCCTAACACAGCAGCAGACATTCTGTGATGTGTTTATCTGATGCCAATATACTTTTTGGGTGGTGAACATGAACATCCGTTGTGCATGTTATGAAAATAACTTTTAATTATGCTTCATGCATTGCTATTTCAAACTTTTCTGTATGCATATTTGGATAATTGCATATGTTTCATACATTTCACAAAGGAAAGGAGTATGTGGAATCCTGCAGATTTGGCCCAGTTGGGACACATTAAGTTTAAAGTAAGTATTTTATAATCAAAAATCTAAATATTATAATCAACACACTTTAATAGACATTTGACAGCCTTGCATATATATATATATAGATGGCAGCATGCAATGCAGAGTTGGTAATAAAGCATGCTGAAATATTATCCCACATCCACAAGGGGGCACTGAAACACCCAGAGGGGCCAATCATTGGCTTATTAAAAAATTAATTGAACAGCCCTTATGTAGGCTGGTATTGAACACCTCATTATTGGAGCTTATGTAATCAGCTTTCAGTGTTTCACTTATTAAGACAGACCCACAGGTAGCGTAAAGCAGGACTGCTACTGTTTGTTAACACTGGCTTTGTGAACTAATTACCAATTACATCTAATATACTATACCTCACTGCAGTCACGCATACCCATAGTAGCGGTGTGTGACAAATAGAGTCGCTTAATATACAAGCCTGCAGAATGGGTGTTCTTGGGGAAGGACAAAAAAAAAAAATATATATATATATATATATATTTATATATATATATATTTATATATATATATATATTTATATATATATATATATATATATATATATATATATATATATATATATATATATATATATATATATATATATATATATATAAATAAATAAATAAATAAATAATGTTGCAATTATGGGAGATCTCGCAGAAGAGATCTTTTTTTATTTTATTTTTATAAAAATGCCATTATCCAAATCAATCAGTATGTTATTTTAGCTTTTATTATAGTTTTATTGAAATTATGAATTAGCCTTTATTTTATATTATAAGTTTTCATGTTAATTTTAATTTAATTTGTAGTAATTTCGTAATGTGCATTTGTCTTTTTTTATATTGCTATTTAGGTTTAATTTATAGTTAATTTAGTTGTTTAAGTCTTCAATTAATATTAATATTTATTTTTCAGCTTTATTTCAATTAACAGAAATGTTTTTAATAGTTATTAGATTCAGTTTTTGTGTGTGTGTGTGTGTGTGTGTGTGTGTGTGTATTGTATATAGTGCCCTAGCTGAACCTTTTGTGACTCAGAGAAACATTTAGCAGGGCAACCATCTGCTCACATGTCATAAATCTTTTGTAAGAATTCCATCTCAGTGAGCAATTGATAATATTGCGAAATAAACTGCTACAAAGTTACTAGAGATTTAGATATTAGATGCAGTGGAACAACTGCTTTGGAAAACAGGCTACAGTATATTAGCATAACACAAGGGACATGTTTTGTGGTGTAGTCGGCCTATAAATGCATTCAAAGCCACAGCGACTGTCATATCAGTCTTGTAAATCTGTGAAATACCCATTGTGTTATTTCAATGATACAGCTTTAACATCCTCAGCCTGCCAATGAGAATGTGTTCAAGGTGCAAAGGAACCTTTGAAAGAATAACGTCCTGATTTTTCACTGTTATATTTGGGTGAAAAGCCTATGATGGCATACTGAATAAGAGCAGATCAAATAAAACATTTAGGAGAACCCAAAGTTCAACCTCGCTAAAGCACAAAGCAGGAAAGTGCATCAGTCTGGTGTCCAATTTAAAGTGATAGAAGTCACGGGCTCTGCAGTAGCTCATGAATTTTTAAAGGATCGATATCTCCCCATACAGCTGCTACAGATGCACAGTCCTCCTTAATTTCGTATTCTTTAATGGTTTGTCTCAGTTTGCCCAATCTATATTAAGATTTGAGAAATCTATCAGATACAAGCAGTGTCAGGCGGATGATTAATTTTGTGATGTGAATGTTATAAATTCAAATCTTTGAATCTAAGATTTGTCTCAAAGAGTTATAATGACTTTTAAGGGAATAAAAGAAACAAATGCATGCAAAAAATACTAGATTATTTATATATGACATGTTAAAAAAAGTGCTAATACATTCCAGGAGGACTCAGTATTGTTCATTTTGTCATGAGCTGAGGTTAATGTCTTTCATGTCCACCGGATTTGTTTATGACAGTTTGCTTGCTTGGACATTGTTTAAACTTGGCAAATGCAAGGACCAGGGACGTGATGGCTGGAAAACTCAGATAGGCTTAGTAATGTGGCATGGAACATTCACACAAACAAAATGCATCACTAATTCTGTTGGTTTCCCTGCAGGTACAAGTGAAATGAATCTGAGATTAAACTGGACCAGAGAGGACAAGCATGACAGGAATTAGGTGTCCGCTATTTCGCTTGCAGTCATTACCTCCGGAAATCAGAGTGTAAATACATGGTATGCCACTCAAGACTGCTGGGAAAATTAAAGCATGTCATAAACATTGATAATAGAGTCTATTTGTGTGTGTATTTTTTCGTGGGTGTGGGCTTGTGTTTATGTTTATGTCGATTGTTTGGAATTGCATTGCACCAGCATTAAAAAGTAGGATACAGTTGCTCCTAGATGTATATATAGTTTAAAGTATATTGCATGTTGTTACACGGCTCTAATGAATACTTGATTCCTGATTCTGATTCTTCAATAACAGCATTCAGAAACATTAAAGCTATGGTATACTTTCATGTCTTCGACTGTGTTTGATAATAACCTTCGAAAGACTTTACTGTTATTAGACTATTAATATTGTTGCATGCTAGCTGATTGTTTTGTAGCCTGTGCTGTAGAATATTTTTCTTAATAGGCTAAGTAATTTATATATTTTTCTTAATACAGCTAATATTATAAAATAATATGAACAAATCAATAATTTATGTCTTCCTATTTTATTATTATTATTTGTTGTATTTTTATTGGTCACACTTTAGATTAGGGTCCAATTCTCACTATTAACTAATCTACGACTTTTGCCTCAGTAAACTCCTTATTACTGCTTATTAATAGTTAGTAAGGTAGATAAGTTTAGGTATTGGGTAGGATTAAGGGATGTAGAATATGGTCATGGATAAGGCATTATGTGCTTTATAAGTACTATTAAACAGCCAATATCATAGTAATATGCATGCTAACAAGCAACTAGTAGTAAGAATTGGACCCTGAACTGAAGAGTACCTTGTTATTATTTTGTTATAGCCATGTAAGCAGGATCAGTCAGGTCGTTTTCGCAATATAAATCCCCTTCATAATCAGCAAAAAACGGTATTAAAGAAACTTTTTATCTCGTCAAAAGAACCTTTCAGCAACAGTAATGGAAGATTACTAAACAAATAGTTACATTACTAACTAGAACGTGTCTTTTCATTGTAGACTTTGAAACCCGAGGGAGCCGTTTAAATCCAGACCTGGAATTTCCTGAGGGCGATTGAAGCAAGCAATTACTACAGCCCGTTATCTGCATCTTGACCCCCAACTCCACACAGTCATTATTTCCATATCGCGTTGCTCTCACGCACACTGAGCGAGGGAGCAGAGAGCTCATCGGGTGCATTGAGGGACGTCCAGGTCCTCATCTGAGCTCTGTACAGCATCAGCACCAGCCGCTGCGTGAGAAACAAACCGAGTCGCATCCCCGCGGAGAGCAGCGCCGCGTGCGCTTCATTCAATCTGGAGCGTCAGATGGTGCAAGATGCGCCGCTTCTTTGTCCTCCTCTACACCCGGACTGAGCAAGTTAACACTGGAAGGGACCAATAGTAGTTGATGGATCCGAGAAGACACGTTTGAGCTGCACTGAAAGGCTCTTGCAGGACGCGCGCTTGGATTATTGTCCTCATTATTCCCGTGGATTTCCTGCTGGAAAACTAAACACGCGCGTCGCGGCTTCCTGAGAAAGAAAACGAGTCATAGCTGTTTAAAACGTGTTAATTCGGCTTCTTTCTCGCGAGGGAGGAGCAATGAGAGCGTAAACAACACTGGGTGGCTTTGTTTCTCAGACACAGACCCGAGGAAGATCACATTGACATGTCTTTCAGTGCTGGATTTGGAGATACCGTTATTTCTCCACTAACTTAGGGAAGTGTTGTCCGTGTCTCTTTGACTTTGCGTTACACCTCAATTCTACTTTTCTAACAAACACATGCAGTTTTCTTCATATCTTCTCCCTACACGGTGGAGTGCTTGGGATGCTTTCATCGGAAGGGCGTATTTGATTCGAGTCTATCGCGTTTGGAGTGAAGAAAGATCCATTTAAACCCGTTGCCTGGGCATCATTTTGTGGAGTTACAGCGACCCACGTGGAAACACGGACTCGAAGGAGGACAAGATGGGCTGTTGCAGTGGTAGATGCACGCTGGCATTTATATGTGGCATGCAATTGGTAAGTGATGCTTAAGTAATTTCTACCTGCGGTGACAGTGATAGATAGTTTATGGATTCGAACCTACAACCTTTCAGATTAAAATATTTCATTACTAATTAAAAACAGGTGAATTGGTGACTCAGTCTGATTTGACTAACCTAGGTTAGTAAAACCTACTAAAAGTTCATAGAGGGTTTGGACCTATAACCTTTCAGAATACTCACCGAGGTTTTTAATCTGAATTGGTTTCTGGACACTAGTGCCTTTGTTATTTAATGTAATTTTATAGAGATGTCACTACTAATTGTGCAAAAACTGTAGTGAACCTGAGAACTCAAGAACCCAAGTGTCCACCTGACAAGTGGTCAGTGATACGGCACTAAGATGAATGTGGCCATGGGTAATCTTAGTGGAAATAATGTAGGGCTATATGTGGAAAACCTGCCTCGTTATATTACACCGGAGGGATGATGGTGCTCATAAAGGCAGGGCTTGTGTCATTAGCCTGGGGCCGCTATCATTTATGCTTATCTTCCCACTACCACGGGTCGTGACAGCCAATTAGGAGTTTTAAGTTGAAGATGCTAAGCCAAGTCTCATTGACCTACTAAAGCAGAAAATGATTACTTATTGCTTCTCCATGCTGAGCTTAATAGGGATTTTGACTGTTAGAATTCTACATTTAATGTTTTCCAATCCAGTCCCATTTAATAAGATGATTTCAGTCTGGTGTTTGTACAACAATATTGCGCTCTGTAAAGAGTAATTTCTCGGGTAAACTCTTCCCGGACTATCTCTATCACACCTTTTGAATCACTCTTTCAGTTACAGTAATGGATAGTGGGCAGCGACAGTCTCGACATGCCAACCAGCTGGCATGATGAATCAGACGTGTGTGATAGATCACATGACAACTGGCAAGCGTGACTACACTAATCCAAGTGGACGTTTGTAGGTTAATGTATCACGCAGGTCATTAACCCGAAGAATCAGCTGTAGTGGGTGATGTCAGCACCTGGTGTCTATTAATCAGACCTTACTCAGTGTTCATGACTAGAAGTCGCTCTTAGAGCGGGATGATGTCATAAGCATGCAGTTTGAGCTGGATGATGTCATAAGCGAGCAAGTTACTTTTAAGTAGGCGTAGTCTTAAGAGCTTTTTGTTTTGTATATTTCAGAATTAGAGTGGGTATTGTGCTGATTGGTGTAAAACCTTTCTTTTTATTGGTGCACTGATCTGGGCTCTTTTTTTGTCCTCTCTTTTCTTTTTTGTTTCTCTGACCTTTTCCGCCCCCCGTTTCCTCATGTTTGCTACTATTCTGCAAAAGAGTTCCTTCTGAGCAGTTTATTCATTTATCCCTGACAACTAAAAAAATTAGTGGCATGAAAAGGTGGGGAAAAAATATAGACATTTTGTTATGTGAGATTCACTGGGTAGTGAGATACTGTATACTGGGTATATAATTTCCTTCAACAACTTTTTTTTATAGCAGAGATGGCATATATATCAGCATGTAGTGTCAGAGTTATGAAAAAAAAAAATTGTCCAAGCTCTTTCCTCCTCTAGTTTTGTTACCCGTTTCTTCCAGGAATGGCTGTAAGCGCATAATGCACCCAGCTCTGCTAAATTACCAGGCAGTTTTTATTGCCTAAGGCAATAATACAAATAAAATGTCCATAGTTAAAGCATTTATGAGAGTTCTCTCTCTGGTGGTTTTTGTGTCTGGCATGTATAAATGCCTGTGGTTTAACAGTCTGGCCGGGAGGCCCAATATTCTGACATGGAAACAAAGAAAGGAATATTGTATACTCAAGGGATGTGTTCATGGAGATTGCTCAAAGATGCATTCATACGAAGGACATCTGGTAAAATAGTTTGACTCTATTATGGCTGATGAAGAACTTGATAACCGCTGTCAAATTGTCCTCTTAGCTTCAGCTTCTGACAGCCTCCCTTTGATGCATAATGTATACTAAGATGAATACAGCTGGTGAAATCCGCCCGTTCCAATTGGCTGCCCGCAAGAGAACTTCTGGGAATCAGGCATGCACAAGTTTTTTATCAGTCAGTCAGGAAGATTTGTTTACATGTTAGCAGATTGCTGCTAATGTTGCAGGGTTTAGCCTATGGTAGGAGTGGGCGATATGACCAAGATCGGATAACGCTATGAGTACATTTATTTCATGATACCGATATATATATATATATATATATATATATATTTGCTTAAAAATAAGGATTTTATGATTTTTACAAGTTTAAAGATGTAAAAGGGGATGATTACATAACATTTATGTGAGACAAAGTTGCTGTGTGTGGAGGCAAAAAAGACAACCAAGAAACATCAATTAAACGTTAAGGAAAACGTTTATTCTCTAAGAATGAAATATTTGAGACATGTTCAATTGAATTGAATAACAGGTTTGTGAGAATGAAAAAATAATAATAATACACGAGAAAATTAGGACAAACAAGAGTGTCGCCAAATCAATGAAATAAGCAAAACATAACTGATATCTAATTTTAACCGCACCAGCTAAACTAACTGCCACCATAAAGAAAAATAGAAACAAAACCGAGATCTTCAGCGGGTACGCCGCCTTAATTAAACTATACTAAATAAAAAACAGAAGTACAATAGTGGCTTACACTCCGCGCCTGCCTAACACAACAATGATTCCTACCTCCCGTCCTATGCTTTCGCAATAGATGAAACTCAGTGCTCCAGATGTAATCGGGTTAGCTAGGCATCTCTCAATGTTTATCAAAAACTCAGGTCAGGCAAAAGCGCTTACTCAAATCGTCATCGTCAACAATAAAATTATAAGCGTGATAGTGGTTTCAACAATGTGCTCAGAACGCGCAAGTTGGTTGAGATCTGGCGAGGATCTGTCTTCATATTTGTGGATGGGCCTTTTAAAGCCATGGCACAGCAGAGGATTGGTTGAACAGATGGTGACGCCCCCACAATGACGGCACGTGCCCGCGAACAGCCAATGCCCGATCACCACCTGAAAGCAATGACTGGAGATACAGAACAGAAACACACACACAAAAACACGTGGAACGTAACACTTCCCCCCTAAAAAAAAAAAAAAAAAAAAAAAAACATCAAAACATGAACAAAAGAACATGTTTTTTGTTTTTTTCATTCTAATGTCGAGGAGCACCACAGTTTAAACTCTGGACAAAGCGTCCACAATTATATTCTCCGCACCTTTTTTGTGTTTGATCTCTAAATTATAGCCTTGTACCATCAAGGACCAACGCATCAGCCTCTGATTATGATTGTACATGCGACCTAAAAACACTAAAGGATTGTGATCCGTGAACACAGTCACAGACAGATTAGTCGAGCTCACATAGACCTCAAAATACTGTAAAGCCAGTAATAAGGCCAATGTTTCTTTCTCGATTGTAGAGTAGTTCAATTGGTGTTTATTGAACTTACGTGAAAAATAACATACTGGATGGTCGATACCAGAAACATCTTCTTGCACCAGCACTGCCCCCGCACCAACAGAGCTTGCGTCAATCTCGAGCTTGAAAGTTCGTTCAAAATCAGGAGCTGATAAAACAGGCCTACTGCACAACAAAGTTTTGATGTTATCAAAAGCATTCTGACATTCATCATTCCAAAGGAAAGTGCTTGATGGACCAAGGAGTGACGTTAAAGGATTGGCCACAGTTGAAAAATTCTTGCAGAGACTCCAATAATAACCGGCCATTCCTAAGAATCTACGAAGTTCTTTGCGCGTAGCAGGAACAGGAAAATCAGCAATTGCAGTTACTTTTGCCTCCATGGGTCGAACTTGACCTTGACCCACTTCTTTGCCCACGTACGTAACCGTAGCTTGACCAAACTCACACTTCGCCAGGTTTAACGTCAGTGAAGCTTTCTCAAGGCGCTCAAACACCTCTCTTATCGTTGAAACATGTGCAGACCAAGTAGGCGAGTAAATCACGAGATCATCTAAATATGCGTTTCAGTTACGGACACCTGCAAGCACGATGTTAATAAGCCGCTGGAATGTGGCTGGTGCATTGCGCATCCCGAACGCCATTACGCAATATTGCAGAAAATCATCTTGGGTCACAAAAGCAGAAATATCGGAGGCGCGCAATGTTAGCGGCACCTGCCAGTAACCCTTTAGTAAATCTAATTTACTGACAAATTTAGCGGACCCCAGGTTATCCACACAGTCCTCCATACGAGGTAATGGAAAACAGTCAGGAACAGTTACGGAGTTTACCTTTCGGTAATCTGTGCAGAATCTAGCAGATCCATCACTCTTAGACACCAGTAGACAAGGTGAGCTCCAGGGACTAAAACTCTGTTTCGCTAAACCATGTTCACATAAGTAGTCAACTTCAGTCTTGATCACAGAACGTTTAAAAACATTCGTTCTATAAGCATATTGCTTAATAGGAACAGCATTACTCACGTCGATGTCATGTTCTAAAATCGTAGTGCGAGAGGGAACGTCATTAAATAACGAAGGAAAGTCAGAAATGATTTCTTTCACATCATTACTCTGAGACTCGGACAGATGAGACAGGTGAGAATTTAAATCAGCCAGTACTTCAGAATTCTTCAACCTGGCGCACTGCTGATATGTGTGTTGTATCAAAACTCCATCTTCCTTGTCTTCCTTGTCATGTGTAGCAGTAAAATCAAACGACTCACACGTAAGCGCAGCAGCACAAGATATATCCAACTCATTTTCTTTCAGAACATCTGGCAATGACTCTCGAACAAGATACGCCTTCAGCATATTTACATGACATACGCGAGATTTCTTCCAGCGATCTGGAGTACGAATCACATAATCAGTGTCACTCATTTTCCTAAGCACTTCATATGGACCTGAAAAGCGTGCAGATAAAGCAGAACCAAGGACAGGCAATGAAACGAGCACCTGATCTCCTTCCTTAAAATGACGTTGAACAGTTTTACGATCGTATTTACTCTTCATCGTCACTTGAGCGTGCAATAATGACTCTCGTGCCATAGTACAAGCTTTGTGCAATCGCTCACGAAATTTGCTCACATAGTCTAACACTGTGGTTTTAACACTCGATTCGTGATCTAAAATATTCTCTTTAAGCATTTTTAACGGACCCCTGACAGTATGCCCGAAAACAAGATCGGCAGGACTAAATCCCAAACTGTCTTGTACCGCTTCTCTAGCAGCTAGGGCTGAAACAACTAATCGATTTAATCGATTAAAATCGATTATTAAAATAGTTGTCAACGAATGGCATTATCGATTAGTTGGTCTGCTTACGTCACGGGAAGCGTTTACTGGTGATTGGTTGAAACGGGCCAATCATGATGCTCTCTGTCTTACATGCGCTGCGCTTCATGAGACACACGCAAGGTCTCTCTCCCTTCGCCGATCTGCCGTGCGCGCAGAGACCGAGATCTTTTTTACAGTCTATGTTTGGAGCACAGTCTCTTCTGTCTCGCATGCGCGCTCTTGCTCGCGCGCTCTAGATTCCGGGAGTTTGAACTAATTTGCAGGCATCAGGGAGCCGCTATCAATATGCGGGAGACTCCCGGATCTTCCGCGAGACTTGGGATGTCTGTATTTTGTCTCGAGCATCAGGTTGCGCAATCAGTTCGCTCGCAACATAAGTGATGGATTAAAATAGCGCTTCCGCAGAAATAGGTTAAATTAAAACGGTGTTTACAAAGTGAAGCACTAAATATTAAGGCAGTTAATAACAGCAGCAGTAAAAGATTGTTTTTAGTCACTGTACAGTGGTTTTCAGCGAATGCTTGTGCACTAATGCATAATTTTTCCTGTCCTTTTAATCAACCCTGTTAGCTTGCTGCGTACCTCCATCCCGTTCTTTTTATAGCATTTGTCTAATATTAAGTTTTAATTGTTTTTCAAACGCGATCTACTGCGGCTCTATGTTCACACGCTTGTTTTCAGTCTTTCTATATTTATTTTATCTATTATCCTTATAATTCCATTAATTTAAAATAAAAATTAAATGAATTATATATTTGAGATGTTTTTAGTTTATATCTTCACATCTGAAAAACATGTCTGTGTAAATTTGTTTTAACAAAAATTGCTAAAACATATGTTGGATATAATTTTTAATTAATTTTACATTAATCATTGTTGTCAACTTGCCATTAGCAATTATCATTAAAAACAAAGCAAATATTGATATTAGTAAAACTCAATGTGTGGCTTTTGCACTTTTTAAAGGTGAACTAAGTAACTTTTTTACCTTAACCGAACAGCTTTGGAGTCATTGTAATGTTTATATTACTGATTTCGTGTTGAATGGTGGTCGTCTCGCACCCCCCTTGGTGCCTGTGAGCCGCAAAACCACCCTTGCAACTTTGGGCCGGCGAGCCGCCGGCCTCAGTGTTAGGAAGTATCGTGTGATATCAAGTCTCGCGAGGTAACGAATTGCTTTACGGCAAAAAACAGATCTGATAAAATGAGCATCAAACAGAAATAACCCGGCGCCGTATACATGTGGTGTTGGGCGCGCGCAGCTCTTAAAGGGGCCATACCTTATTTCCACTCGTTACAGCTTCCATCCTACTGAACAGGTACCGGTGTACAGGGGGAGGGGATCCGGCCGTGAGTGCGAGCCATCTCTGCGTGAGTGTTATTCACGACAGTACAAGTACTCCACAGCGACTCTAGGGGTCGCTGTTTGACAAAAACGGAATTCCTACTTAGTGCTGCTTTAAAGTACACTTTTACACATAAATACCCTTGTGGCGAGCAGGACGAGGCCGAGGGACGTGAGAGGCCGGTGGCGTGAGTGATAATGAACGACACCTGTGAGACGCACCAGTCTCGCATCTCTCACGTCCCTCGGCCTCGTCCTGCTCACCACAACCCTGATTTAGGGTTTTATTTAGTTATAATAAACAAAAAATCAAATTGGAAATTTTATCCGATTAATCGATTAATCGAAAAAATAATCGTCTGATTAATCGATTATCAAAATAATCGTTAGTTGCAGCCCTGAACAAAACTAACGATATGCCCTCGTCCCAGTCTTTACCTGTGTCCATACAGTATCGACGCAACATCGCTTTCATGGTCTGATGGAACCGTTCCAAAGAACCCTGAGATTCAGGATGATAGGCACTTGAAATTCTGTGAGAAATATTCAAAGTCTTTAACACTTGTGTAAAAATCTTTGACAAAAAGTTCGTACCTTGATCAGACTGCACAATCTTTGGTAGTCCAAACATTGAAAAGAATTTTACGAGCACGCTGCTGATCACCGGTGCCGTAATCTTTCTCAGTGGAATCGGCTCCGGAAAACGCGTCGCTGTACACATTATTGTAAGCAAGTATTGATTACCAGATTTTGACTTAGGTAATGGTCCAACACAGTCCACAATAACGTGCTCAAAAGGCTCTCCCATCACTGGTATAGGAACCAGCGGTGCGCGCGGAATCACCTGGTTCGGCTTACCCGAGAATTGACAGGTCGTACAGGTTCTACAAAATTTGGCTACATCAGCTTTCATTCTGGGCCAAAAGAAATGTCTCTATATTCGATGGTATGTTTTCTTAATGCCTAAGTGACCAGACAAATCATGATCATGAGCGAGTGAAAGTACTAGGTGTCTATAACACGTCGGAATGACAATTTGGGTCACAGAAGACCATTCTGAATCACTCACTACGTCAGCGCACCACCAACGCATCAGTAAACCGTTCTGCATGTAGTAAGCGTTTCTCTTCTTCTGCGCCTCTTCCACGGAAATGACAGAAGAAAAACATTTACGCTGAGAAAAATCCTCTTTTTGGGCTGTAATAATTTTCTCACTAGTGACTTCTAATTTCAAATCATCTGATTTCAAAAAAATGACTGCGCCATCTGGCTTATCTGCATCAGGCATCAGAGCATCGTTTACAAACATAGGTGCTATGAAAGTGGAGGATAAATCATCAACATCAGCGAACTTACGAGCCTGCGCTCGCGTCACAGCACAAACAGGAAAAACCTCCGGGAATTTCTCTGACATTTCATCAGTGCCATTGGACAAAATAGGTTTATCACAAACCTCTAAAAACGGCACAATTTTACCACCTGCAATATCATTACCGAGAATGAAGTTCACTCCATGCACTGGTAAACTATCACGAACTCCAACTTTCACAAATCCTGAAAACAAATCTGACTTCAGGTGAATCTGATGCAAAGGAACTTTCATAGTGCTCATCTCAAGACCACGTACTAACACATGACTTCCACAAAAAGTACGTTCAGAAAACGGTAACGCGTCAGCTACTATAAACGATTGCATCGCTCCGGTATCACGCAACATAGTAACTCTGATTGGATCAGGAGAATGTTCGCTAACAGACACAAATCCTTCCATCAGGAAAGGTTGATAACTAACATCTAAGACATCACAATTCTCACAATCTGTGCGATCAACAGTCTTCACAAACGCGACACTTTTAGTACTGACACCTTGCTCTTTGCACTTTAAAGCTAGACAATCAGCAATGAGGTGTCCCGGTTTGCGACAGTAAAAACATTCTCTGCCTTCTTTAGCTTTCGGAACATTTTTCGAACGCCACTGATCTCTCAAGACAACAGGAACATGCGAAACGTTTTCAGTCCGAGCAGGAGTAAAAACACTCATCCGCACAAACAGACGCCTGTGACACTGACGTCACCTTCTGCTCGTTTAGATATACAACAATACGATCAGGAATACAATTTTTGAACTCCTCTAACAAAACTCACGGAGAGCATTAAAATCTGCTACTTTCTTTGATGTGCACCACCGGTCAAATAACAAACTCTTTTCCCTAGCGAACTCAACGAACGTCTGATTTGAAACTTTTTTGTGATTCCTAAATCGCTGTCTGTACGCCTCCGGTACGAGCTCATAAGCCCTCAAAATTGCCGTCTTAATAACGTCATAATCTAAGCTATCCTGTAAAGATAGTGCAGCACATACTTCCTGAGCTTTACCCGTCAACTTACATTGAAGCAGTAACGGCCACACATCTCTAGGCCAGTTAAGCATAGAAGCAACTCGTTCGAATACATTAAAGTATGAGTCAACCTCAGCCTCTCTGAACTGTGGAACAAGAGAAATGTGTTTACTCACGTCAAACGTTGGACTCACAGCCGCCGCGACAGCAACCGGCTGCGCAGGTTGAGCAGCTGATGCAGGAAGTATAGGTGGAACCGGGGTCTCTCTGGCTATTCTCAGGTCAAACTCACGCAACTTTACTTGCGTGTCCGCCTCTATTTCCAGACGACGGATGTGGAGTTGCAAATCTAACTGAGCTCTACGGTCCTCTGCCCTCTCGCGCTCCTCCCGTTGGACTTTCGCCAAACGTACTTTGAGACGCGACTCATCTCCCGCTACAGACGGAGAAGAAGGTTCAAAGTAGGGATGGGCATTTTTGTAAATTTCTTATTTCGATCATTGATAGGTCTCAAAAAACGAGTACTCGATTACTCGGGGGCGGGGCCTGTTAGGGGGCGTGGCTTATTCGGGGTAGGTGGCGGGGTGTGTCAGTCATGGAGACAATGATACCAATTTAATATTTAAGCAATATTTTGGATTACAGTAGCACTTTCTGATAAAACAAAATGTTATTTTACATTATATTGACTAACATTACACTTTAGTCAGAGTAAAACTGACTTAAATTACTGAACAACACATGACTGAATATGATATCTGAATACAATTTAGAGGAAATGTCATCATAAAAATGAACACACTTGATACTTTTAGGCTACTTTATTCAACCGTAAATAAAACATTCTCTTCAGTGTTAGGCTACTTCAGCAGCATATTTCAACTGTTCTTATGAAACAACAACAAAAACGAACAGCTTAATTTTCATTTAACAAGTTTAACAAAGTAACAAACGACTGCTACAGAATCATTTATTGAAACAAACACAAAAAAAATAAAAAAAAACATTCTGTATAGGCCTATTTTTTACCACGCCTGATGAAACTTAAACAAGCTACAGCTTACATATTATTGTTCAAAAAAATAAGTTGGTCTACGTGCACAACAAAAACGAACAGCTTAATTTTCATTTAACAAGTTTAACAAAGTAACAAACGACTGCTACAGAATCATTTATTGAAACAAACACAAAAAAAACAAAAAAAAACATTCTGTATAGGCCTATTTTTTACCACGCCTGATGAAACTTAAACAAGCTACAGCCTACATATTATTGTTCAAAAAAATAAGTTGGTCTACGTGCTCAGGTGAGAGGCGTGTTCGGAGTCTATTCACAATTAGTCCGGCGGTGGAAAAAACACGCTCCGCTGGAACAGATGTCGCAGGAACAGCTAAGTACCACTGGGCAATGATGCTCAGCTTTGTAAACCGATTCTCATTTACCTTCCACCACAGTAGAGGGTCCTGGTTTACAGAGATGCATGGCTCACTGAAGTAGCGTTCTATTTCAGTGTCACGCGAACAAATATCACTCGCGCCGGCACCGTAATCCTCACCGAAAAGAGTGTCGAGCGCAGTAGTTGCCGCTGCTCGTTCAGGCTGAGGGTCATTTTGAATGGGTGTGACAGAATCTGTAACGCTGTCGTAAAGCTGTTTCAGACTCTCGTTTACTCTCTCTCGAAGCTCTGTGTCAAGAAACTTCAGATGTTTGTGTCTTGGATCCAATGTTGCTGCAATCAGAGGTAGAGAAACTTTCTCAGCATCCTCAGCAACAGTGACTATGCGCCGTTTCAGAGATTCTGCCACTGCTGTCTTGAATTCCGAAACTCTTGGAGACTCACCGATCTGTGTGTTTAGGTGTTTAGTGATTAGGCTATGTGTAATTGGATAGACCATTGAAACGCAAACTTGCGTCTCACTGCACATTGTTGTTGTGGCGCACTTCAGAGACTGGAGAACAGGTATCAGTTCTTCCATTATCCGCCAGTGCTCATCTTTCAAGTCCAGTGTCTTCGCATCTGCAAGTTTTGTAGTATTACGATCTGACAGAACAGCGCACACAGTCCATCTCTGTTCCAAAAGACGTTCGAACATATCGCACACAGAATTCCACCGCGTACGACAGTACTGGATCAGTTTGTGTTCGGGTACGTTCTGCTGCTGTTGTTTCTGGCGAAGTGCTGCTGTAGCCACGGTGCTGTGGTGAAAATGTGCCACCAGTCGGCTACTGGCAGCTATCACGCTTTTAACAGAAGCAACACTGAAGCCTTCGTTGATGGCTAGCTGCAGGGTGTGTGCGAAGCAGGGCACTGATTCCCAAAGTCCTCGATTCGCGAGAACCATGTTACTAGCGTTGTCATGAACACATGCTATAACTTTCTCCGAGCTTGACAGCCACTGTTCTGTAGCTCCTTTTAGGTAGTTGGCTATGTTCGTAGCGGTATGTCGTTCGTCGAAACTGCGCGTCTCCAACACTGCACTATGTATTTCCCATTCAGAAATGTAATGACAAGTTAGTGTTATGTAGGACTCAGTGGTCAGCGAGGTCCATGCGTCCGTAGTGATAGCCATCTTCGTTGTCTTTGACAGTCTGTCTCTCAGTGAAGAAGCAGTCTTTTCATATAGAGCCTCTATTCGTCTCGTGACCGTCTTGCGCGATGGGATGTCATACTGGGGCTCAACATAATTCATCAAATTTTTAAACCCTTCTCCTTCGACAAAACGAATGGGTAGCAAATCTTTCGTTATCATTTCGATGATTAGTTGTGTCATCTTTTCACCTCTGGCTGCGGTGCATTTCTGTCTGACGATAAAAGATGCGATGCCCGTCTGAGTTGCGTCTTTGGTGGTATCGGAAGACATTTTATGTACAAATACAAGATGATAACGCATTGTACTTGTGGTAGATTTGTGTGACAGCTTGGCGCTGCATATTTTGCACTGAACTGTTTTTTCATCTATTTTGTCGAAGTGAAGCCAGACATCACTACGTGACTTTGACGCCATTTTCTCTGTTTTCAGTTTGGATTTTGGACCGCGCTCTTTCAAAGCTAACCATTCGGTGCCGCCCAAAATGCTGCTATAACCAATCAGAAAATTATTTTTTTTTTTTTTAAATTTCAGATCATCGTTTTTGAGATCGATCGTCGCTGTCACGTTCGAGTACTCGAGTGATCGAGTAATATGCCCATCCCTAGTTCAAAGTGCGGCAAGACTGCTTTGGCTTCGGAACCCTCCGCCTCATCAGTCCCACTCGCTTCCTCCTCACCTAAAGGACCAGCTCAGAATCTCCTCAGATTGATCAACCGGTTTCAACACCTCCAACTTCCTTAGCTCCTGCGCTAACATGTCTTGCTTAAGCTGCTGTCTAGAAACTCTAATTTGGTAATGTTCGGCAACTCTCAATAAATCATCCTTCCTACACGTACTTAATTGTTCGACCGTTGGTGCACTCACAAAACCATCCAGATCAAAATCAGCCATTCTGACTAAACTTACCACCACAAACGCTAAAATCCACAGAAGCCTCTTAAGATCTTTCATTCAGACAATACCTCCTTCAAGGTTGCTGCCCCAACCCACACACAAGCAACAGTGCTCACAAACTCATCCCAAGAAAATAAGACATCCCTTTAAAGGAATATCCCACCGCTGCCACTACCAAATGTTACGAGTTTAAAGATGTAAAAGGGGATGATTACATAACATTTATGTGAGACAAGGTTGCTGTGTGTGGAGGCAAAAAAGGCAACCAAGAAACATCAATTAAACGTTAAGGAAAACGTTTATTCACTAAGAATGAAAGATTTGAGACATGTTCAATTGAATTGAATAACAGGTTCGTGAGAATGAAAAAATAATAATAATACACGAGAAAATTAGGACAAACAAGAGTGTCGCCAAATCAATGAAATAAGCAAAACATAACTGATATCTAATTTTAACCGCACCAGCTAAACTAACTGCCACCATAAAGAAAAATAGAAACAAAACCGAGATCTTCAGCGGGTACGCCGCCTTAATTAAACTATACTAAATAAAAAACAGAAGTACAATAGTGGCTTACACTCCGCGCCTGCCTAACACAACAATGATTCCTACCTCCCGTCCTATGCTTTCGCAATAGATGAAACTCAGTGCTCCAGATGTAATCGGGTTAGCTAGGCATCTCTCAATGTTTATCAAAAACTCAGGTCAGGCAAAAGCGCTTACTCAAATCGTCAACAATAAAATTATAAGCGTGATAGTGGTTTCAACAATGTGCTCAGAACGCGCAAGTTGGGTGAGATCTGGCGAGGATCTGTCTTCATATTTGTGGATGGGCCTTTTAAAGCCATGGCACAGCAGAGGATTGGTTGAACAGATGGTGACGCCCCCACAATGATGACACGTGCCCGCGAACAGCCAATGCCCGATCACCACCTGAAAGCAATGACTGGAGGCACAGAACAGAAACACACACACAAAAACACGTGGAACGTAACAATGATATCAAAATTTTTTATGTCATTGAAATGTCATAATTCTTGTCACCCATTTCATTATCACAAAACAACTAATACTAACCAAAGGAAAAAAAAACACAATTCAAGCTTACTGAAGTCAAGTAAACAGTCAGTGATAAAGTAAGAACAAAGAAACTAATAGGACAATAGTATGAAACTAAAATAGAACAAAGACATAAATGAAATAGACCTACTTGAAAAAATTAAAGCACTAGAAATAAGAAATATTAAATAAATTGTAAGTAATCGCATGAATACAAACACTGCATAGTGTAAATCCATGTTTAAATTAATACATTTATTCTAATTAAAGTTACAAAATTGAAGGGAGAAGAGTCTGTCTGCATCCCTCAGTACTACACACTTTTTGGTCAACACTTGACCCATTAATACTAACACTAACTATTCTATATCTATTAAAAAAACTTGCTAGGTGTACTATGCTAGACCAACTGGGACTGGTCACGGCACTTGCATATTGTTGCCCTATTGTTGGTTTGATTGCTTCTATTGCTCTACTCATTCGTAAGTCGCTTTGAATAAAAGTGTCTGGTAAATGATTAAATATAATGTAAATGTATATGAAATACAATAATATGATTATAGCTAAAACCTACCCCAAACCCTAAACCTTACCCTTAACCTACCCCTGCCATAAAATGTACTGTTTCATAATTAAAGTACATTAAAAACTGAGGAAAATAAACCGGATGACTTGTGGAGTCTGGTGATCAATGTAATACGATCTGTATGCCTTATCAGTAGGTGGCGATAGTAAACTGAAGAAAGTGAAGTAGAAGAAGAGCAGTACTAATGAAGACATCTGCAATTCCAGAGGGAATGGCTATGATGGCATCCTGAATGGCTAGGGCTGCACGATTAATCGAAAATTAAACAGCACACGATTTGGCAAAGCCTGCGTTTTTTTTATGCGCAGCTTGTCAGTAAAGCACAGCTCTGTGATCAGTAGTAAATACTGCTTCATCTCTCTGCGCTCTTGCGCATAAACTCCAAATATGCCCCGCAGAAGTACGTTAACGCACGTCATTCCAGGAAATCCAAATGGGCATCATACTATCGCTGTAGCTGAATAAACAGAAGATCGAAACGCTTCGATTGATTAAACATATCTAATAAACACACGACTATGACAATATGTGGTTTATCTGAGTTCTTCAAGCCATCTCAGGATATTTTCATGATAATAAAGTATATTTATAATTCAATGCTAATCGACATAGCCTTTATCACTGTATAAAATACTATGAAAAAATCTCTTGTGCCTTTTTCTGTGTAAGAAGCCACATCATCTCACAGAAGGATGCTCTACTGTCGTTAGTGAGTAAAAACACGTTATTGAATGTTTTCTTTTGTTGGACAAGAGGTTCATAAATGCTTCCCATGTTTGGAAAGATGTGACAGTGTGCGCATATAGCGAAATGAGTTTTTGTGCTTGTTCTTAAGTTTTTAACGTATGCATACAATAAGCTTTCGTGACCACACTGCACGGCCATTTCACATGAGTGTAACTGTGGTGGAGAGGATAGTTCTCCAAATTTCTACCGGTTTAATCGTGTCTACCGGTATATCGCCCACCGTTCATTGCATTGGAACATACAATTATTTAAGAGTTTTGTTTTAGACATGCCCTATCATCTGTTATGTCCTTGAGGGAAGTTCTGCCCATGTGCTTCTCTCAGATTTTGCTCTAATTTCCTTATCTCTGTAAGCTTTTGTGGAAACTGAAGCATCATAATTGGAACGTTTTACCACTTTGTTGTATGCAGGTCTGTTGTTGTGGCTGCATCGATTTTATATTTATCTGCCCCTTCACACACTTATCAACAACAGTTGGTCATTCTACATGTTCATCAGAAGGCATTTTTTCTGTCTAAGTGGGCAGTACTTGGCCAGAATAAACTATGCAGTAGATTTAGAGAGTAGAGTTGTGCATCAGTAGAGTCAAAAATCTATCTGGATTATATCATAAATATTATTCGCCAAGCCTGTTTCTGTTATTTAAATGATTTGATTGAATTGATTGCAAGATTAATCAAACTAATCACAATTATTCACATCCATGTTTTCTAAGAAAAGCCCTCTTGAATAAGGATAATTCAAAATTCAAAGATGTTATTGTGGCAGATGAGTTGAATAGACATTAGAAGGCAATATATTGTTTGTTTATTTTCATTGTCTGTCATTGGCCTGCAGTCCACAGAAATCCGTAATGCATTCGGAGTTAGTCCATCTGCCCTTATTCCTTTCGTGCTGTCAGCTTTCAGTAAGTGTGATTTGGCAAGTTTCTTGTTGAATTGTCAGAGTCAGGAACCATGATTAAATGTGTTAATTTTTATGCATTTATTTTTTATAATTGTACTAAAGTAACACATTAAATAACTACAGAATTAGATGCACTAGGCATTGAAAATGTACAATTTATAAAATACATGTTTAGCCAAATAAACCCAAGCTTGATTGTTTGATGTTACCTTGGGAGTAAAAATAGAATGGTTAAATAGAAAAAAAGGGGAAAATTACTTGTTAGATTGTTTCCTCATTGGCGAATAACATATTGCCCAGAGACTGAAAGACACCTGTTGTTCTTGAGGTCATGAACTGAGTTTATTTCCAAACTCTCTTGAAATATTATACACCTGGCACTACACATTTCTATAATTGCTTTGTTTTCCGACAGGCATGAATGTCTGCTGTCATTTTTCCTATTTGAACACCACAAAGACAAAGGTTTAATTGTTGTTTTCCCTCATCGTAATCAGCTGAATGCAGGAGAAAGGCTTGTGTTCTTGAAATTAATTACTCTCGTGAATGCAGGTGATTTGCCAAATGTAGATTTTCTTGAGGTTAATGCCGTGTATTGTGTATGATTGAGTTCGTCCATAAGCATGTAAAAGTGCTGCGACAACTGCTTTTTTATAGATTAGAAGTAAACGGATTCCTAGCGTACAGATGGAAACGGATCCTTTGCCAAACACAACAATCACATTGGCAGAATATTGGTCTAAATTGCTGTGCAATGCCTTTGCGACTTGACCTTGATTTCCCAAAACCGACAGATGGTTTCGGAAGCCGTTTTGCATAATTAATCCAAATATTTACATTCTGTCTTACCAAAGCATTGATGCCATAACTCTACCATGTTTAAATTAATGTTTTTGTACACCATGAATTTAAACTTGCTAATTAAAAGCTGCATTAACATGCTTTTTTTTGTAAACTTTCTCTCTTACACCTCAACATAATTAAACGACAAGTGCCAGCTCTTTTTCGTGTAAATAAGATTTTTGTGCAACATTTTGTTGATCGCTTGGTTTGTATTACAGTACTTCGCCATCAATCTACAAATAGCCCTCCTGTGCAATATCATTGGTTGTAATCAAACTCACATGAATATTAAACATGAAATATGTTCTAATTGGCTATTATGGTGACATCAGTTTCACAAACAAGTTGCGAATTTAACTTGTGCACAAAATTTAAAGATCGCATAAAACATTTGCGAATAAAGCACAATGTGAACCAGCCTGATCTCACGGCAATTCGTACGAATTTTACGAGGTGGCTAATTTGTACGAATTCATACGACCTCACTCGTACAAATTCGTACGATTTTTGCTAATTCGTACATATTTTACGAGTTACCAAATTTGTATGAATTCGTACGAATGACCTACCCCTGACCCCGCCCCTAAACCTACCCATCACTTGGGTTTAGACAAATCGTACGAATTCGTACGAGTGAGGTCGTACGGATTTGTACGAAATTAGAATTAGTCACCTTTTAATCACTCGTACGAATTAGCGCTGTGTGAACAGGCAAAAAGCCATTCCCACCATTCCCACCGTTTGGTGTAAATCCATTGATTTGTTATGTAAGTTGGGCTGTTGAATCATATAGATTTGTTTGCTAATATTTTCATGAATTTGACAACAAAGAATGCCAGATTGAGAAGCAGGATAGAGATAGAATAGCACAGCGAAAACTGAAGCTCTTTGGCTTTGTGACTGCAACTGAAGAGCTCCAGGAAAAGAAGTCCTTGATATTTGGCTAGTGAATTGAATTGGCTTCTCCACACCACAATCCAAAATCTAAAAAGGCAGAAAGAATTAATGGCTTTTCAAATGTTATAAATCATTCCCAGCTTAACAAAACCAAATAAACACAATTGCTGCAAAGGTGTGGTAAGAATAAGTCTTTGCTGCAGGACATTTTTCAGGCGTTTCTCTTTCCTTTTGGCATTAAATTAACCTTTCTTTTCCCGGCCCGGATGCCTCTTTCGTAGTCGTGAGATTTCAGAGCACAAAAGGTTACAGTGATGATACCTGTGCTGTGCTGCACGCTATTTGCCAGGTTCCCATCTGATTGAGGCAAGCCATAAACATTAGCGGGAATGTCTCCTAGCAACAATCGGTATAAATGTTGGAATGCTGCCCAGTAACTGAACATGGAGGATCCAGACTCCTCATAGTTGCCCTTTTGACCCGTCAAAGCCCAGAACAGTACAAGAAATACATTATGTGTATCATGATGCCTTTTGGCTGGTTTTCTTCTCTGAATCTATTTGATTTGAATTTGCATTTTATGTTCTTGGCAAAGCCTTACCAACCCAGGCGTTCACATAATAAAGTGCACAAATCACATTCATGGTTGTTTCGGGATAGGTTGCGGAGAATACAAATGATTTAGACTTTTTTTTTGCATTAGATCAGAAAGATCTCATAAGATAGTTAGCAATATTAGATTCATTTTCCTTTCAACTGTCTCATCTAAGATGAACTGTGTGCATTTTAATTTTGTTCATTTTATTAATTTTATTTGGTGTTGTTGAGAAATCTGTTCCTTTTCTGTTAAGTTTGGTGCGATATTCATTTATACAGTATTTTATTAATAGTTTATTTAGAATGTATGGTATTTTTGACAACAATATTAATTTAGTCTATATTATGTCATGTCATATTAAGTTGAATGAAATGTACTATACTAAAATGCCATCTAATTGAAATAAACTAATTAAGTTGATGAGGAGAAAAATTAAATGAAACCAGATATTCAAATATTTTATATATTAATTTAAATATGTATGAACATGTAACAAAAACAACATGTGATTGTAAAAACTAATCTGATTTTTTTTTTTTAAATCACACTCCAGGCGGTGTGTGGCCACAATTTGCATCCGGCCACTTTGAGAAAGTCGTTTTACGGGAAAGTTACCTCACTTTGCATCTGGGAATGAAGCCATCATCTATTGCGGTTTGGCTGTGTTTCAGCAAACTTTGTTAGAACATCTTCTCCCTAATGCGGTTGCCTATAGTTTTTGATCTAATAATAAACAGTCCCTTGTGTTATTGTCTGGAAATATGAATACCCACAACGCTTTTGTATCGCCTGTCTGATAAATCCTCTGCGTTGTTGCCACAGCAGAAGCTTTTTTACCTGACTGCAGCGGTAGAGCCTAGAGGATGTGATCCCTTGGGAATACAGACAAAGGCGCTTATGTGCTTCAGCAGAACGAAACGAGCCAGGGCAGTAGAATTGCTGTGGATAAAAGCTTTTTTGCTACATAGCTTTGTATGTGTTTTCAAGCGTAGTTGAAGTGAAACTGAGAGTTTGTTATTGTCCATATTCTCAGTCACAGGTACGGAGCTGCATAATATTGGAAAAAAAACCTACTTTGCAATTATTTTGTTTTGTTCTGCGATTTATATTGCGATATGAAAACAATTTCACCATGATTCGAAAAGCTCTATTTGTAAAGAAATAATCATTCCAGTGCATCTGCATAGAAAATAAATATATAATACATTTCAGGTCACAGCCTTATCCTGCTTCATGCTTAACATGTCAATTGTAACCTGTTGTCGTGGAGTGCAGATAATGTAGTTGATGAGAACATATTTAGTGTATGATATTGTGGCGTCACCTTCATTGGTTGTTTGCAGCTAAGAAGTGAAATGTGATTAAGCCGGAGTAAGTTTTTAAGTGGGTTTCTTCTGTTTGCTTTCTATCAAAAGCCTGTCAATCTGAAACAATCATTTAGTGTGGTTCATTATAAAAAAGCAATGTGATTTAATAAAAAATAAAATAATTAAAACAATTAATCATTCCCACTGACTTGGATGTTTAGTCTAAATGTCAGCAATAGGTTTATGTTAAAGGGATAGTTCACCCAAAAATGCTGTCAGTAATTACTCACCCTCATGTTGTTCCAACCCCATAAGACTTGCGTTCATCTTCGGAACACAAATTAAGATATTTTTTTATTAAATCTGAGAGCTGGATCACTCCTCCATAGGCTTCCAAGGGATTGAAACTTGCCGGCCCAGAAAAGTTATTAAAGACATTGTTAAAATAGTCCAAGTGACTACAGTGGCTCAATCTTAAGTTTATCAAGCGCCGAGAATACTTTTTGTGCACAAAAAACGAAGAAAAATAACTACGTTATTCAACTATTAATTTCCTTCTCTGTGGGCCTCGAGTTAGTTCACGTAGTGTAACTGCGCAGCGCTTCTGTAACGTACAAAGTAATAAAGTAAATAATGCGATTCAATATACGATACGATAATGCTTTAAGTGTGTAAAAAAAAAAATTATATTGAATTAAATTTGTGGGTTAACGAATAAGTCGATACCATCGAATAACGAATAAGGTGATAATAAGGTGAATATACCATTATGATACTGTAGTACTGGTACAGTATGTGTTTGTAAAGTGATTGTGTGAAAATGTATCAACTCTCTTGTTTAAAGCATTCAGTCCTGTAATTAGGGATGCACCGAATATTCGGCCACCGAACATTTTCGACCGAAAATGGCCCAAAAGTGCATTTTCGGTTTTCGGCCGAAATACTTTTATCACCGAAACAATACGGCCGAAATGTTGTGATGACGCAAACAGAAACCGCGACCTGTACGTGCTTGTCTGAACAACATGTCTGCGATGTGGACGTATTTCAGTGTATCTGAACCCGCGAGGAGACGGAAGCCTTGTTTATACTTTCGCCTGCCTCCGCAGCGCGAGTCTCCACAGACAGCGCGCGCACCGCTCCAAACGGTAGAGGCGTTTATACTTGACCCGCTTGCCGTTGTACTATTCCTTGAAACGACAGGGAACGACTCAAGTAACTGTCCTCTAACCATTAGGAATCGGTGAGAAGAAGAAAGATAAACACATGACAATGTTTATTTTTTAGTATTCCACCACCAATACAAAAATAATCATGTAAAACCCAGTAAACCCTGAGATTATTACTTGTGACATTAAAAAAAATATATGTATATGGGAACATGTATGTATACAACTAAATTAATGCTCTCTTAAATAAGGATGCATCGATACCATCTTTTTCAGAATCGATCCGATCCGATACCAAAAATTCTGAGTATCGACCGATCCCGATACCGATCCGATACCAGCGCAGTTTTTTTTTAAATCAAGTAGAATTTGTATAACTCTGTGTGTTGAACTGATAATCACTATTTTGTGTGTTAAACACAATCTACTTAATACAGACAACTTCATTATAAAGAAAAACAACAAATCAAAAAAATATATGATCATAATCTATGACAAAAATGCTATTATAAACTAGATTAGTGGATAATACACATTGCTCTTTGTATTGTTGTAAAATACATTCATGAAAAACAAGATAACAAAAATCAAAAAGATAAATTATTTTAGATATAGCCTAGGGCCTAGGCTACTATAAAATTGATAAATGTTTTAAATGTATAGCACAGCTGTTTAATGAGGCAGCAACATATGATAGATAGGACAGAACAAGAAAGGCTATTAATAATCTTTTATTGCGTCACTGCATTGACTTGAAAGGCTCCAATACATCGTGGCACAAAGCGCTTATGCGCATCCCGAGCGCAGAATGGTGCGCTTGAAGCCACAGGGAGTCACAGCGCGCAGCGCGTCGAGTCTGCATTGAAAAGTATAAAGCACAAAGGAAATACATATTGATGCGTAGTGTATTATACAGTCTCTATCTATGTAATAGTTTATTGAGCCTTTAACAGTTATAATGCTCTGACTGTACTGTTGTGATCTAACCGACACCCGGTTGAAAGTAACATGATTAAGTTACAGCAATTAAGTCCAGCAAGATAAAGTTGTTTTATGCGAAACAATAGACCTTTATCTACAGATCAAGTATAATAATAGTAACATTGAATCATCTTGAAGAGAGTTTCATCGTTGACCGACCGCGACGCGCTGTTTGATGCTGAATGGAGAATGACTGACAGCCGCAGCGGAGGGAAAAGTTTACGTGATCTTGAATTTAATGGCATAAATATTAATTTCTATCTCACATGGCTTCAGAACACTTATAATAGAGTGCACGAAAACTTTATGGTACTTTAGAATGTTTCGTGCCTTTTGTGGGGCTTAACAATAACACGCACAATATCGGATTTGGATCGGCCTCGTCTGATCGATACCCGATCCGGCAAAAATGGCAGTATCGGAGCCGATATTGATACTGAGTATCGGATGGGTGCATCCCTACTCTTAAATATTTTCTAATTTTACTAAACATATTTCATTAATTTTCGTGTACATTTGTATTAAACATGGACCTTTGTTCATTAAAAAGGCTTTTTATGCTATTGTATGCTAATTTTTTTAAATGTAATCAACTAATTTAGACGTGCAAACTTGGTGCTGGTGTGATGAGAAGTTCGCGCTCGGCTTTATTTTTACTAGAAAACATTTCATTTTAAAACCTTTCTGCAGGCCAGTAGATTATTATTTAATGTACACATGAGTGGGGTTAAGTTAAACATTTTAGTTTGAATTTTATTTTATACTGTGCATTGTGCTAAATAAATATTTACATAATTTGTAATTGATTTATTCTTTGAAAATTTTATATTAATTTATGCAATTGCAATGCCTTGATTTTAAAGGTAAAGTTTGTACACAGTCATAGCCATAACTACAATGATACTAATAATTGGCATAATTTCTTTCGGTGTTTCGGTTTTCGGCCTTGGTTTCCTCTTTTTCGGTTTTCGGTTTCGGCCAAGAATTTTCATTTCGGTGCATCCCTACCTGTAATCCAAAAGGCTGTTTCCTGAGAACATATTGTTATGAGAAAAGCTTTTAGGGTGAGTGCTTTTTGATGCCAGAAGAATCATAAATATTTAACCAAGCTGAAATTTAGGTTTAACGTTTCTTTGTTTGCCTTTGTTTGTATACCTTCAATACGTAGGCCTACTGCTATCCAGTTCTTGTTTGCTTTAGAACTGTTTCAGTTGCATAACTTAAGGAGATAGTTCAATCCTGTCATCATGTTTCACCAAGCAAGAAATAAAGTCATTCTCGTTTGGAACGGAACTAATGATGTAAAGTAAATGATGACCCAATCATTATTTGTTGGACAAACTGTTCCTTTAAACTATGATTGCATGTAGCTGTAGCTGTAATATGAAGATAACATGTAATCCAATCTGAAGACGGTTACAATACCAACAGCTGCTTTACGAGATATGCGAACATGTCTAAGCAGAACAGCCACATACACCCTTTGATAACTTCCAGTGGTTAATATCGCTCTGCTGACTGCCTGCAAATGTTACGATAATTTACGATCGATACTTAGTAGTGAGATTGGTCTTTACTTTCCATAAAGTGTTTTATGGGTGACTGCCTGGAATGGCATTTTAGCAGGGTTCACGCCTCAGCGTGGCACTTAGCCTGATTACGACTGTGCCTCTGCATATCGTAACATGATAAGAGATTTTCCTACACTGCGATGGCATGCCTGGTCAAGGACGGCTCCATCGCTGCAGGACATGCGAGGGCGGTCCTGACGTGTGATCTGTCATCGTGGCGTGGCTCAGGTGAAGAACCGCTCTCGCTGATGAGGTGGGCTGTTCCGCATCTGTTCGGGTCAAAGCCCATATCTAGCACATACTATATAGCCATCCTTCTTTATTTTGAACATTGTCTGGGAAACACCTGCTCTCTTTAACTAGGATCTTTTAACCAGTTCATTTTTAAATTTTAATTGCATGATTTGAAGCTAACAATGATGCAGAATTGCCATTTAAATGTGAATCATTTGAATTCTAATTCCTTACAATGTTAAGAAATGCATAACTTTTCAGGAAAAGCAAAGTTTTTCAGGACAGACTTTGAATTTTAGCTACATGTAAGTAAAATGTGATTTGAAAGTTTTGAATGATGTATTTCAATTTTAAAGTAAGATGGATGGATGGATAGTCCACAGGATAATGGGTCTGGTATCCTTTTTCAAACAAAATCACCTTTATGTCTCATGATAATAGATAATTCAATCACATGCCCACATTTTGTCTATTTGGGTGACATTATTGTCTGTTAAGAGAAGATAGCCACAGTAAGTGGCACCATAGGGCTCTGTAGTCCAGCGTAATTTCCTTCACTTCTTAAAGGAACCTATAGGGTTCCATCAAAGCTATTAGAGTGAGAGGAGCAGATGTGTGGTGTCCACATGAGGCGGTTTTGATGGAAGCAGGTTATGGGACTGAAGGCATTGTTAGCCAGGGCACACGGTGGCAGATCACGTGCTTTAATGTGCCTCAGACCATTGCCAATGGCTTCATATTACAAATGTAATTACGTTCTTGGTGCACAGGAAAAGACGCCTTTATGGAATATGTTAGCTGTATTAGACACACTTTTTACCAGATAAATCAAAATGGGGTTTTGCTGATTTGCTGTCACTGGGCTTGGCTTGAAAAGTGGAACTGACAAATTGATAGTTTTTGCTTTTGACTTCTCTCAACGATTGAAAACGCCTTCCTGCTGTCCCCAAGGTTGGATGGTAGTGTGCTGGAGTTGAAACTTATTTTATTTTTGAACTCTCCTGAGCTATAAACAGGCTTTAGCAACAAGGTAGAATTCCTAGGTCAACCAGCTTTAATCAAAAAGGCCACATTGGTTGACTAGTGTCGACAGTTCAGCTAGTTAGCCATGCTGAGATTCTCTCTTCATACAGTAGTCTGTTCTTTAATGATTGTTTTCAGCTGTCATGACTGCTTCTGCGCTTGGTAGGAGGTGTGCTTAAATTTTCAAACGCAACGGCTACACCCTAGGGTGCTGAGCTAGCCTATGTTTTAAAGATTTACCATTTAGCACAACATTAAGAAATCCTGTCAAGTCTAAACTCACAGTAGGGCCACTACTTCAGATTGCATGCATCTCAACGGTAGCATTATGATCTTTTTAATATCTGAGTTGTTTAAGCAGATGGAGACTTTTACTCAGGTCCTGCCTCTAAGACCCTAGTAATCTTACATCTTACAAACTGTTAAAACCAGCCTAAGCTGTTTGCGATTGGTTTTAGCTTGCTTAAGCTGGCGTTCAGCTGGTTGGCCAGCTGGTTTCCCAGTCTGACCTGCAGACAGTGCCCAAAACCCTCTTATACCAGCCAATATATCAGTCTCTCCAGGCAGAGAGACCAGTTAAGACCAACAAACTAGCTTAGGCTGGTTCTAAAGCTTTTTTTTTCCAAAAGGGATGTACCACATTACTCTCCTGATCTAGGAACAAGCTTGACGCTTACTCCTACAATTCTAATCATTTTTTATCAACACTTTTTGTTATACTGGTTGAAACTCTTTCCACATCCTGATAGCAATCAATAATAGAAGTGGTTTTCGAAAGACTTTTCGTCCAATCTCGCGCAGACATCACACATCAGCACGTTCCGTAAGGCTGCAGAGATGTGGACAGTCACCGAGTGGTGTAAACAAACAGCAACAGCCTTTTACAGTTCCTCCTGAACCAAAACAACAAGCTTATGCTGCGTTCACGCCATGTCATAACCGTAATTACGAGATGGCAACCCATGACGTTTTACGTCCTCAGACTCAGATTTTTGCGTTTCTATGTCAACACTATCAACGCTGGAATGAAACTGCAGCAGGCAGGTGGTACAAGTAAGAGCTCTGTAAGTTGCTTACAGTCATTATTATTGTAAAGTTTTGTGCTTTGAGACATGAGGTAACGAGGTAATCAGACTCTGCTGTTGCGCACTCATGTCATTTGGACACTCAGAAGGGGAGGGTGGGATATTATGCTTTCAAACCTAGCTTGCTATTGCAAGCCTCTCCGATATTGCCTAACCTTCTTTTAAATAAATTACATGTTACTCAGAGACTGACATGTTTGGCTTCCCAAAAATGTTACATTCAGCTGTCGCAAATTCATTGACTTTTGAAAATGAAGTTAATTTTTTACCAAGAAAGGAGTGGTTTTAATGCACAAAGTTGTTTTTTATTGTCTCTTATAACAAAAATATTTTATTTAAACCAGTGAAAATGCAGTTAATAGTGAAAAGTCACTTTTAAAAACTGTTGTCCCATTATTGCCCTTAGCAGATTTAGACTCTTTTAACCGCAAATGCGAGCCAAATGCTCACTCTGTCGAGCCCTGCTGGGAATATAATACTAGTACCAGATATAAAACTAGTAATTTAATTTAACACTAGTAGCCCTACACATTCACGTATTTGCTGTTTTCCAGTTTGAAATGCTTGTTGTTGACCCATTTTTTTTCTTCTAAAAACCTGCTTCATCATTTATTAGGTCATTTGGGGATGTCTCTTCGTAATACCCAAAGCGCCTCATCTTAGGAATCTCAAACAAACGATGATTGTGAGTCAGCCTGCTAGGATTTTAGTGGCATTGTTCTTGGTGTCAGTGAAAAAAATAATCGCTGTCTGCCACTCATAAATATAATTTCCTTGAAACCTGTGAGCCGTGCGCCGCTGTGGGGAAGTTCTGATTGCATTGGAGGTGACAGAGCCAGTGTCAGACTGCCTGTTTCGACATAGTGACCTTGTAGAACTGGGGGAAGTGGTCAGGAATGATGGATTTCCTCGTGCTTATGATGCTTGTCTGTCGCCCCCCTGGGAAAGACTCTGCGGACTGAGGATTTAAAAAAAAAAAACTTTTTCATTTTATAGTAAAAAATCGTCCGTCAAAAAACTTAAAATGCCATGCCGTGTCATTTTACACTCAGATTTATTGGGATTGAACTTTTTCTCCCGTGACAGGAAGTTAAACTGCCCATTCCACCAATAAAAGGCAAGTCTATGTGTCAGAAATAGAATCTGGTACATTTTAACACATTTTCTACATATTTTGAGATGAAAGATGAAAACATGTACGTACACTACCATTCAAAACTTTGGGGTCAGATTAGATACGTTTTTGAAAGACGTCTCTTATGCTTGTTAATACATTAAAAACAGTAATATTGTGAAATATTACAATTTAAAATAACTGTGTTCTGTAATTTTGACATCAAATATTAGCGGTTCATCTGGCGGGATACCTGCGTGCTGATTTGGGGCTCAAGAAACATTCCTTATTAATGTCAATGTTGAAAACGGTTGTGCCGCCTGATGTTTTTGCGGAATTCATGATGCCTTTTTTCAAGATTCTTTGATTAATAGAAAGTAACAATCTAAAAGTCTTAACTGTCACTTCTGATCAATGTAATGCATCCTTTTAATATACTTTCTTAGATGTTTTTGAGATAATGTTGACCCCTTAAACAACTCCTGAACTATTTAATGTTTTCTTTGTGATTTATGTGTCTTAAATGTATGTTTGCACATTTGTATTTCTATGCATATATACATAAATAATTCCCCTCATTTCCTGCCAAGGTGTCACATGGAACAGCATAAGCCTGCTGATAAGCCTGTGATAAACCGCACAAGCATTTTGTTGATCATATGCGTGAGAAAGACTGATTGAGGGAGAAAAACAGGTTTGTAAAATAAGAAAAATAAGCCACACACAAATGTCTTGTATATATACACCCCAGAAACGAGAGCTTGAGAGGTGTATAATGGGCATAAATGAATTAACGAGTGGTTGGCTGAAGTTGCTGGGTTCAGTCACAGAGCGAGGTGCTGAGCTGGCTAATGAGATGTGGAGGCAGCCAGGCTCTTTTAATGGGAAAGGTCAGGCATGTCAGCTGCCATTATTGTTCTCTGTGTCCTGCTGACGCTCCAGCCAGTCCAGCTACATTGAGATCTCAACTCGCTAATAGCCTAGAACTTCACTAGAAGTGTATTAAACCTGTCCAAAAGTTTCCTTGTGGCTTTACTATCATCCATCCTTCCACCGTTCTATCATCCATCCTTCCATCATCCATCCATCCATCGTTCTATCTGTCCTTCATTCTATCATCCATCCATCCATCATCCATCGTTCTATCGTCTGTACATCCATCCATCGTTCTATCGTCTGTACATCCATCAATCCATCCATCGTTCTACCGTTCTATCCGTCCTTCATTCTACTATCCATCCATCATCCATCGTTTTTTCATTTGTACATCCATCGTTCTATCCGTCCTTCATTCTATCATCCATCCATCATCCATCGTTCTATCATCTGTACATCCATCCATCGTTCTATCGTTTGTACATCCATCCATCCATCGTTCTATCCGCCCTTCATTCTATCATCCGTCGTCTGTACATCCATCCATCGTTCTATCGTCTGTACATCCATCCATCCATCATTCTATCCGTCCTTCATTCTATCATCCATCCATCCATCATCCATCATTCTATCGTCTGTACATCCATCCATCCATCCATCGTTCTATCATCATTCTGTTGTTCTATTATCTGTTGTCTGCCATCCATTCATCCACCCATCCATCCATAATTCTATCATCCTTCCATCCGTCTGTCCATCCATCCATCGTTCTATTGTTCTAACGTTCTATCAATCTATCATTCTATCATCCATACATCCAGCCATCGTTCTATTGTCCATACATCATTCTATTGTTCTGTCATCCATCCATTGTTCATCTGTCTGTCTGTCTGTCCATCCATCCATCGTTCTATTGTTCTGTCGTTCTTTCCATCCATCCATCCATCAATTCATCCAACATTCTATCATCTTTCTGTTTGTCTGTCCATCCATCCATTGTTCTATTATTCTGTCATTTTATCCATCCATCCATCTATGTATCCACCAATCAATCATTGTATTATATTTCTTATAGAAGAAAATAATATTTTTTGTTTTATGGACCATGCTGTAAGAAAACTTAATTTCCCCAAATGCTTCAATTTAGTTTATACAGTATTACATAATCAAGAAATTAATTTGTTCCTTTGTACCTATTGTGGCTTATTAAAATGATAAAGTACTACTGTAAGAATTGTTTTCGTAGGTGGCAGGCGTAGCTTCAAGGTTGTATCTTGAGTTTCAGAGGTGGTATGGTTGGTTTTATTTTTCCCATTGGTGGGGAGCTTCAGCAAGAGTGACAGTGAGTTTCGTGAAGTTGAAGACATGACTCTAGCGTTGAATACAGGGGTGGATACTCACAGGGACGCCACACATCAGTGTCGCACTGTCATTCTGTCCCAGTTTGTCGAGGATTAGATGTATACATCCCTGTCAGCAGATACAACTGTCGCTACTGGGGTGAAAAATGGACATACATTCACAAACTCTGAAAGCCTGAGAAGGTGTTGTGAGTGAATAATGAATTTCTGATGCTTTGGGTGTTTTACCTCACTTCTAATAATACTAAGCAGGAAGAAAAGATATGGCAGCCTTTGTGGAAAGCAGTCAGTTTCTAGATGCAGAAAGCAGTCATAGTTACCGCTGTTGAAGTGACTGGTGTTTTGTAGACGTCAAGAAAGACGTTTGTAGTATTTGGGGTCTTCTGTTATTACTGTATTTCTTTTCATTAGCTGTTTCAGTGGATGGTTTATGGTCTCTTGCTTTTGGGGTGTGCCACTTTCAGTAAAAACACTATTATTTGCAAAACACCTGCAATCCAGGTCATCTAGGCACTCATATTTAAATCGGTGTTATTTTAAGCTCAAACATGCCTCATTTTTATTTAAATTAGGCTTTTTGTAAATCAGAAAGATCTCCCAAAACAAGCAAATTCCAGACAACAAATTTCAAATTCTGTGAACAGTCCTTTAAATGTTACAGATGGAGCTTTTGGCTCATTACAAATTTATTACCATTTATTATATAGTTTGTTAAAAAAACATCAATATCAATATTTTTGTGGCATCAGTATCTGTTGTCCATATTTTTAGCAGGATCTGAAGTGATTTCATATGCTTAGACTTGTGTGACTGCACCTTCAAACCTCATCCATTTTTTTTTAGATTTTCCTAAACGTTTCCGACTTGCTTGATGAGAATGTGTACAATGTTGTGTTTATTTACCCTGTTTAACATAATTCTCTAGTATTTATATTCTCTATAAGCTTAACTAAGCTATGTAAGCCAGTGTGGAACTGAATAATGGTACATGTGTTATTGTGTTTGCTATCATAAAATGGATAGTTTACCTAAACATAAAAAAATCTGTCATCATTTACTCACCCTCATGTTGATCCAAACCTGTATGTACACGAAAGATTATATTTCGAAGAGCAAGATTGGACCCCATAGACTTTCATTGTATGCATGCATTGGAATGTATTTCTTTGGAACGACATGAGGGTGAGTAAATGATGACAATTGGATTCTGTCCACAAATTTTAAATGGTCATTGTGTAATGTAGCATCACTCAACGTTTTCTTGAGGATGCACTTGCAGATTATCGATCATCATTTTAGGGCTTGACATTAATAGAGTCTTCACTTATGGGAAATATGTGCTGACCCTGGGCCATGTCACGTGGACATGAGTAATAGCAGAAAATGAGAATGAAGCTAATGTCCTTGTGACCCTCATTGGTAGGCTTGACAGGAGCGGGTCAATATTGTCTTTCGGTTTAATTTATTTAATTGCTTGACCTATGAAATGAAAGGTCACAGCTGTTGCTCAAAGGTTTTATCAGTTCATTGACCATTTGAAGGTGTTTAATGGCGAGACATTTTTTAGATTTTTATGTATATCTAATTTTATACAGGGTGAAATTAAGAGTTAAATATTCTCTAAAGCCTTTCTTGCCGGTCAAAATTCCCATTGGCCTTGTGAATTGCCATTAGAGTTTCGCTCTGTAATCTGTACACGTCTGTGCTAAGCAGCCCCAAAACGAGTTCATTGGCAATAGCACATCCTCCGGTCTTCCATGACTGGTAATTAAGTAGCAAAATTTCTGACACATTCATTACTAGACGGCCTACGGACGCTAGCGTTTACGGCGTTTTATAGGTCGTGACTGGTGTCAGACTGTCAGAAAACTGTTGATGGAGGAAAATTATCATGCATTTAGAGTACATGATTAAAAGACCACAAGGACTTGTGAATGCAGGTTGCATTTACAAAAGTGACACACTGGGGGACTTTTTTTAATAAGTGAAGAGTGCATACATTTTAGCCCAGAAAAAGAAAGCAATTTTGCTATAATATTTCGTTTTTTCCTAAAATAACAGCTTGGAGACCATGTAAATATACTCTGATATTCACAGTGTGATTCTCCCCCTATTTGAAACAGAACTGAAAAAGAAATTTATCAGAAAATGTTGTTGTTGTGAGGTCAAGAGAAGCGGTCATAAATGTACAGTAGCAAAAAAAGTAGAGTTCAATTTGCTGTTTTTTCATCTTCTTTTGTCATTCTTTAGATGGATTTTTATAAACTTTTTGATCAAATTTAAAGATTTTAAATCAATTCTTTTATTCTGCAAGAATGCATTAAATTGATCAGAAGCAACAGTAAAGACGTGATAAAATGTATCAGCTTCCACAAAAATATTAAGCAGCAGATCTGTTTTCAACATTGATAATAATAAGAAATGTTTCTTGAGCAGCAAATCATCATAGAATGATTTTTGAAGGATTATTCAACACTGTAAACTGGAGTAATGGCTGCTGAAAATTTAAGCTTTGCCATCACAGTAATAAAGTACATTTTAAAATCTTAAAATTGAAAGCACTTATTTAATATTCTAATAATATTTCACATTAATATGTCACATCTACGTTGTCAAGCTCAGTTTGAGCCTGTGCAGTGCAGAAGTGAGTGCTTCTAATTGGCTTCACTTTTCTCAGTTGAAATCTATGGTGTCCATTTCTTTTACTGTCTATGGTCTGGACTTGATCCGTTTAGAAGCAAGTATGCCCGAACAGAGCCATAAAGAGAACCAAAGCTGTTCAGACCAATCAAATTGTCAGGGCGGGCTTTATACGATGATGGACAGATGATCAACTGTAACGTAATCATCCACGTCACCAAAGAGTGCTTGGGTTGAATTCATTAACAACAAAGAATGGCTGCCGCTGGAGAATTTAGGTCTATCCAATTGAGTCCAGAGGCATTTTTTTCCCTGGTTCGGTTGAAACACGCCCCATAATCACAGCCCAGTGGAGCAGAATCAGACTCACATTCTGACTAGAATCTGAGTATGACGACATCAGGCTACTATGAAACCAATCCTGGTAGTATTCCCTTTTTTTTTCTCTTCAAAATATAACTTTAATCTGATAATGTTTTTGACGTAACTCTAACAAATTACAGTTACCAGTTTTTTTTGTATCCTGATTACGTAACGCTGTTACATATGCCGTTACTCCCCAACCCTATATAATATATATATCACATTTTCATTAATTTCAACATTCAAATAATAAATAATATAATGCATTTATAGTAAGATTACAGTATTATTTATTAATAGTGTACTTTTTGAGGAGAATTGGGTCAGAGAAAGTGATGATTGTAGAGAGAGAGAGAGAGTGGAAGTGGTGGAGGTAGAACAAGAGCAAGGAAGATTGGCGGTCAAACAGAAGTGGTGGAAAGAGGGAATAAGTTGGGAGAGAGGAAACATGTGTGCAAAGGAGATGGAAACTATAGATGAGGGAGATTGAGACAGGCTTGAAGAGTGAGACAATCAGAGAGAGAGAGAGCCAGAGCTCTGAGCGTCCCGGATAAGCTCAGAACAGCTCAGGAGTTGATAGCACTTGACTGCTTGAGGGTGGCTGGAAATAAGACAAACTGTCCCTTGCTGTCAAGCCTTCAGGACTGATTGATCTGTTATCTCTCTGCACAATTTATCTCTCACTTGCTTTATTACCGTGTGTGTGTGCGTGTGTGTGTGTGTGTGTGTCTGTGAGAGATGGAGAGAGAGAGAAAGAGGCACTTGGTTAGGAGAGACCATCTCCACATGAAAGGTGTACTAAGTGCAAAGACTTCTGTGAGTTTAGTCTCAACAAAGTTGTGAAATCAGAAGTAAATGTACACTTTTATTTGTGTATTTTTTTTTTTTTTTTACTTAAAAAAATCATAATGTTTATGAATAGGCCCCATTTACTTTCAGGAAAAAGTGGAAATCATTAGCAATCATTCTAATATGCCTATTTAGTGCTCATGAAGCATTTCTGATTATTATCAAGGTTGAAAACATTTTTTGTCACCAGAAATGCTATTAATTAAACTTAACGTGAGCGAAACCTGGAATAATCCTTTAATATCCTTTGTATTTCACACAATATATTATTTATCTACCAATTATGCATTGCCTAATTGGAGCAATCAAGCAGAATTGATAATATCACCCTGAACTATAATTTGACATAGTTGAGTTACTTCTAGCAAAATTAGGATGTTGTCAGTAACACCTTTTAACCTGTAGATGGTTCACACATAATTTTAGCGTTATTTCATGACCTTTTACTGTCGTTTCAGAAGGAGCATGTGGACTAAAGGTTGATGCTCAGCTCTGCTGATTTTAATGTCCAATCTTTACGGTAGCGTCTGGGTCAAAACCCTGCCTGTTTGCTGTTCAAAACTAATCAGACCCTGTTCTGGACTTCATCAAGGTTGACTACTCAAGACAGACCGATTTGTTACACAAACTGACACTCAGCAGTCTTTGCTCACCGGCTATTATGAAAAATCCATACGTCGACAATGGGCACGGTGCTGTAAACACGTTGAAACCAAAACATTGACTAAGCTAAATCATCCATTAAAATAATGAATGACTCTTAATTTAATTCTACATTCGTTCGTCTGCGGGTCCATTATTTCTTTGTTTTGGTCCGTCAGAAGAGGAAGTTGCTGGCGTCTCCTATCAGAAGACTCGGACTGCGGATGCGTGTGTGTGTGTGTGTGTGTGGTAGCTCCATAGCAATATCATAAGTAGTATGAGACTTAAAGTGCCGGGCTTGTATAAGATGGATGGAATTGGCTGATAAATTGCATTAGACGAAAAGCATAGAGTGTCTCCTGCCAGATGCACTGGCCGCTGAGAGAGAGCGTACTGGATGCTATGATGACGTACATACAAAGACTTACTGTCATCAGCATCCCCGTTCGAGAGTCCTCTACCTCTCTTCAATATTAAAATATCCCAGCCTCCTCCGCGGCTCAACAAGATCTATTTAAATATTGTATAGATATTGCTAAATCATATTATTTGCTGATTTATATGCTAGTAATTCACATCCAATTAGATGGAAATCTGTGAATCGCCATCATATTTTATGCTGCATTTTGATGACGTGATGTAAAAGCCTTCTTTAGTCGAAGATGATTTATTACAGGCAGAGTTTGAAATAGCATACTAATATTTCTACTATTAGTGTATGTATTGTGCACAGCATGCAATGGACTCAATTTGACCGTTCAGTTCCAGTGTGATGAATGAACAGTTTTAAATATTCACATTTGGGTTGGTACTATTTTTAATGAATTACTGAATTAAAGAAAGAAGTCACTTATTCTTACTAAGGCTGATCAAAAATACAGTAAAAACATAATATAGAGTCAAATATCTGTTTTCTATTTTAACGTATTTTTAAAATGCCATTTAATTTATGTTAGAGCAAAGCTAAATGTTCAGCAATCATTACTCCAGTCATCAGTGTCACGTGATCCTTCAGAAATCATTGTAATTTGGTGCTCAAGATACATTTCTTATTATCACAAAAATTAAAATCTTTGATAAACAGAAAGCTCAAAAGAAGACCATTTATTTGAAATAAATGTATTTGGTAATATTATAAATGCCTTTAATGCATTTTTGTTCTATAAACGTATTGATTTATTTTCTTTCTTTTTTTTAAAATACCGACCCTAAACTTTTTAATGGTAGTCTACACAGTATACACACAGTAACACATATTATTCTGTTAGAAGTACACTGGTATTACATTTCAGAAACATAATAATTTTAATAATTATTCATTATCTTCATTAAACTTTATCATTATTCGGTTTCGTTCACATGGAGGTCACATTCTCCAAGGTCACGGGTAGTCTGGATGCAACAGGGAGGCAATCAGTTCCTCGTGTGCTCGCACACCAGCCCTTTCCAGGGCAAGAATGGGACAGCTTGATTTTTATTATCCATCTCCCTTTTCATCATGCAATTGTGGCTCCAGCCGTCAGAGAGAAATTACTCTGATTATTTTCAGCATATGGGGAAATAAGATCCAATTTCCCACCTCAATCTTCGAGATGATTTGAAGTGTAACCAGTCTGTCACACTGGACAGGCAGATAGACGCACCAGGTCCTGATTAGGTCCACCACCATGCACAGAGTATTATTTTCCCCAAATTATATCAATCTTCATTTATTTAGACTGCAGGAGCTGGGGGTTTTCTTTCACCTCCTCAGAGGTTGAGGTTATTAAATGCAAATCACCAAGTTAACGCCTGCGATTTTGAGTGATTTACCAATAGCTCTGCTTTTGATTTCAAGGTTGTGTATAATCACAACAAGTGTTTTCTCTTAATTGACACAGAGAATCAAAGCTTGGCTCTTGGATATCTGTTTCAGTCTTAAATCCAACAACTAAGTGTGCCAGCCAGGTATCGAACGTAACCTTGGTGTTTACTATTCCCTAAAGTTCTTTACTACGGTAATTACATGACTTTAAAGGCACTGCAGCTTGATTGAATTTGTTCCATATAATGAACTCCAGCAGTGTAGGTTTATGTTTTTTGTGACATATTTTCACTGTCCATCCATAAAAAGATTAAAACATGAATCTTTTAAGTATATATATATATATATATATATATATATATATATATATATATATATATATATATATATATTAGTGTTAATTTGACCATTAACAGTATAATTTCTACCCTCCTGGCAGGCATGGCATTCTATTTTTGTTGATTCAAACCCTTTCATATCATATTGTTACCCGTGTTTCCTTCCTGTTGTCATGTTTCTAAGCATATTCTTGTTTGTTGTCATAGTTACTCATTGACTACGCTTACATGCACAACTTTTGTTTTGGTCGGACTGAATTTATTCCGATTGATGAATCTGAATGTAGTGTTAACATGAACACTAAACATGTGGATGTGCCCATTTATACAATGCACGAATATACAAAGTTTCCTGCTGTACTTTGCGCATAATTACCATTCTCCTACATTGGGTCTTTACTTGTTTTAAACAGCAGACTTAATATTTATCCTTTCTGGTCATAATTTGGAGACAATGAGCATATGAACCATTGTGCCATGCTGCTTATATGCTCCCCCCCGCGCCCAAAACCAGTCTTCTATGGATGAGAATCCGAAACGAGGACTGGTGCGTGGGACGTTGTCCTGCTCCGCTTCACAGACGCTGAGTGAAAGGAGAAGTTTAGAATGACGGGACATTGCACATGCGCCGTCCTTTCAGTTTCGGTTTTCAATCCGATCAAGTGTTTACATGTTCTCTCTATCGGATTAGAAAAGGGATTAACTGGATCGGATCAAAATTTCATTCGGATCAGCAATCAGATCGATTCAGGTGTTTACATGAAGGCTTTTCAGTCCGATTGAGTCGTCAATCCGATTACTAAGGGATTATTTGGTTTCATGTAAACGTAGCCATTGTTTGGTTAATTGCATTTACCTGCTCCTTGTTTAGTTTTTCAGTTGTAGCCCCGCCCCTTTTCAGCGCTGCACTCGTTGTGTTCTGTCTTCCGGTTTGTATTTCCACAACATGAAGGTAAGATCTTACGGATTTATGAATGAACCGCTCATTTTAAAATCTTCCCGGTCTACTGACATTTGTTATGACATCCGCTTCAAACATTACAATGCTCATGATAACTTTCGTTAACTCTACAATAAGAAAACACACTTTACTAGCTAATTACTCTTCGACAGCAATGATCTAAAGATGATCTAAATGTGTGATGATCTAAACATGGCTGCGCGCTTGTTTCTCCAGTGTATAAGGTCTAAATTGCCCTCAGTTTGCTCTGTGATTTGTCTGGTGTTGATTGTGTTTAGTGCACACTGTTACATGTTTAATGTGCTCTATGGATTATCTGTTACAGCTTTCACACTTTCAAACATTAAATATTAGGCCAAATAGTTTTAATAATGTTGTTTCTAAAAAAGTTGTACTATGCTGCTCTCTGGTTTGAGCAGCTACAGTACGTGCATCGCTAGAAAATCGCAAGTCAAGTGAAATGTTCCTTTCCACCCCAACTGTTTCTACATGCAAATTAGCATTTGCCCGTGAACCAGCAACATCCGAGAAATGATTTGAAAAATTGATGACCTTGGTACAAGTTTTACGTCTGAAACACCTCATTAGCTGCTTTCCTCTCACTAGAGTCTAGACTGTATTTGGGTTATGGAAACCAGGCTCATTTGTGGGGGTGTGTTTTACTATAAAAGGCCCAAATAGCTGTAATTATCTGGAAGAGTCATTAGCTGTGTTTTTATCTAGGTAAAAATGATGCTTTCATAAATATCAGCAATATATGAGTGATATTTTTCCTCCTCTTTGCTTTGTGGGCTTCGTTTCCCCGTTTCACTCAACAAAGATAGAAATCAAACATGGGAAGTTCAAACCGTTTGCTGCGGCCTTCTCTCCTTCCGATCTGCCGTAAATGACTGATAGTCTCGAGTTGCACTGCCCCTGAAGTACGGTGCAGCGGGGTATCGGGCACTTAATTCTGCTGCTATGCCACGCTTTTAAGAAGGGAGATAAGCCATGAGCGGCCAATTTCCTTCCGAGATGGGCAGGCTTTATTGATGGAGTGGACCACGCTAATGTTTTTAGCCTTCTGGGTGTCCATCTGTGAGCATTTTTCCAGTGTCATCACCACTCTGTTTAAGTAGCTCCAATGGCTTCTTCGGGCAAAGGGGAGATAATGCAGGCTATTTATCATGCAGGAATTCAATTTTGAGCCCACCATTCTCCTCATAAAAGAGTTACCAATCCATATATCAACCATTTAGTTGTCTGTTTTCATGAGCGGGAAATCATTTGTATGCATTTTATTTATTTATCGCACAGGTCGGATGGTCGACGGCGTTTGCCCTTAGGGTAGAGGAGAAAGATAGTCAAGGCGAACAATTAACTATAGGATGGCAATGACAGAGAGAGAGAATTCTGGTCTGTGTACTTTCTCTATATGCACTTCAATATGAACTTGTCTGCCTGAAACATGGTTATTTTGATTTATTATGAAATTATTGGATTATTGGATTGAATCACAATCAGAATTTATTGATTTCAGATTTATTATGATTCTATAAGTACTATTAATATGATACTTTTGTGGAATATTAGAAAAAGTCAAATATGCCTTAAGTTCGCAAAACACAATAACATTTGTTAATTCATTTCAGGTTGGATATGAAATGAATCATTTGCAGTTCAGTAAGTGGGTCTTAATAAGCGTTTTTTTTTTTTTTGCTAACAATTGTTTGATAACCGCTGAAAGACATGAATATTAGTCATATTGATCTCTTTTCTTTTTTTTTTCTTTTTTTCAAAGGTATATTCTTTTTCAGGATCTGATTCTCAACCCTAGTGTTTACTTCTGAATGCCACAGGTTATTTCCTCCCGGATCTCGTTTTACTCAACGTTTGCGTTCCTAATGAGCTCTGTTGTTAAAGGGTTAGTTCACCCAAAAATGAAAATTAAGTCATTAATTACTCACCCCCATGCTGTACCAACCCCGTAAGACCTTCGTTCGTCTTCGGAACACAAATGAAGATATTTATGATTAAATCTGAGAGGTGGATGACTGCTACATAGGCTGCCTAAGGGAACGACACTTGACGGCCCAGAAAGTCATTAAAGAAAATGTTTAAATATTCCATGTCGCAACAGTGGCTCAACTATAAGTTTATCAAGCGACGAGAATACTTTTTGTGCGAAAAAACAAACAAAAATAACGACTTTATTCGACTATTCCTTTTCTTCCTTGTAGGCCTGAAACGAGACTTCGAGAGATTTCCACGACGCATGCGCGAGAATTGCGATCTCCTTCAACTACTTCAGTTAAGTTCTCGCGCGTACGCGTCGTGGAAATCTCTTGAAGTCTCGTTTCAGGCCTACAAGGAAGAAAAGGAATAGTCCCCCTCTGCTGGGGAGCGTGACCTCTAGTCGCCAGGGCTTTACTGTTGTATGATTAACGAGAGTGTGATTCCACGGGATCAGATGACCATTCAAAAATAGCTTTTGATGAAAACCTTTTTGATGAAGTGCCGATGTTAATAGCATCTGGTGTTTCATGTGGCTCTGGTGAGGGCTTCAGATCTAGGTTGCACACGTGCACTTTGCTGCTGCTTGAAGCCATGGACAGACTCGTTTAAAGGGTTAGTTCACCCAAAAATGAAAATTAAGTCATTAATTACTCACCCCCATGCTGTACCAACCCCGTAAGACCTTCGTTCGTCTTCGGAACACAAATGAAGATATTTATGATTAAATCTGAGAGGTGGATGACTACCACATAGGCTGCCTAAGGGAATGAAACCTGACGGCCCAGAAAGTCAATGAAGAAAATGTTTAAATATTCCATGTGACAACAGTGGCTTAACTATAAGTTTATCAAGCGACGAGACTACTTTTTTTGCGAAAAAACAAACAAAAATAACGACTTTATTCGACTATTCCTTTTCTTCCTTATAGGCCTGAAACGAGACTTCAAGAGATTTCCACGACGCGCACGCGCACGCGCGAGAACTTAACTGAAGTATAGGGTTGCCACCTGTCCCGGTTTTACCGGGATTGTCCTTCTTTTTAATCACCTGTCCCGGGAAATTTATGCATTCTCCCGGGACACTGAATGTCCCGGTTTTCGAAAGGCTACGTGAATATGTATGTTCAAACTGTAGCGCGCGCACGACAGGGAGGGAGAGAGCGAGAGGCCTTGCGTGTGTGTGCTATGTGTGTCTCAAAAAGCGCATGTAAGAAGCGCATGTAATCGCCTTCCCCCGTTGGGCGGGTCATCGATATGTAAAGAGGCGAATGTAAGATCCCACCGTTGGGCGGGTCATCGATATGTAAAGAGGCGAATGTAAGAACCCCCCCCCCCCCGTTGGGCGGGTCAACGATATGTCCCGGTTTTTTATCAGACATAGGTGGCAACCCTACTGAAGTAGTTGAAGGAGATTGCAATTCTCGCGCATGCGTTGTGGAAATCTCTTGAAGTCTAATTGAATAGTCTCTTGAATAGTCGAATAAAGTCGTTATTTTTGTTTGTTTTTCGCACAAAAAGTATTCTCGTCGCTTGATAAACTTATAGTTGAGCCACTGTTGCGACATGGAATATTTAAACATTTTCTTTAATGACTTTCTGGGCCGTCAAGTTTCATTCCCTTAGGCAGCCTATGCAGCAGTCATGCACCTCTCAGATTTAATCATAAATATCTTCATTTGTGTTCCGAAGACGAACGAAGTCCTTACGGGGTTGGTAGAGCATGGGGGTGAGTAATAATGACTTTCATTTTTGGGTGAACTAACCCTTTAAGGACTTGCTAGCTGTGCGCAGCTGCGGTCCAGTCAAGGTCATGCGTCTGAGACGTGTTTCATGCATGTCTGACAGTAATTAATTGTGCCCGGCGCAGTGCTGGCCTTCTCTTCCTGTCCTCTCTCCGCTGCCACTTCCTATAGATTTCAACAGAGTTGGCTGACGTTTTAAAGCCACAGATGTGCTAACTTGCCAACTTGATAGAGCATCATGCCGAATTGAATCGATCGCTGTTTGTCTTTCCTGTTTTCCCCTTTGTAATGGAATGGCAAATGAGATGATTTACATTTTTAAGGTTACTTTTTCCTCATAAGTGATTCTCATCTATTTTCCTGCCAATAAAACACATCACAGCAGAGGAAGTCTTCATCTAATGACGAACCCCCTAATGCTATTTAAATGATGCTGATTGAGGGGAAATGTGTGTGTGAGTGTTTGACAGTGATTGTCAGTTTTAGTTTTGGTAATACATTCCTCACCATCTGGACTATCAGTAGGAACTAACTAAAAAACTAATACATACAGTATTTCCAGTTAAAAGTACTTGCTTTTAACTGGAAATTCTGCATATATGAAAATAATGGTGTCGTTTTTTTAGTAGTATGTGTAAGATCTATTGGTACAGTTTTGTTTAAAGTTAAGGTTAGTTCCCCAAAAATGAAAATTATGTGAGTAATTACTCACCCTCATGTTGTTCCAACCCCGTAAGAACTTCGTTCATCTTTGGAACACAAATTAAGATATTTTTGATGAAATCTGAGAGCTGTCTCACTCCTCCATAGGCTTCTATGGGATTGATACTTGCCAGCCCAGAAAGTCAGTAAAGACAATGTTTAAAATAGTCCAAGTGACTACAGTGGCTCAACCATAAGTTAATCAAGCGACGAGAATCCTTTTTGTACGCAAAAAACCCCCAAAATAACGACTTTATTCAACTATTCATTTTCGTCTGTGTGGGCCTCTGAGTTCACGTAGTGTAACAGCGCAGCGCTTCTGGGTTGTACGTCACACGCATCACACACATGACCAGAGTCGGCCAATAGTGAGCCTACGTTTTGACATACAACCCAGAAGTGCTGAATAATGTTTTTTTTTAACAATCAAGCATGAAAACACATTCTAATTCACCCCAAAAACAAAATTAAGACTTCATAAAAGGGCATAATAGGACCCCTTTAATACAGGAGATATTCTTTGAATACAAGACTTACTTGCACCATTTAGCTTTTTAAGTAAATCGATCTTTTTTTAAGGATAGTTTATATATTTTCATTGGAAAATAAGACAAAATACTGATTTAAATGTTTTTTGCAGTGAAACTAGATAATGATTTCAAGCAGTTGGAGTATCGGCTTTCTGTACTGACATAAACAGCAAGTCCGGCATATTCCGGAGCCGGTCTCATTCTCGAATTGTCCTCACTTGGCTCTTAGTTTGAAGCTCTGCGTCTGCGTGAGAGAAAATGAAGGACTGAAATCAATTTGAGCACTGCCATTTCCCTCTCAAGTGGCTCATTATAACATTACGCCACTGCCTGAGATTATTGATTCCAATCAAATCTGTTAGCTTCATTAGCTGATAGTTTCGCCTGTTGAGACGGATGAAAGATCAGTGAAAATGGCAGCCGATGTTATGATTTAGTTGTTGCAGATCGCATTATGTTTTTCCATTTAAATGCCAGTGAGGTTTTGTGTATTATAGAAATAGGAGCATATTTTCTCACGCAGGGGTTTTTGAGATAGCAAAGCAAAAGCTTTTTAGATGATTAGGGGTTGGATGGAAAGAGAGCAAGCAGGAGTCAGAGACCTGTGCAATGCATTTAATCTCATAAAGTAATGCGCTGTGCTCACATTCAGCAATCAGCTCATCATGGTGGGCTGAAGTAGCTGACACTGTGACACGTGGAGGGTGAAATCACAGTAGCAATAACTCCGTTCTGATCTTTGTGCTTTGCTGGCTCAACAGGAGAAAGCATGGCCGCCGCAACACACTTTTCTTTCCTCAAGGGCTAGTCTTATTATGTGCATAACGGAATGAGTATTTCTCTCTTTGAATCTGCATCTTTTTTCTCGCTTTCCATGTTGATAGTAGATGGCCTCACTGCGGTGGTTCCAAAATGCAGTGATGGTAATACATTTGCTGGTCTTTTTTGGCCTCTGAGTCCCGTCTGGTTTTAGAGGAGTTTTGGGCAAGTATCAGCTGTAAGTCTAGCTAGCCAACCAGTTGAACACTAGCGTGGTCAGTCTGGGAGACCAGCAAAGACAACCTTAAACTATGCTTAGACCAACAAACCATCTCAAACTGTATTTTTCCCAAGCAGAGATATGTTGTTTTGCTGAATGTTAGCATTCTCATTCATCCTAATGGCAGTTGAACAACTAGCTCTAAGCTATCAGGCTAACCACAAGCTAAATGAAATCCCAGAGAATGAGAATTGTTTAAAGGGTTAGTTCACCCAAAAATAAAAATTCATTCATAATTTACTCACCCTCATGTCGTTCCAAGCCCGTTAGTCTTTTGTTCAACTTCGAAACACAAATGAATATATTTTTAATGAAATTTGATTGATTTCTCTCCCTCCATTGACAGTCTATGCGCTACCACTTTGAGCTTCAAGAAGTTCATAAAGAGATCATAAAACTGATCCATATTAATTTTTTTGCTTTATATGATGAACAGATTTAGGTTTTATTCACATATAAACATTGATCAGCGAACATAAACAGAAGCTCAATCGTACATGCTTGACATGCGGGAACAAACCTCATTAGTTCTTGCAGAAGTTCAAACGTGTTGCGTAACCCACAAGAAGGAACCTCATTGGTTCTCGCACGTCAAGCAAGCATGCTTGAGCTTCTGTTTACTATATATGAAGTATTAGTTGATGAATGTTTACATGTGAATAAAAGCCTAAATGAAATCTGTAAGCGATCGTGTCTCTTCAGAACATTTGGATTAAACCGCTATAAAAAACAGTTGTGCTGCTTAAAATCTTTATGGAAACCATAATGTTTTTTTGTTTTTTTTAGGATTTTTTGATAAATAGTAATTGTATTTTTGAAATTTAGTTGTTTTCTAACTATGTACAATTCTTTATTGTCACTTTTGATCAGTTTAATGCATCCTTGCTGAATAAAAGTACTAATAAAAAAAAAAAAATACTGACCCCAAATTTTTGGACGATAATGTATGTGATATATGTAATTTAAAATACATAAAGTGATGTTGTATTATGATGGTTAAGATTACATAGAACACTCAACATACATCAATACTGTTGTGCTGAGAACCCCTTGGCATTGATAGGGAAGCTCAAAATGTCATACATAGCTTTAGCTTTGGTTTTCTATGTGTTAAAGATTTTATTATATTGGTAAAGGTCAAGGGCTCTAAGTAAGTGAATAGTTAATGTAATCATAATCATCTCATGAACAATACCTCTGCAGCAACAAGGGAAATTGAATATGTTAGTATGCACAATGATTGGATGAAATTACATAACAATGATTGGCAAGTTTAAAGTGCCGTGCAGCTGTAATTAAAACGCAACCGAAGCCGAGACTCTGGAGTCCTGTTTGTGAGCGGCATCAGTTTACTCTGCGCTAAGTTTTCATCTCTCTTTCCTATATGTTACCTTACGCCAACTTGTACCCCAGTAAAATGAGAAGGATATATGGGTCCTGTCCTCTAACATTACCTGAAGGAAATTACTTGGGAGGTGAAACAAAATACCGTATTCCTTCATCTTATTTTCTATCCACTTTTTTATTGAATTTTGAGTGAATTTGCAGTATACCGATAGCCTTGTGTTGTTTGTGCAGAATACCGATAGCAGCCAGTCATTGTGTTTCTCTGAAAACATGGTCTTGTTTGTTGAATGATACTGCTCAAGCCACATTATTTTGCCTCTCTTTTGATTCTTTTTGGCGTTTAAGGGACAAAATTGGGATCGGCTGGCTGCCTTAATGTTCCGTCTGATCGATGACAGGGTCAGATGATTGATGAATCAAGCAATCAGTGAGTTTCTCCCGTGGACTCGTGGTCGACGCACACGATCAATTCCTCTCCCAATGGAGTGATATCATTAAGCCTCAGGAAGTTCCAATAGCATTCTCAGCAGGATCCTCCTGCCCATATATTTGACCTAGGAACAGGCTGTTAACTTTTCCAAAGTCAAAACACAATAGTGAGACTTTGCCAGGGCCCCAGGGCACAATATTACTTTTTTTCGCAATTTTCAGACCCAGGGTCCCAAAGCACTTTTGTGGAAAATTCACCACTTTTCAGGGCTTTTTTCGTAATTAAAGTCGACAGCCACTTTGCTTGATTTCTCTCTCTCTCCTTGTTTCACTTTATCCATTGTGCTTTTTTTATAATTCTCTCTTCGAAAAGGTCAGGGAATCATCGGAAAAGGTGCCCCTATATCCCAGGCGTTCACAGGGATCAGAGATGAGCTACCATAATCTCCTCTCCTTTATGACAAGGGACATTTTTCTGCTTTGATATCAGATAGGTTTTGACCTTTGTATGCCCTGTCTATGTCACTTTCTGTCAAAGCTAGTCTCAGAGGTTTCTTGTTCATCTCATGAATTGAAAGAGGAGCAGCAAAATCCATGTTTGCTAGCTTTGACTGTATTTATGCTAATACACTATTTTTCAAATATTTGGGATCTGTAAGATTTTTTTTAAAGAAATTAATATTTTTATTCAGCAAGAATTCATTTAATTGATCAAAAGTGACACTAAAGACATGTGTAATGTTATAATGCTGAAAAATAAAGTAATATTAAGCAGCAGAACTTTTTTCAACATTGATGAGATTAAAATAAATCTATATGATAAAGAATACAAATTATTGAGCACCAAATCAGCATATTAGAATGATTTCTGAAGGATCACGTGAGGCTAAAGACTGGAGTAATGATGCTGAAAATTCAGCTTTGCCATTACAGGAATAAATTGCATTTTATATTAAAAATGATTGTAATAATATTTCACAATATTGCTGTTTTACTTTTTGTCCTGATGAGCATAAGAGACTTCTTTAAAAAAAAAAAAAAAATCCTATCAGCCCCAGACTTTTGAACATTAGTGTAAAAGTTGACCAAATTAACTTTTATTTTAGCAAATGCACACACTTAAAATGTACTTTCTCGTCAGGAAAAAACATTGAGGATTCATCTTGCTCTCATTTCATATCCAAATATGTATGCAGTCTGGTCTCTATATTGAAACATACCAAATCACAGGCCATGACTGTGATGTAAATGTAAGACAGTGGAGGGGACGTTTTTTGGGGTCTTCAAATAAAGGGTTGCCAGATCCCTCTTCAAACTACAGATCTTTTTTAGGGGTGGTGTAGGTGTTCGTGGCCTGTTGTGTGCCTAATTCTCAGAATCAAAGCACCACAGTAGCGCACAGTAGCGGCCTCTTCTTTCTGAAATACTTCCCTAACAGTAGGGACGCTCTACTTAATTGGCATCCAGATGTCACAATAAAAGAGATGAGGCATAACCAAGACCTTTCACTCAGGCTGCTATTCATTTATGTGAGAATGTGTAAGAACAGGAGCACTCATCATTCATATTCCCCAACTGAAGTTAGGCTGAATTTATGCCTTAAGGGATAAGATAGCATTAAACAAATACAAATCCTATCTTATGCCATAATTTGCTTATCTGCTGTAGCTGCCTTTGTTCATTTAAAATAAAAAATAGACACAAATGAGACTAGTGTAGTCATACTCTATGTGTATCAGATAATTTGGTCTTTGATGAGAAATGTTTGAGTTCATATTGACTTTGGTCAAATCTGAGCACAGTTTGGAGGAATAGAAATATGAAATATATCAATTTTTCTCTGGAGAAATATGAGTCCCATTTGCTCTCCATTTCATCTCCATGCAGTCTAGAATAAACTATTTCCGATGCTATATAAAGAATGATGGTTGTGTGAGGGGTGCTTTATGGGTGAAAGTGTGGGAAGATACCCTCCCCCCCTCGCCCCTCCCATCTCTGCTGAATGGAATAAGCCATCTCCATCAGCACATGTTCTTCCCTAGAGGGTGCCTGTCATCAGAGAGCATGTGGGCTTGTGGCAACCTGACCTTAGTAATACCCTGGCTGTTGAACATGCCTGACTTTCACAGGAGATTTACATAAGTATGAATGATAATGAATATTCACATCATTCGCCCCACTGCACTCAACTGCTTGACCCAAACGATGCTTTATGGGTGAAACCAGAAGAACCACAAACATTGTTGTTGTATCGTAGATCAGAACTGGTTTATGCAGCTTTAGTCATTGCCTGTGATATCAGTTACATTGCCGCTTGGGAATAGCTAGTCTCAGCCTCAGACGTCATGCCCACCATTGGCTGTTCATTGTTCATTTTAATGGTTCTGCATTATGGAAATTTCATTTTAAAAAGTAAAAACATTCCTTGTCTCTCAATATCTTGTAAGACATATCATCTTACCAGTAGTATATTAGAAGTTAACTACCCATGTTTAATTATATAAGTATATTGGACATGCTCTTAGTTGCTAAGGAAATGTATGTTTTTTGTTTGTATTTAATGTATTATACGAAGTCTTAAAAAGTGTGTGTGTGTGTGTGTGTGTGTGTGTGTGACATCACACTGTGGGAACATTAGTGTTCAGTTCCTGAGATTGTGTGTAAAGTTGTTTTTTTTCCAGTATACTCCAGTTATATTTGATTAGCACTAATAACACACCCATTAAACAATTTTATTATTGTTGATCAACGACGTGAGATTTTTATTTATTTATTCAGTGATAAAAACCCTGTAATGTATGTGGTGTAGAGTCAGCCAGCGCTGCTGTTGTGTGTGTTATTAGCCAAATATTTTATTTCCCCAGCTATTCCACAGCCTATTAATCAGAAAATGCATATTTGCACATAATTCTTAAAAAACACAGCTTTATTTAACAAGCACAGTGGAAATTATTGTATTGGCCTCGGTATTGGAATATAATGACTCAGATGAAGGCAAAAGCAAAGACTGTCTCATATTAGTGACATTTTTGCACCAGTCCCCTGAGCTTGGCCTGGCGTATTCAAAATCAATAGTTTATTTTAAGTGATTGGCAAATATTTATTTCACTGCATACATAGAAATTGAGCACTAATACAGTGGCCCCAAAATATATTTGGATACTTAAGCCACACTTGTATGAATATTATTTTATTAGATAACAACGTATCGGAGTGGGGTTTGATGGAGTTCCGGGAACGCATACTGTCTCGAGATAACTTTATTGATGGACGTTTGACTCTGCCATTATGAAACCTCTTTGTACTTTTCAAAAAGCGGATGAAAGTGTGAAGCTCAACAGGCCCTGGTGCTTGTTACGCCGTGACTTCATGGTCTCTAAAGCCCTGAAAACAGGTTTCTCTGACCTGTTATTTCCCATTAACTTCCATGAGAGGATTCCAGCATTTTTCGGCAGCAGAGCTTTTAGGCTTTTAAGAAACTGGCATGAACGGGAAAAACTGTCAGTCACCGAAATTTGGTAATTCTGCTATTTACCAGCACTTCTCTGACAAAATCGCTTAAATGAGCAGTGGCACTTTCCCCAAACACACACAGTGAGAAGTGAAATAAATAAAGCGTCAAGCTATTATGAAGCCTGATGACAGTTTAAGGTCAGCCAATTAGAGGGGTTCTTCACTGAAATCAGCTTACGGTTACTTTTTTGCCCTGTAGCTATGGAGGTCACTGTCACAGTGACGACTGAATCATATCATGTATTTGTGTCATTTATGTAGCATCACCTACAGTAGTTTTTATGTCAGGGATCTATTTTTAATATTGCCTCAGTGGTCGTACAGAAGAACCTGAAGGATGTATGACATATGGATTGAATTTCCATGCATGTCTAGAGTTCCTACTGTACCTCCCTGACTAGTTCATATTTTACATATGTATTAGTAAAGCCATTGTGGCAGCTCTCACAGTGTGCTCTCTCCGCATGCTGGCAGTTTCCATCCCGCTCAGTTGACATTTGAGTTCAATGCGTGGTCTATTCCCGTATCAGTCTCGATCATCTTTCTGGCCCTCAGGCAACGGCTCTTTCGCCAGCCTCATTTAAATGCAAACGAATATTAAAATAGATTATCATCATTAACATTGCTGTATCTTGATGAATTTTATTCAGTTGCTCTCCTCCTCCCACCCCTAGAGCCATCCATACTAAGGAAATTAACATTCGCCACTTGGTTCCTTAAAAACCTCAGGGTGGCAAACAAGAGGCTCTTCTTCACTGGTCTGTATTAATGAGGCTCTCAAATATGGGTGTGAAAAGTAATTCATGGAAAATTGTTTCCCGATTTACATTCTGTTGAGATTGATTGAGATTAAAAATCTGTTTTATAAATGTATTTTATTGATCTTATTGTGAACGTCTCATTAATGCAGATGTTTCTTTTTTGTGAGCTAGTAATTTTTAATTAAAATATCTTAACACAATCGTCCGTGTTTAATCCACTTAACTGTACTTGCCTTGATTAGCTTTGAATTTGAACAGTACTTGGGCAGCGAATGGGGACGTTTCAAAAGTCCACAAGAACACAATTACAGACAAGAACGCATATTGAGAAATGGCTTTTGAGTTGGTTCTTGACTTTACTTTTTGAGGAACAAATATGTAGCTCTCTGACATTTTTTTGTCTTGCAGCAAAATCTTCAGTGTGTGAAATTAAGTATATTAATGTCTGCAGTTTCCTCCATGGCCTCTTTTTCTTTGCTCTGTGGGTGTAAAGCACAATTACTTTATAGCAGAGAGCTTTTCTTTTTCTGCCATTTAGATCTTTGAGGATTCTGGCCAAAGATCAGGAGGCCAAGAATATGAAATGGCCCATTGTGCGAAGTAGATAATGAATGCCATTTTTCAAGCTTAGCTACACATTCTGACAGCTTCTATGGAATCCCTCCACTAAACATCATTGTATCTGTTACATGCTGACACTGGAAGTGATCCTCAATGTCTATTACAAACAACACAGTTACTCTTCAAATGTCCAACATGCGTCATTTAGTGTGGAATGCCTAGATTTGTGCGAATTGCAAGTCTTCGGTGTGGTAATGAGCACGTTCAGAAAGCTCTGTATATGTAAATAACCTCGTGCATTTTCAGTAACCTCTCGCTGAATGCGTGTAAATGTTGCCATTCATTACACTGGTTTACTGGCTCTCTGTGCCAGCCATGGACTTGATGTGCTTCTGTTTGCATCATTTCCTGGAAGTCTTCTAGGATAAAATGAAGCTCTTGAATTGAAGTTGTTTGTTTATTTATCCTGAGATGGACTATGAAAATTCAAGGCATGAATGTATTTGCTTAGTTTGATAATGGATATCTGTGAGATTTATATAATATTTTGCTGTGTATTCTCTCTCTCTCACACACACACACACACACACACACACACACACGCACACACGCACACACACACACACACACACACACACACACACACACACACACACACACACACACACACACGTACATGTACATATAAATTAAACTATGTTAAGATACAGTAGATAGATAGAGAGATAGATTTGCTCTTTTTCATACATTTCTTAAATGAGAGCTGTGCAAACCTTTTCATTGAATATGATGAATATGCCACTATATTTCACAACAACAGCAGTATCTGAAACTATACCAGATATCCCCATTAAGTCATCATTAAATCATCATACTTGCATACTTTTATCTGGAACCATTGAACTGTTGGATTCATCTTGTCTGGTCTTTCTTGTGCACCTCCGCAGGCCGTGCTCTCAGCTAAAGAGGAACAAAGGAAGTGCATAATGATGTACATCACCTAAAACTGATGGCTTCCTGTCACTGTAGTCAGTAGTGGAGGAACGCAGCTCTTAACTACCATCACCTCTTTCATTCTGCATTTGAAACGCTTCCAGCTGATATTCCTTCATGAGTCTTTTTCCTTCCTTTCCTCTTTCATGACATACCATAGATTTCCCCCTTTTAATTAAAGGGATAGTTCACCCTGTTATGAAAATGAAGTAATCATTTCCTCACCCTGGTGTTGTTCTAATGCCATATGACCTTCTTTCTATTTTTGGACCACAAGGAATTAATGTTTTTTCTTCCTTTCTAAATGTAAATTGTAGCAACATGCTGCATTCAATGCAGGATTGCACTGATGTCTGGTCCCATGTACACTATCCTTTAAACATTTAGGGTCAGTAAAACTTAAACTTAAAACAAATAAATGTTTCTTGAGGATCTAATCAGCATATTAGAATGAATTCTGAAGTATCACGTGACACTAAAGACTGGACTAATGATGATGAAAATTCAGCTTTGCCATCACAGGAATAAATTACATTTTAAAATACATTAAAATAAAAAACAGTGAAATAATGGCCTTCCTTCCTTCCTTCAGATTTCCCTTCTAATGCAGTTATTGTCAAACAAAGCCCATTTCATTCCTTTATTTAGAATTCAGTTTTTTAATGTCATCATTGAAAAATAATGTGTAAATAATGCATTGTAAAACCTTTTTAATGGTCAGTGATGTATGATTTCTTTGTTCATTTATCAGCTTTGTTATGCATAACATCTTGCAAATATTTCATTGAAACGCCCACTTGAATTTTTGCATTAACATGTCCATTGTACATGAAACACGGGAGAACAGCAGGGGTCCTTGAATGTGTCTCATTGTCATTGTGTAGTTTAGATTTCTTCATATAACTGTACAAAGATAAGTTTGTAAATGTTTCAAATGCTCTTTGATAGCTTCTAATTATTTATTTACAGGAGTTGGCCCTGAGAACCTTCTTTGAGGCAATTGAAAGAAATAGACCTTTTAGAAAATGCACCATATTCATTTGCAATCATAATCTGTCTTTTTCTGTAGTTACATAAAGTCAGTTGCACTTTATTAACAAACACTGCTTCTAAGTAAATGAGACACAGTGCTTTTGGAAAAAAACAATTGTCACTGTCTTCACTGGCTGAAGCGAGCTCCTCTTGAATTTTGTGTTCATGAAACAATCTTGCCCGTTGTAATGTCTGGCTGGTTCCTCTGACTTTGCATAGTCAAAGGATTTCTAGTACGCAGCACACCAACTGAGGGTTTGTACTTGGTGACCTCACACTTAATAAGTGTAAATACAGTTTGCAATATCTCAATCTTTAAATGTCTCCATACCTCAAAACCCCCCGCCTGACTCCAAGTGAATGTGTCATAGATTAGTTAACCATTCAATTCTGCTGTTATTTTTGCAGTCTCGTCTCTGCAGAGCAACATTAAAATCACTGGCGGCAGCAGGAGATGAAATTGGATTACTGACGGACAATGGAGGCAGGCCAAGATGCGTCTTCCCTCTGTCGTGCTTCATGGGAGCTTTCTTCATTAGCCCATGCTCAATCTGTAGTTAATGCTCTGTGGCGCTAATGCTGGGAAACGCTATAACTCGGCCAGCCTCTTTTGAATGCGGGTGAAGCTCTCTATTCAATCTGCCCCCACTGATTGATTAGCTTTTGTCTTTCTGATTAAAGGCTCCTGGTCTCCCTTCGCACCGAAAGAAATATAAATGGGACGAAAGGCAGAGAGAAACTGAGTGGGAGAGAGGCGAGCAAAAGCACAAGGTTGGGAGAATGAGATTTGGCTTTGTCACAGGGAGAATGAACTTTAATCTCAATCACATACTGAAAGCGTGCGCTATAGCAGGCTAATCGGTAATGGGATGCTTCTGCTGCCAAGTAATAATCATGAGAAAACATTATGTGCGCATAAGGAAGGGAAAATATCATTACAGGAATTGGTTACGCTGACCTTTGCATTCGATATTCATTACCGAATTGGTTTAGTGATGCTTTTAGCTTGACACTCTCACTCCTTGTTGTCAATTTACCATGGTTAGGGAGTGTTGTTACCAAAAAAAAAAACCAAGACAAAAATCCCCTCGACCGTGGTAAAACGTAGCTAATGGTCTTAAGTGGCTTATTTTTTTCTCTAAAATTATAGCAATAGCAGTATGTTCAATAAATATTTTATATTATATTCAATATGAAATATTTTTATTCAGCAAGGATACATTTAATTGATTAAAATGGGCAGTAAAGACTTAAACATTGTTACAAAAAAAATCTAGTCAAATCTAGGACAAAGTGTGGTTTTCACAAGAATTTTAAGCAGCACTACTGCTTTCAACATTGCTAATTATAAGATATGTTTCTATCAACACGGCACAGCGCGGATGAATACAATGTTTGAGGAGACTGTGAGGCTGTCAGTCACCGCGCCGGTGTGGATCATAGACTGTGTGGATACTGTCATTCAGAATCACAGATTATTCTTTTTGGAAGTATGACCAACATAAGTATTTTCACCCTAAATTGTCATCTGAACAAGTAAGTAACATTTACTTTTGTTCTGACCAACTAAGGCAGTAAATCCCGCTGATTAAATCTAACGATCGCTTATCATATCACGTCAAACCATGCAAATTATACTTTGTTCTCAAATTGTTAATGTAACAACATCCGCATTGCGTGACTACATTAAAAGCCCTTCAGATATTATCCTTGTTTTCGCATGGGCCGGGTGCAGTCTCTTTTTCCAAACTCTCAGTCCAAAGTCTTTTGCATTTTACAGCGGGTGAATCTGCAGTTGTCTCTGGTGATAGTCGTTTGAACCTTTCTGGGTCCGCCATCAAATTGAAAAGTTTAATAATATCAAGTGCTGTGAGAAAAGGCTATAAATCTCCACCTCCAACATCCTCACACACAATATAGCCTACTAGCCGAGACTCCTTCTTTATGTGTGTGTACAGATGTGTGTGTACAGATGTGACGTAATGACGCAAAGACATGCTCGAATCTCCCGCGGAAATCCGCCAGTACCACTGGAATTAAAAACATTATTACAAGCTTACCGTTTTGAATCGAGCTACGGCAAGCAGAGAGTTTTGAACACTGGTTATGTATTTGCTCAATTTATTTTGGATAATTTCTAACCCAAAAAAGCTAAGGACTGCAGCTTTATATTGTAATTATATTTCACAATATTTTCTGTAATTGTAATAAGATAAATGTAGCCTTGGTAAGCATAAGAGACTTATTTAAAAAACGTGTTCAATTTTACCGACCTCAGACTTTTTATTGGTTTTGTATATCGGCGTTTCAGTGGCTTTGAATGTGATTTTAGAGCCTTAGTATGAGTGTTTTGGTTTGTTTATAGATGCGTACTTGTGCATACTGAAGTACTGAATGTTTGCTCTCTTTTTTGTTAGTGTAAGTGTTCAGTCAGTGATTTTGCACTTCATCCTTTAAGGCCTATCTTCTGAACATTAAGGGATTTTCTTCTCATATGTATGGATCTAATTTCTCATGTTTAAAAATGACTTAATAAATCTCATTCAGAGCACAGCTGCCCTACAATGCTGTTTACATCACTGTTTATATGAAAGGGGGCCCAGGGACCACATTAAATGGGATCCCGGCCCACACCTCAGACAAGAGCTTGCAACCTCCCCATAAAATCCCTTTAGGTTTTCTCCCCCCATTGGACATGCATATTAATGCCTGGGCTCTTTTGGGAATTCTGTCAATAAGCGCAGGTGTCTACAAAAGCCTGACAGAAGAGAACTGTGAAGGAGAGTGCCATTAAGACGTGTTTTAAAGACATTGTCAACACACCATCTTTCACCAAACAACAGAATATAACATAATTAGCCATATTTGCATTTTGCAACCTATTCGCAGGGAGGCTTGATTGTATTTTGTGCTGACATATGGTCTCCCTTCTACACCATGGCATTGTGGTTGATTAGCTGATTTCAGGGCTGGTTGTAGTTTTAAGACTTCGCTAAAGCAATGGAACCACTGAGTCGGGTCAATTGTTTTTCTTTTTTTCTGTGTGCTTAGTTGCTGCACAACTATGGCCGAACAGTGCTTCTGAGAATTGGTGTGATGCATGGCTTGTTGGAAGAGCTTTTGATAATGAAGGTATTATGGATCGAACGTGGTGCTATCATGCTCTCTGGCTCTTTTTTTTTGGTTTGATAATGGAAAACAACCTATTAAACAAGTACTCCAGCCAATATTATTGTATTGTATGTCATTATGTATTCATCCTTAAGTTTTTTTCAAATTTGTACTTTCGTTCTTCCCAGGAACACAAAAGCAGAACGTTTGAAGAATGGTACTAGTCGCTCTTTTCCATGCTATAACGGAAACTGATGCTTTCATGCATCAAAAAGCAGCAAAAGCGCGATTCAAGGTATCAAAATTAGACCATGAAACTTTAAAAGGCCATATTGTGCCCTTTTACAATGTCTTGATTTTGTTTTTGGGGTCTACTAGAAAAGGGTTTCATGCTTGAATGTTCAAAAAACTGATTATTGTTTACATATTTGACATTGTTGCAGCACCTCTCTTCCCACACTGTCAGTAACGCTCTGTTTAGTTCTTGTCTCTATGAAGCCCCTCCTTCCGAAAAGTGCAATGTGCTCTGATTGGTTGACTAGACCAGTGTGTTGTGATTGGTCAACTGCTTGGAATATGTTTTGGAAATGTCACGCCACTTACCATAATTGCGAGTTTCAACAACTAATGCAAGTCAGTCAGGCCTCGTCCCTTTTTCTGCATATGCAATTTTCTTTTTAAGATTTGAGTAATTATTTACTAATAATCTTTCCCTCTAGCGAACTGTTATTCCCTCTGACTCGATGGAGTTATCGAGTTGAACTTGAGAATGTGTTCAGTCCAATTCATGAACGAATCATTCAGACCGGGTTTGCTAACAAAATCGGTCTATTTATCGGAAAGATTTGACTCTCAAAAATGATTTATTCACAAATCGCTACTTCTCTCATAAACTCTTATGAACGTTCAAAGTAGAGCTAGATCAGATTTCAACATTTTAACCGAGTTACAGTACATCTTAATTTCTGGTCTGTTCATCACAATGATATTGTGTGACTTCAGAAGACTTGAAATATAGTGCACGAGTTGTTTTGAAGTGGTCATCTGGTGTCCTTTTTAGAAGATTGAAAACCTGAGTTCCCATGCATTGTAATTTCATAAAAAAGAGCAACCAGAATAATTCTTCATAAACAGTCTTTTGTGTTTCAGAAAGTCTGTATGTTTTTAACAAAATCACGGTGAGTAAATAATGACAGAATTTTCTTTTATGAACTATTCCTTTAAGAAAACAGATGGTAATGCATTTGTCTTTTCATCCATCTGTTTCATAGAGGAAATATGGAGGACAGTGAAAATAAACAAGAGCTAGTGCAGGGGGAAATCACATGCCATGATTCATAAAAACACACCATGCCACTGAAGGCTGAAAGGGAAGGCAAAACATAATTGTGGTAAAAATAAATAAAAAATTGGGTGGAATTTGGAAAGGGAACTACTTTTATTCTGACACAAAACTAATCTCATCTGCACCCCAGAGCTGTGAAGATTCTTAATCAAAAAACTTGTGTGAAGTGTGCTGGTGTTTCTTGGTGTTGTCAGGATAATGCCTTTCATTATGATCGAAGACTTAAGTGTTTGGGACAGACACGCTCACCAGATGTATGCTAGCAGAAGCTCAAAGGAAACGCCCAGACAACAGAAGACATGTCCCTCGGGGAGACCAGGGGGTGGAGGGAGGGCACAAACTGGTCCTCACTGGGCAGAACTGCATGGACAAGATGCACAGATTAATAGACTCCTGAGCTTTGTCTACTGTTGATAGATTTATAGCATGAACTACTGCTCAATTACAAAGAACAGTGTTTCCTTCACTGTCATGGAATCTACAGCGCCGTTGCAAATTTTATTTTAATAAGTTGTGAGTCCTACAAATCCTTCACTAAATGAATCACTAAATCTGCTAAACTGTTTACTGAATTAACTTCTGATTCGCTTACTGAACCACGGGACTTTGTTTTTATTCATATCTGTCAAAGCAAGAACTGTTTTGTGGAAGGTTTGTGGAACTCAAATTGGTAATATTAGTGCTCATATGACAACGTGTAGTTTAAGACATTGGTTCCCTTTTGACTAAGATTTTTTAAAACTTTTTTTTATTTATAGAAATAAAGAAATATAGGAATGTTGCTATATTAAAGGGGTCATGAAAAACGCGTTCTGTGTGAACTGCCCCTTGTATGTCAAAAGACCCCTTCAAATGAACCATGATTCATTTTGTAATTCCAGAATATTCAAGATTCTAATAATGAAGTAAATCTTCAATTGTTTTTCAAACCGAAACTGATATATTTGATCCGCTGGATGGACTGCAGGGTTGAACAGGGTCTCCCCACTGTAAAAACATCATCCAGTAGGAAACACTCATATATAGCATCTCTGTGCAACTTTAAGTCATTTGATATTCATGCTGCTATTGAATCCTCTATTGATGTTCACTTGAGAAGCTGTTTGTTAAATGAATATATTGAGGTCACAATGACATTCGTGTTTTCAGCGGCTGCATTTTCAAACCTTCATCTTGACGCTTTGCTTTTTACTATCCTCTGTTACATCATGCGGCAAAGCAGATGATTCAATGGTTTCCTTTCCAGAAAAGACCTTGAGCATCTGAGGTTGTTAAAGGCTTCTCGTGCCTGTTGGTGAATGCAGCTGGAGACACGGGTTCTATTAGCATTAGCTTTATGAAGCTGGCTGCTTGTAGGTCCTTTGGGGAGAAAACCGTGACCCTGCACTGGTCCGCTTTTGGAAGTGCCATAGCTTGTGGTATTGACATCAGTGTCATGTCCAATCAGTGGCTGAGATTGGAGCACCCAGAGCTGCGAGGCTGGACTTGCCAGCTTTAATTTCCAAGTCAACTCTGGTTTTTGTGGAAGGGTGGGGGTTTGACTCCGGAGAGCGGCACGTCTCGGTCCTAATTAATCGCCTGTGTGACAGGGGTATTCCTCTGGCTTCCTGTAGGCTGTGTGCTTTCACATGTGGCCTGGCAGTCCGTCATCTCATCCTGCCTTCCAGCTGGCATCAGAGTGTCATCATAAAGCGACCCCCAAAGCTGGAAATCTGTTTACGCCTGTATGCTAATAAATGCTTGTGTGTCAATATATTGTCTTTGTTTTTGCTTACTAGTAAAGCAGTGTCTTTTTCCTCTGTTTCTCGTTTCCAGATCAGCATCTTGGAGCGACAGATATTTGATTTCCTTGGATACCAGTGGGCTCCAATCCTCACAAACTTTGTCCACATCATCACAGTGATTCTAGGACTCTTTGGAACAGTACAGTTCAGACCGCGATATGTGACCATGGTGAGTTTACATATATTTTCATATTCCGTTTGTGACATATTCTTTTTCACCCCTGCAGGTTATGCTGTCATTTTGTTGTATTAATACCACTGGTGTCATAAAACTGTCCCACTTTGAGTCCTAGCCAGGCAAATCTGTTCCATGATACGTTTTTGTCCTAACATTTTGCAACCGTGATGAGCAGCAAGACGTTTTGACAGTCGTTTGGTTTCATCCATCCATCCATCCATCTTCTTCCGCTTCATCCGGGGCCGGGTCGCGGGGGCAGCAGTCTAAGCAGAGATGCCCAGACTTCCCTCTCCCCGGACACTTCCTCCAGCTCTTCTGGGGGGACACCGAGGCGTTCCCAGGCCAGCCGGGAGACATAGTCTCTCCAGCGTGACCTAGGCCTTCCCCGGGGCCTCCGCCCAGTGGGACGTGCCCGGAACACCTCCCCAGGGAGGCGTCCAGGAGGCATCCTGAACAGATGCCCAAGCCACCTCAGCTGACCCCTCTCGATGTGGAGGAGCAGCGGCTCTACTCTGAGCTCCTCCCGAGTGACCGAGCTTCTCACCCTATCTCTAAGGGATCGCCCAGCCACCCTGCGGAGAAAGCTCATTTCGGCCGCCTGTATCCGGGATCTTGTCCTTTCGGTCATGACCCAAAGCTCATGACCATAGGTGAGAGTAGGAACGTAGATTGACCGGTAAATCGAGAGCTTTGCCTTACGGCTCAGCTCCTTCTTCACCACAACAGACCGGTACATCGACCGCATTGCTGCAGAAGCTGCACCGATCCGTCTGTCAATCTCCCGTTCCATCCTTCCCTCACTCGTGAACAAAACCCCAAGATACTTAAACTCCTCCCCTTGAGGAAGGATTTCTCCACCAACCTGAAGTGGGCAAGCCACCCTTTTCCGACTGAGGACCATGGCCTCGGATTTGGAGGTGCTGATTTTCATCCCAGCCGCTTCACACTCGGCTGCAAACCCTCCCAGTGCATGCTGAAGGTCCTGGTGTGAGGGGGCCAACATGACAACATCATCCGCAAAGAGCAGTCGTTTGGTTTCAGTCTTGTTTTATTAGCTAGCCTCACCCACAGTTAAATCTCATTGGTCTAAAATCCAGCTCCACATATGCTCTTTAACATCAAGGGCAAGATTTACTAACAGCTTGCAGAAGCGCAAACCCTATTTTGGCGTTATAAAACTACTGGCAGGATTTAATAAAGGCACACAGTGAAAATTAGCGCTGAAAAGGCGTGGACAGTTATTTTTGCGGCTGTCCTTATTGCATATGAATTTGTTGGAGTTTCCCTTTCAGACGCAAGTTGAATGTAGATCACGTGCAGAACTTTCCACTTCCATCAACGCTTTTGTGGAATTGCACTCTCACAATAATTTGCCATGTTTAGTAAATCTGGCCCAAAATAAGTTCTGATTGTTGTTTGCAGCAGTTTCGCATTGAGTATGGACAGTCTGTATTCCCTAACAAAATAAGGGAGGTATGAAAACATCCTTAGATGTTTAAATCCCGATCTGTATTTGTGTCCAAAATGGACTAAATTGTTACAATGTTGCATTTTCTCTTTAATTTGGTTCGTAAATTAAAAAAAAGACCAACATTTGTGTCACATTGTCACATCTCTATTAAAATAAACTCTGAACCTGCCTAAACTGGTTTGCTGGTCTTAACTAATATGGTCTGGTGACCCAGTCTGGCTAAGCTGTCGTTTAGCTGGTTTAGTTGTGTGGCCAGCTGGTCTATCCATCTGACCAGTCGCTTAACTTTGTTTAAAAAGTGGGTGGTACAGGGGTGTGTGTGTGGGGGGAGTTGCTGGAAAATAACGCACAAAAAATAACATTACGATGTCCAGTAATTAATATCAGTTGTAGATTGAGTTTAATTTATTGACAGAACTTTATGTTTAATGTTCATGTTTCATGTTTTGTGATTTCACTGGAACGAATAGAGAGTCTCCGCAACAGCTTTAAGTGATAGATAGAAGTGCTGATCTGTGTGAAGACTGCACAGTGTGCATGAGCACCAAGAGAACACTGTTGCCTTCTTCCACTGACAACAGTGGCAACGAGCACTCAGCATGTTTTCAAAAACAACACATTCCAGATCGCATCTTATTTAACACAAAACTAACGAATTGATGATCAACTGGAGATGTTTCTTTTGCATTGCATTCGCACCACGATATGTTTCAAAAAGTGATAGTGACAATATCGACCATGGCAAAAAGTCGTGAGGATGCATCTGACCAGCCGAAAAGTGCTCAACACCTGTGTAAAACAAGGCAAAAGACTAGCCTGGGAGACCAACTAAAACCAGCAAACTGATTTAGGCTGGTTTTAAGATTTGTGTTTTTGTTTTTTTCAGGAGGGATGTGAGCAAATTGTCCCTTCATTGGTCAGAATGTTTTTATAACCAAAGCTCAATGGATTTATTGTAGCTTTCTTTCTCTTATTTTGTATTCCTTAAGGTAGTTTTGGTCCAACTTTTTGGTGCAGATTTGATTGATTGCTGTGTTAATGTATGCCCAAACAAATTGGGAGAAAATGCATCTGGTTCTAAATCAAATGAATCATGTGAAACACCCTTACACCGTGTCTACACTGGGAGCGAAGATTGTTGTGACACATCAGAAATGGAAGCAGGCATCAATTTACAGTCGATGACTCATTGCATCACGCTGCATCCAGTGTAGACAGAATCGCTGATTTTAATAGATTCCGTTGGCCGCTCGCATCCAGTGTAGACATGGTGTTAGACAGTTTTACGCATGATTTATGTTTGTATCCAGTCCATCAAGCAAGTTATACCTAATATATGGTATTGTAGAAGAAACAGTTGTTCAGCACAGATGAGATTAGACCGCATGTTGTGACAGGTTTCTCTACAGTCGGGTACAACGGACATTTAACACCCTGGCCAGCGTAACAGAGAGATATCAATGTACTGACGGACCGGGTCATTGACTCAAATGTGACTCGGACCATGTCACCCAGTTGAGATGAAACAGATTGCCTTTTTTAGTGTTATGTGTCTCCCTTTGGAATAAACAAAGCTCGATTTTTCAGTCAAGGAGCAGTGGCTGGCAAGAGAGATGGAGAGAGAGTCTCCTACAGAGATAAATTGCTCACATTTGAACATTACTCTTGCTTATATCTGTTTTGGGGATGCTGTCAGGCCAGATACATTTATATTCTAATTCAACTTGGCACGTTCCAGTGGCTGGCAAATGGCCAAATGAGGTTCCACTACATGCCCACATCTTCTGTATCTAATGTCCTGACAACACGTCAGATTTCAAGATGGTAAAATTCCTCCAGTCTCCGAGACACAAAGGTCTGGTGCGCTCTGTTTGTGGGGAAAGGTTAGGCTCAAACAGCCCTCGTCAAGAACGCGTTCATAACCTCCTCCCTCCGGATCAACTCGAATGCGTGTTAGAGATATCAAGCAGGATTATGAGACTTAATTGAAGTCAATCGCTCCGTCTAGACCCCCTCCTGCTCTAACATGCGGAGGAGGCTCCTTCTTATACAGCAGAGCATGGAAGACAATCATGATGTGTTGATCTTTGCCCCTAGCCTGAGGCCCTCACGATTCTTTGCATATTTAACTGCAGATCTAAATAAAGAACAACTACATTGCTGTAAATAAAGAACAGCTACATTGCAAGGGTTGACCCAGAGTAAGTCAACCCTCTTGTACAAGGTCAGCTTTAATAAATGGCTGCAATAATGCTCAACTTGAAAATCCTAATGACTAGATTCAGCAACGAATCATGTGTAAGTCTTAACAAAGGGCTGGAGGATTGTTTGCACCTAAGATGTATAGAGTGGTGGGGTGGTGATGGCGCAGTGGATAAGACACATGCCTTTGGTGTGAGAGACCCGGGTGCGAATCCACTGTGAGACACCAATGTGTCCCTGAGCAAGACACTTAACCCCTAGTTGCTCCAGAGGCGTGCGACCTCTGACATATATAGCAATTGTAAGTCGCTTTGGATAAAAGCGTCAGCTAAATGAATAAATGTAAATGTATTGAGCAGTAGCGTTGTTACAATTAGTTTAACTATTTTTCTCAGTATTGTTATTTTTTAAGTCATTTAGCTTTTCATTATCAAAGCTTTTTTATTTTATTGGTGGGTAGCATCGACAGACAAATTTTTTAAATTACAAATTACATTTTCCCTGAAAATATGTTTTTTTTAATAAAATGTGTGTCCATTTTATGGTTGTGGAGAAACCAACCAATTAGCAAATGAATAAATATGTATTAGATCAAATTATATATGACTATTTATATTATTCCATGCTTATTAAAAAAATATTAAGTAGCTTAAAGGTCCCGTTCTTCGCGATTCCATTTTTCAAACTTTAGTTAGTGTGTAATGTTGCTGTTAGTGCATAAATAATACCTGTAAAATTATAAAGGTCAAAGTTCAATGCCTAGCGAGATATTTTATTTAACAGAAGTCCCCTTTCAAAGCCTACAGCGAACGTCCGGTTTGGACTACATCCCTCTACTTCCTTTTTTAATAACGTCATTAGAACAGTTTTTTTTTACTAATCTCCGCCCACGGGAATACACAAAAAAGGGGGCGTGGTCTTTTTGAGCTCCCACGGAGAATAGGAAGAGTATCTTTTTTTTACAGTTACCACATGTACACCTATAAAACATATTACTAATCAAAACTCATTCACACGTGTAACTAAGGTAGGAATAAACAATGAACTTATTTAAAAAATTCAACATCACCATCGTTAATTCGACAGACGGAAAAAAAACATAATACCACAAGATTTTATAACAGTTAGTAACATTTAACATTAAAATTTAACCAATTAAAAGTATGACAACTACTAAATAAACAGCTTACCACTGTGAAACATCCTGCAAAAACATCCAACATCCTGTCGTGTTTGAACAGGTTCTAATTGATTATCTATGTTCTCCGGGTCAGATTCAGGCTCAAATTGATAAGGTAATATGTTTGACATTTTTCAAGGTCAAGGTAGCATTTATTGTCTCCCTTAGGAGAAATTTGTTTTAGATTAGGGAACTGCTGCCATAACAACACATACCACATGTGACAAACAACATTAACAAACATTTCAAATCATAAAAACCCTGCATCATACAAACAGTACATCTCATAACAATTCTTGTCTGTTATACCCACTATTGCAGTTAATTATTTTCTTGCTGCAATTGCTCATTAATTAATTTAACAGACAGTGGTACAAAAGAATATTTGTATCGGTTATGCTTGCATAATAAAACCCTCTATCTCCGACCAGAGTTCATCAGCGCATACTCAGAAGACAAAACATGTGAAGAGTCAAGTAAAATCTTGTTGGCCTGCTGTATAGTGCAATGCTCGAAAATATCCTGTAAGGAGCTAATTGTCTGTGTCCCCATAATTTTTCCCGCCACTCTCACCAAGTTATTTATTTGAGCTCTCAATTTTACTGTTAAACTACCAAACCAAACAACAATTCCATATCTTAAAATAGACTTTATAGTTGCTTTATAAAACATGAACATAATATTACTGCTCACTCCAAATAATCGTAATCTCCGTAGAAAATGTAGGGGCTGATGGACCCTTGCACACACCCATGACACATGTTTGTGCCACGTAAGCTCACTGTCAATGTGGACCCCCAAGTATTTATAAGAAGCAACCTGTTTAATAGCTTCACCATGAACCACAACAGATGGTTCATGGTGAAGCTGTTATTTTTTTTATTATTTTACAATAACAATCAGCGCATGCATCTCCAAATTATGGTAAGAGGCGTGACCTTTCCGGGCAACGTGCGATAAGCTGCTGTCGAATCACAACACAGGAACCGCTGGCACATTCAGAACTCGTTACGTATTTCTGAAGGAGGGACTTCATAGAACAAGGAAGTCATCAGACCGTTTTTTTGGACAGTGAAAACAGCGGTATACAGATAAGTAAATTGTGTGAAAAATACGGTGTTTTTTTTACACGCGAAACATGAACACATGTTATATTGCACACTGTAAACACAATCAAAGCTTCAAAAAAACACGAAGAACGGGACCTTTAAATGTAGTATGACATGTAGCTTGTAGCTAACTAGCTATCTTCTCTAAATAATCGGTATAGCGCTGGATTGGTAGCTTAGCTAGCTATAATTTTGAGTGGCTTGCCTAACACTGGTAGAGAGCAGGATCTTGATGAGTTGGGATTTCAACAGAATTGGTCACTCCCCATAGGAAGTTGAATGGGAATGAGAGGAAAATACATTTTACTGAATTGCAATTCAAAGAAATGCAAAACAGAGAATGTCTGTCTGTCTGTCTGTCTGTCTGTCTATCTAATGGTCTATCTCTCTATTCTGTCCATCTGCCTATAAGCTAATAGGTCTATCTATCTATCTATCTATCTATCTATCTATCTATCTATCTATCTATCTATCTATCTATCTATCTATCTATCTATCTATCTATCTATCTATCTATCTATCTATCTGTCTATCTGTTGTTCTATCTATCATTCTGTGAATTTCTCTATAGTTCTTTCTGCATAAATACCTGAACAGTTGAAAGCTTTTAAAACTTTTATTTTTCAAAACAGAGACTTTAACAAGCCAACATACAAAGTCTGACTATATTTGCTTTTTTAGTTAAAAATTAGTGATACGAATTTCTTTGAATTTTAATTCTGATTTATTGCATTCAAATTCTGCATGATGTAGCTCAGTTTAAATCCAGGCGTTGAATTAAAAATTTAGCAGGCATTCTTAGTTCAATTCTGAATGGTGCACAATCCTAGCAGAGAGGTAGTACATTTGTAACGGGAGGTTGAAGTGTCTTTGCACATGCTCATTTTTATCAAAGCTAAGTCCAAATTGATTTATCTATTAGAGCCACTTTTGGGGAGCTACTCGAAATGCATGTCGCTAACTGCTCATTTTTAAGCGTTAAAGGCCGAGTTTTTCCGCTCAAGTCCCATCAGGTAATTCAGATTGATTTTGCATTTCCCCTCGCTCAGTATTTCATTTGTACTCACCTGTCTCACTTTGAATTGGATCAGATAAGTGTTATTTTATCTAAAGATCACTGCCTGCCTAACAGTCCTCTGAGTTCTCACGCAGCGTAACCTACCTCTCACATTTTAATCAGTAAAACATGCTGCTAATGCTCATGAGCAAATTCAGCTACTCTCGTCTTTTGAACAAATTTGTTTAACATAATAGCAGTTTGCTGCATTCCCTAATGATGCGAAACGGGATGAGACCTGTGTTTATTTAACAAAAATTTACTTCATTTTCAGAGACACCCCCCTGCGACGGCTACAATTTTGCTGGGAAGTATGTTTCATAATCACATCCCGCTATTTCGATAAACGTTAACTCCTGAACCGGGGAACGAGCCACCCTCACAAACTCCCACACAGGGCTCTTGCTTCCACTGTGAAATGCATCGCCTGCCCGTATCGCTTCTTTGGCAGATTCTAGATTTGTGGAGGCAGAGTGTTTTAAGCAAGACACATCGGAGAATTAATTACAGAGAAAATATCCCACTTACGCCAATAAATCACGCATATGCAAATGTTTATTTGGTTAGGGGGTTATTGGGCGTTTGAGGTTGAAATGGATCTTTCAAACACCATGTTCTTGTCTTTTTTACAGTATGCGGTTTGGTTGGTGCTGTGGGTCGCCTGGAATGTCTTCATCATCTGTTTTTATTTGGAAGTGGGTGACCTTTCAAAGGTAACATCTGATTTTGTACTTCTTTTGCAATGTATAATCCCTCAGCTTGGGTATCAGTGTTTTCTGTTTATGTCTAAGCTCTGTAAGCATTGTATTAAGTGTTGTTCATGAATTTAAAAGTGGCTTTTTTTTAAAGAATATGTTGCAGATCATCAACCTGCATTAGTAGTAGGTCAGGAAAGGCATGTATTGATTCTTTTATCAGTGTTTCAGTCACAGCTGGTCTACATTAAAATCCTTTCTAGAGCTTGATACAGGGCTTGGACTGAGTTTTAGGGTCAGTTTGCCTAGTGAGATTTACTACTCTTTAGTAGATAGATTTATCTTTCTTTCTTTTTTTCCTATTGTACTTATATCATTTTTCTAGTTTTAAAGTAACACCAAGGAACTTTTCCTCAGCGGTCGCCCTACAGGTTGGAAGCGGAATTGTCCATTACCGCTGTCGTAAATAATTTAGCCTAACGCAGCCTACTGTCACACGCGCACGCTCGCTGTTTATCCAGCACCGGCTTTGGAATCAACCATGGCAGACATCCCAACCTGCAAGAAGTCATTTCAGGGAGGTATATCTTGGTGACTGGATTGTTGACGGGGGGTGGCGGGTTGGTTGACTAGCTTTCGTGAGGCACACTCGCAAGGTCTCTCACGCTCTACCTCTTTGCCGTGCTCGCGCTATGTATGTTATGCGCGCAGTATGTTCTGTCTCGCATGCGCGCTCTAGATTCCGGCAGATTTGAACTAATTTGCGGGCATCAGGGAGACGCTATAGACTTGGGATGTCTGCAATGGCCATAGACAATTTGAGGAAGTGGTGGGGGAAGTGACGTATGCCGTAAAGCAGTCGAGTTTTGTAGTTCTTTTTGTGCTCGGGTTACTACCCGAAACCCGAAGTTACATAGTGCGAGTAAAAGCGATACAGACCACATCAGGCTATGGCAGACGTGTCATTTAACCTATTGTAAGTCGATGTACCATCACAAGGGTCTTGGAAATATATTATGAAGGTTGAAAAGTTCCATAGTGTTGCTTTAATATTTTAACTCTTTGCCTTCCAGGTTTTTTTTTTTTTAAGTTGCGAGTCAGTGCCAGCAATTTTGATCATATTCACAAAACTTTAATGGCCCCCAGGATATTTTGTTGTGTGAATATCTGAACATTAAATACATCAAAAGACAGAACAGGGTGAAAAAACTATTCTAGCTTCATGCTTTTTTTTTTTAATCAACACTTGAATGTAGGTAAGCAACATTTTGAACAAAAAGCTGAGAAATTTTCATTTTTGTCAAGGCTTTGTCCAGATCAGATTCAGAATGATGATCAAAACATAGATCGAGTAAATCGAGTCCATCAACAAAGCTTGCGCAGTCCTATATCTCTTTATGGGTTCGACATTTCATTCGGTAACATTAGGCAGTTTTGATTTAAATGCTGTTGAATGTTTGGTGATCGCAGTAGCTTACATGTGCGTAAGCAATCTTCTAAGCTTCTTCTTCGCTTAATTTTGGATTCTGGGATTCTGTACACTTTTAGAAGATGCATAACAGCACCCCCTATATAACAGTGAAAACATGGATTCCCAGAAAAATATGTCAATGGTGGGGAAAGAGTTAAGCGGTGGTGCATCATCAATTAGCATGCTCTTATACACATTCTTAGGTTGTCTTGGCTGCCATGACTGTTGTTTTTTTAAGATGGCTTGCCAACTTTAAGAAATTCTAATGTTTCCATCCTGTTGCACTCCATCTAGCTGTTTTTGAGTGTACGATGTCAAGATACCAGCAACTGCATATCAATGCATTAACAACCACTCAAAAAACGTCAGCAACCCCATAGCAACATAATGACAACCATTCAGAACACCCCAGCAAACGCATAGCATCGCATTAACATCCACTCAGAACACATTTGCAACTGCATACGTAGCAGCAACACACTGACAACCACACAGAACACCCCAGTAACCGCATAGCAACGCGATAACAACCACTCAGAACATCCCAGCAACTGCATACGTAGCAACACACTGACAACCACACAGAACACCCCAGTAACCGCATAGCAACGCGATAACAACCACTCAGAACATCCCAGCAACTGCATAGCAACACAATAACAACTACTCAGAACACCTTAGCAACCACATACGTAGCAACGCAATGACATTCGCTCAGAATGCCCCCACAACCACATAGCAACATAATTACAACCACTCAGAACACCTTAGCAACTGCGATTGGTGCCCATCTACAACACTCTTGCATCTTAACTGTGATCTTTGCACAGGCAAGCACACTTTTTTTCACCTCATCTTCCAAAACTGTAAACATCTAGTTCCCTTTCGTAGTCACTCCGAGTTACGTCGGATGACGGAGAATGGGGGTTTCGCTTAGAAGCCAATCCTCTTCGAGTATTGAAAAACGAGCCAATGGCAAGAAATGCCATGGGTCTGCGGAATTTGCATAGCGTATCCCCGCCTCACCACGTGGGTATAAAGGGAGGATGCGGACGCAAACGCAGCTATGCTTTCGCTTCGGAGCCAAGAGAATCTCTTCACTCCACAAGCCAAATCCTGAGTATTCTCAGTGACTACATCTCTTCGAGACGAGCGAACTCTCTGATGTTGGTGTGACGGCGGTATCCAGCGAGTTTCATATTGCCTGCGATCTGAGCAGTGGTCTGCCGGTCTGTGTGTCTCTCCCTGGTCGCTTCAGCATCCGCAGAGTTTTTTTCCTCTCACTAAAAGAGCGTGCACGCGGCACGTCTTTTTAAAGACGCGTCTTTCTAAAGACGATCTGCCCGTGTATTTCTGAGTGCGGTATTCTGATAGATTCAGCTGTTGGGCGCGAGCGCTGTTTTGCGTGTTTGGGCTTTGATCACGCTCGGACAGCGCTCGTGGGTGTGTCACGTTCTCTCTGTGGGAACGTGACCATCGCAATGTATACGGTCGAGACTCTGTGAGCTCATTTGAGTGAGAGTCCCCTCATCCATCACCCGATCTATTTTTCTCCACGTGAGATAATACTTCGGCTGGTGGCCAGGGTGACTAAGACGTCAGGTCTGGAACTAACCGACGAAAATTCCTCGGTCCACACCCCGTCTTTCACGTTGCAACCCACGTGGTCCCGAGTGGATTCGCCGGCCCGCCCGCGGGCCCGCGTTCTCATTCGGTCCACCAGCTGATGAAATCATGTTTATCGCCGCATCACAAGGTGAGCTGGAGTCCTCTGGAGATGGCTCGTCTGTGCTGCTGTCCTCGGATGTGCTAGCATAGCGAGCTTGATTCAGAATTCACAGCTATGCTTTCCCGGGCTGCCACGAGTATCGGGTTTGTGTGGAAAATTCTGCCATATCCCGAGCACTTGAGGCTGATGATTGGTTTTTGGGGGTGGCGAACCCAAATCCTTTCTACCCGGATGTGCATGAAGAGGCCATGAGATCGTGGAAGTCTCCTTTGACTTTTCGCGACTGCTCTGCGGCCTCTTCCGCCTTCTCTGCCCTCGTAGAGGCCGCAGTCTACGGTACACTGGGGTTCCCCCCTGTGGAGTGTTCTGTGGCAACACTTAGGTGTCCCCACAGCGCCTCCACCTGGCGTGGCAACCCTAAGCACCCCCCCAATGCCTGTAGTTTCTTGTCTACTCCGGTGGCGGGGACCTATAGAGCTGCGGGGCAGGCTGCCACCTCACTGTGTGTTATTGCCATCCTTCTGGGTGTTCAGTGACATGCACGAGGGTAGGGCTGATTCAGGGCTCATCCTTGAGCTGCCTGCCGTCACCGACCTTGCTCTACGAGCGACGAAGGTGACCGCACGCTCCCTGAGTCAGGTGATGTCCACATGTGTGGTCAGACATTTCTGGCTTAACCTGGTTGATGTGCGCGAGGCTGAGTGAACCAGTTTCCTCAACTTCCCCATATCCCAGGCTGGCCTCTTCGGCGGCGCGGTCGAGAACTCTGCCCAACAGTTCTCGGCCGCCCAGAAGTGGACTGTGGCTTTTTTCTGACCCTGCGGCTTCTGCTGCCAATCAGCCGGCGGCTCAGACGCTTCAGTCCGCTTGCCGTCGAATGCGCCCTCCTGCGACTTCCGCCCCCTCCCGCCCGGCCCCAGCAGCACCGGGCCGGGCCGTGGAGGTGGTCGCAGGGAGGTGCCCCTGCCCGTACCAGCCCCGCAGCCCCGCTGTACGCCAGGCTATGCGGCGCTCCCGTTACGGGCAGCTCAGTTATGGCTTGCAGTTCTCATGGAGTGGTTGCAGGCCCACTCCTTCCCCCGGTGGAGGGCTGGGGGAGAATCTTTTAAAAAGAGCTGCATCCCATCTCTGAGCACGCAGAGCTGGACGGCAGTGCGCGACGCCCCCGAGCCTCGCCACTCTCGTTCCCCTCTGTCTCTGAGGGTGCGGATGACAGTGCGTGCCGTCTCCAGACCACACCACTCTCGTCCCCCTCTATCGCCAGACCCCTGGCAGAGCAGACCCCCGCGGAACGCTGGTCCTTCCCTGGTCTCCTCTGTCAGGACGCGGAGCATGACTGTGCACGCGTGCTGGGCCGCTATGCCACCCTCACCTGTGCCGGTCACTCCGCTCCGCTGCCCCTCCGGGGGGACGCCTGTGGCTCGGATGATTCCACTGGATCAGTGTTTGGTGGCTTGGTTAGAGCTCCCCAATCTGTCCTGTTGGGTCGCCCGAATGATCAGGCTCGGCTATGCGACTCAGTTCGCACGGTCTCCTCCCCGCTTCAGGGGAGTCCGCTTACTGTGGTCGGTGGCTATGCCCCGATCATGAGAGCGGAGGTTGCCACCCTGCTGGCGAAGGGTGCAATCGAGGCTGTCCCTCCAGCCGAGGTGGAGTTACGGGTTTACACCCCGTACTTCATTGTCCCCAAGAAACCGGTGGGTTACGGCCAATCCTGGACTTGCGCGTCTTGAACCGCTCCCTTCACAGGCTGCCGTTCAAGATGCTCACGGCCAAACGCATTTTCGAATGCGTGCGGCCACAGGATTGGTTTGCAGCGATAGACCTGAAGGACGCCTACTTTCATGTCTCCATTTTACCTCGACACAGACCGTTTCTTCGGTTTGCTTTCGAGGGGCAGGCATACCAGTACGCGGTTCTCCCATTCGGGTTGGCTCTGTCTCCTCGCGTCTTTACGAAGGTCGTCGAGGCAGCCCTTGTTCCCCTACGCGAACACGGGGTTCGCATCCTGAATTATCTCGACGACTGGCTAATATTAGCTCACTCTCGAGATCAGGTTTGCGAACACAGAGATTTAGTGCTCCGGCACCTAGCCCGTCTGGGCCTTCGGGTCAACTGGGAGAAGAGCAAACTTTGCCCCGTGCAGAGGATCTCTTTTCTCGGTATGGAGATAGACTCGGTCGCCATGTCCGCGCAGCTTACGAGCGAGCGCGCACACTCACTGCTGACTTGTCTTCGACAGTTCGAGGGCAAGAGTGCGGTCCCACTGAAACTTTTTCAGAGGCTCCTGGGGCATATGGCATCCGCAGCCGCAGCAACGCCACTCGGATTGCTTCATATGAGACCGCTTCAGCTGTGGCTTCGCGATCGAGTCCCGAGGTGGGCATGGCATCGCGGTACGCTCAGAGTTTTAATAACTCCGACCTGCCGTCAGACCTTCACCCCGTGGCGGAACCTCAGCTTTCTACGGGCCGGGGTTCCCCTAGAACGAGTTTCCAGGCATGTTGTCGTCTCCACAGATGCCTCTGCCACGGGCTGGGGCGCCATGTGCAATGGACATGCAGCCGCGGGCTCCTGGACAGGACCCCAGCGCCTCATGCATGTCAATTGCCTCGAGTTGCTGGCAGTACGCCTTGCCCTGCACCGCTTCCGTGCGTTGCTCCTGGGTCAACACGTACTTGTCCGCTCGGACAATACCGCGACTGTAGCGTACATCAACCGTCAGGGTGGTCTACGCTCTCGCCGTATGTCGCAACTCGCACGCCACCTCCTCTTATGGAGTCAGAAGCACCTGAGGTCCCTTCGTGCTATTTATATTCCTGGAGTGCGGAACCGTGCAGCCGACGAGCTGTCACGGCTCCGGCCAACCTCTGGCGAATGGAGACTCCATCCCCAGTCGGTCCAGCTATATGGGACCAGTTCGGCGACGCACAGATAGATCTGTTTGCCTCCCACGACTCATCCCATTGCGCCCTGTATTACTCCCTGTCCGAGGGCACGCTCGGCACGGATGCACTGGCGCAGAGCTGGCCGCAGGGCCTACGCAAGTATGCGTTTCCCCCAGTGAGCCTTCTCGCACGGACTCTGTGCAAGATCAAGGAGGACGAGGAGCAGGTTATCTTGGTCGCCCCATACTGGCCCACCAAGACCTGGTTCTCCGAACTGATACTCCTCGCGACAGCACCTCCTTGGCCAATTCCTCTGAGGAAGGACCTCCTTTCTCAGAGACGGGGCACCCTATGGCACCCTCGTCCCGATCTCTGGAGACTCCACGTGTGGCTCCTGGACGGGACGAGGCAGGTTTGAGTACCCTGCCACCAGCGGTGGCGGCTACCATCACTTCCGCTAGAGCATCGTCCACGAGACATGTCTATGCGTTGAAGTGGAACCTCTTCGTCAACTGGTGCTCTTCTCGCCGAGAAGACCCCAGGAGATGCTCGATCAGCGTTGTGCTTTCCTTCCTGCAAGACGGGTTGGAGCGAAGGCTGTCTCCCTCCACCCTGAAGGTGTATGTGGCTGCTATCGCCGCATATCACGAAGCAGTTGAAGGTAAGTCTCTTGGAAAGCACGACCTGATCCTCAGGTTCCTGAGAGGAGCGAGGAGACTGAATCCTCCTCGCCCTCCTCTCGTTCCCTCTTGGGACCTCTCAGTGGTCTTAAGTGCCCTGCAGAGGGCTCCCTTTGAGCCTCTGCAATCAGCTGAGCTTAAGATCCTGTCAATGAAGACAGCGCTCCTGGTTGCGTTGGCCTCCATCAAGAGGGTAGGGGACCTGCACGCATTCTCCGTTGACGAAGCGTGCCTGGAGTTCGGGCCCGGCCACTCTCACGTGATCCTGAGACCCCGGCCTGGATATGTGCCCAAGGTTCCCACCACTCCCTTCCGGGACCAGGTGGTGAACCTGCAAGCGCTGCCCCGGGAGGAGGCAGACCCAGCCTTGGCACTGCTCTGTCCAGTACGCGCACTCCGTGCTTACGTAGACAGGACGCAGTGTTTCAGGACCTCAGACCAGCTCTTTGTCTGTTATGGTGGGAAGCTGAAGGGAAAGGCTCTCTCCAAACAAAGGTTGTCTCACTGGATAGTGGACGCCATTGCTTTGGCATACCAGCAGCAAGGTCGACCATGCCCCCTTGGTGTGACTGCCCACTCCACCCGGAGTGTGGCGTCCTCTTGGGCTTTAGCGCGTGGCGCCTCGCTAACAGACATCTGCAGAGCTGCAGGCTGGGCGACACCTAACACATTCGCCAGATTCTACAATCTCCGAGTGGAGCCAGTCTCCGCCCATGTCTTTTTCAAGCTAACATGGGAGCTGTGAAGTGTCTCGCTTGCTCGCCATTCCACTCCACGGACTGGATACGTGCGATATTTCCTCAGGTGAGCCTTCCTCTCTGAAGCCCTGAGTTCCTCCAGCACTGTTGACGCTGGCGCCAGTGTCTATTGCCTGTGCGTCGGCTAGGTGCCTCCGTGTGCATGGTTCCTCCTCTGAGTAACCCCCACATGTGTATTTTCCACTGTAAGCCTCTTTGAGCATGTGTCTTTCCCTCGGCAAGTCACCTGCCACTCCTGGAGTTGAAAGTAGATGCCACCCTACGGGCTGGTCACTCCAGTGTTCCTCCATATGTAGCCCCCTTGGGCCATATGTGTATTCTTAAGTCCTCCCTATGGGTAGGCATGCTGCGGCATATCTCCCATGAGATATGCTTCCCAGTGTACCTTGGTATTCCTGTGTTAAGTAGGACTCCTTCGTCCGTGCCTATATCACGACAGGGAGGTCAGACTTCGCAGGGCACTGGAAGACAGCTGTGAAGGTGGCGTGATTACACGGGGACCCCCATTCTCCGTCATCCGACGTAACTCGGAGTGACTACGAAAGGGAACGTCTCGGTTACGGATGTAACCCTCGTTCCCTGAGTAGGGAACGGAGACGTTACGTCTCCCTGCCACTTCTGCTGTACCGCTGGGTAGACGCCTGAGTTCAGTCTCGGCTCCTCAGCGAAGACATAGCTGCGTTTGCGTCCGCATCCTCCCTTTATACCCACGTGGTGAGGCGGGGATACGCTATGCAAATTCCGCAGACCCATGGCATTTCTTGCCATTGGCTCGTTTTTCAATACTCGAAGAGGATTGGCTTCTAAGCGAAACCCCCATTCTCCGTCATCCGACGTAACGTCTCCGTTCCCTACTCAGGGAACGAGGGTTACATCCGTAACCGAGACGTTCTTGCATATAGTTTTTCCCTCTCCCCTCTATTTTCCCATCTTTGCCTCCTTCATTTCAGATAATAATAATTTATTAAATAGTCCATCGTCTGCTTGTGTGTGTAGAAATAGCGAGCAAATATGTTATTAAAATTTCAAATACTGTACCCAATTAAATGGCAAACCAGCTATGAAACTTGATTACTAGATCCATGGAGCCCTTTATATTTTTATCCTGAAAGCTCTTATGGTTCCACATCAGCAGAGGAGACCCCTACTTTTATTTTGATTTCTGATTATCATCAGCTGCTTCAGTTCAGTGTCAGTGCAAGCATTTATATAGGGACTTCAGGCCACTGATCATGAAACGACGGTCTGTAATTGCAGGCCAAAGATTATCGCTACCCAAAAATGAAAAGTGTGCCATCATTTACTCAACCTTAAACCATCCTGGGTCTATATGACTTTCTTCTTTCAGCCTAGTTATATTAAATAATATCCTGGCTCTTCCCAACTTTGTAATAGCATTGAATAGTGTCCCCTTTAGTGTCCCCTCAATTTTCCCCTTTTGAATAGAGTTTTTGAAGCTCCTAAAAGCACATCCATCCATCTTAAAAGTAGTCCATACGACCCCAGTGAGTTAATAAATGCCTTCTGAAGCGAAGCGATGGGTTTTTGTAAGAAAAATTTAAATATTTAGAGGTCACCCTTCTACCGGAACTCGACTTTATCATGAATGTGCGTATGGCCATTGCCGGAAGCCAGTGATTGTAGTTTATAAAGTTTTAAATATGGATATTTTTCTTACAAAAACCCATCGCTTCTCTTGTCAGACTGTATGAACATGACCCCCGTTGTAAGCCATGTCACACAGTAGGATCTCAGTAGTCATTAATGTCAGACTGTACAAAAAAACTTTTAAAAAACGGACGCACGCACGAAAACTCATACAGAGTTTTACATTATTAATCCGTAACTATTAAAAAAACAAAGATGATGTGGTTGGAGAAAGCGGACACTGCCAGAATTTCATCTGAGGTCCAATTTGATCACAGTGGTCATTTATTTACCGTCGGCGAACATGTCACACTAGCGATCAAAGTCTGCAGATTTTAGCCTAGGATAAGAGGAATCTTTTAGGATTTGCAAAATTTGTCTCAGACAGCCAAATAATGGCTAACACTGTACGGTGTGCACCTGGCTTTAGGACCCTATCTTGCACCCAGCGCAATTGACTTTGTGCACCAACGCATGCATCATTCCTATTTTGCACCCGATGCACAGCGGACTTTTCCCTCCACAGATGCACGTCGGTAAATTAGGGAATGACCTTGCGCTCTGGGGGCGGTTCAGCGAAAATAGGAGGCGTGTTCCGGCGCAAATGTTCCCTGGTGCTTTTTTGCAGTTTCAGAAAACAATTCCGCCACAGACCAGGAAAAACCTAATCTAAAGTCAGTGGCGTGTTATTCAGATGCTATTTTGAGGGCACATGCTTGACCATAATCTAGTGTGCACAACGCGCATAACTTCTCTCATCTACACAGACGCAGCAGTTCCCATTTTTGCAAACCATACATAATTACAAGGAAAAATATTACCACATGAGGGAAATAATTGTGGTGTCCATGAAGATGTGAAAAAATAGGCATAAATCCCGCCCACAAAGAAAAAATAGGCATAAATCCCGCCCACAAAGTTACTTGCGTTTCACGTTTGATACTTGCGTTTCAGATCGTTAAAATAGGGCCCTTAGTCTGCAGAGGATATGTGTGCTATGCTATGCTTTTGTGTATTTGTATGACATTGGTCAAAAGATTGTTTTCACAAAAAGTGTTTTCAGGTATAAGGTGGACAGAAGTGATGTAGTGTATTGTTGATGATAAAAACGCAAATGTCTGCACTCCTTTCCTCGGGCACAGATCTGTAATGGAGATTGATCCTTTAATCTCTAAATCACCTAGAAATGTCTGGCAGTCAAACTGGTCTTCTGGTTGATATGTCATTAACGTGCAATCTTATCAAGCATCTCAGATGACAGAATGAACATTTCACTTTAGATCTGCTTTGCAAGCTAGGGTGTCAAAGATGTCAGACGGATCGCCGGCTTCAGCTATCATTTCTCTGTTATAGCCTCTTATGCCATCAGGTTCCGATGTGTCACACATCAAGGTTTTTATATTAGTGAAGTCATGGCTTACAAGATCAGGATAGCAAAGAGGATTATTTTTGGGTAGATTCCTTGTTTTACAGCTTAGTTTAGTTCTTCTTCTTTTTCCACTTTTGTCCTTTTTGATGAGGAGGCCATGCGACCATCACCTTGGATTGACATACTTCTTGTATCTGCATGGTATCTGGATATTCTTTAGTTGCACCTTGCATTCCATTTGAGTCTTGGGGTGTATTCACACTAGGAAAGTCCGATAGTTCACTTGCTCTGGTCCGGACCAAATACATTTTTTATGTAATTTTTTTTTTGGTACGGTTCACTGCTCTTTTTGCAAGTGAACCAAAATTTGTAAGCAAAACCACATGTGTGCTTGAGGTCATTCATTCATTGGACAGAAATTCGAACCGTACCAGAGTTCGTTTGGAACCGTACCGAGACCACCTCTTCAGCTGGGTCTCGGTTCGGTTGTTTGGTCCGCACCCGAGTTCGATTGCTGTATTCACACCTGCCCAAAAGGTCCGCACCAAGGGGGGAAACGAACTAGAGTTCGATTCAATCGAACCAAACAAGGCAGTTGTGAATACACCCTTAGTTAAAAAAAAAAAAACACAGTTAGTGATGTTAATTGGGATTAGAAGTGAGTAAAAGGTAATAAAATAAAATAAAATAGGCCGGTAGAGAGATGTGGTTGAGGATTTATCGAAAGAAATGTAGTCTAGTGGAATAATTCATGGGATATTGTTCATTAAATCCAGTGATCATATCACAAGGCCAGTGTCTGTTGTGAGAATCGAATAGAAAATAGATGGAACCTCTACTGAAAGTGAATGATTTGAATTGTGTCGTAGCAACTCACATATATTGCTCCTCACGGGAGACTCCAATCACAATAGATTCCAATAAGGATGTTGCTAAGCGAATGTTGAAATTTCCCTCACCTTTTTGTTTCATGAATATTTAACTTCTTTGTTAATTGCTTCTTCTTAAGGGTTAGTTTACCCAAAAAATTTACATTTTCATCATGACCCTCATGCCATTCCAAATCTGTTAGAATGTAGTATATTTAGTATAATTTTAGTATTATGTAATTTAATATTTTGAATTATCTTTTATTTTTATATATTCAGTTTTCATTTTAACTTTATAAAAAAAAATGTATTCACACTTGGCATGTTTGGTATGATTGGTGCAATGGCTCTATTAGCGCTGTTATGTTAATTTGAATAAGTATGAACGCTGCCATCCAAATCCTGGTGCACACCAAACAAAGCTAAACTCTAGTGCAGTTCAAATGAAATATGAATGCAACATGGACCAAAGACATGTAAACGAACCAAACACGGGACATGATGCTAAGAAGGACGGAATGCTCAATCATACCTGTTTTTTCTCGTCATAGTCTCGATGTTGCCCATCACAGTTCAGTACAGGCACCAGAACCGCATCTCTTTGCAGCAGATCTTCATTTGTGTGTGTGACAGAGTGATTCCTGTCCCTTTTTTGACTCCCTTACACATTTTATAAGCTCTTCGTGAGTTCTCAGCTAGTCAAAATGCCATCATATGTAGGCTACGCACATACAATGAGCGAACATTGCTTTGGATGTTCAGTAAGTTCCGTCTCGAAATATAGGTCATAAAAGCCTACCAATCAAGTTGTGAACGTATCCATGTGCCTTTAGGTTCGGTATCCTTAGGTTTGATGTTAAAAGCAGACCAGGATTAATATTAATTTTTACTTTTTTTAGTACAACTTTATTTCAGGTAGTTGCCTGTCTAATTTTTGTTTGTTTTTTAAGTTTAAGTTGTTCATCTTATTTATATATTTTACTTTATTGCAGATTTAAAGTAATTTGACAAAAACGATTTTTAACTTAACAATAACAACACTGATCCAAAGAATATTGGACCACATTGACTTTCATTTTATGGACAAAAAAAAAATTCTTCAAAACATCATCTTTTGTGGTCTTCTTTTGAGGGTGATTAAATAATTAGAAATTTCATTTTGGGAAGGACTATCCCTTTAATAAAGGGGTCCTATAATGCCTTTTTCACAAGATGTAAAATAAGTCTCTGATGCCCACAGAGTGTGTATGTGAAGTTTTTGCTCAAAATACCCCACAGAAATTATTTTTTTATAGCATGTTAAAATTGTCACTTTTTTAGGGTGAGCAAAAACGTGCCGTTTTTGTGTGTGTCCCTTTAAATGCAAATGAGCTGCTGCTCCCGGCACAGAGGGCGGAGCTTCAAGAGCTCGTGTGTTAACAGCTCTGATTACCTAACACAGACACGCGGTGACAATTTCGAAAACTTTTAGCTTTTTATGTTCAAACCAGAGTCGGACAACGATGGAGAGACTCAAGAAGAAGTGACATCATGTAGATTGCAACAGGACATTTCTGAATGGTTAGTTGATGAATTTATGTAGCTGATGTGGAGTTAAAGGGTAACTAAACCCCTGGTCAGATCCTGACTCCACCCACTGGCAATATTTGAAAAATGCTGGAAAAGTGGGCAGAGCCCAGCAGAGGGGGGGCGTGCACCTGAGACGGGTCTCTCTGTAGGCAAGGGCATGGTTAGCTGGTGCCTGCTTACATCACAGGGCACCACAACTTCCAATAGGAAAATTCAACTGCAGTAGCCACCGTTCAACCTGAAGAGGGCAGCACTCAGACGTTTTTACACCATATATTGTAGAATTAAAACACTTATACCCAAATGTCAAAAAATGTACTTGAATCAATGAACAGCATTAATAAAGCCCCATGCAGTCTTACAGATCATTAACTAAAAAAAGTTGTTTTAGGGTTTAGTTACCCTTTAACTATCTTCTAGTCATTGATTAGCATATTCTGTCATGATAATCTATAAATCTCTTCCCCGGGGGTGGTGTTTATGTAAATTTTAGGGTTAGTGATGTCACTAAACCCATGAAGAAGCTCATTGTAGTCCCTACCAGCCGTTTGTTGTAGTCCCTAAAAAGCGATTTCTGTAAAATAAAATATCTCCCTTTGCTTTAAACTTTGAGCGTCGTAACTTTGCAGATGTTGTTAATGCTGAAACAGCAACATTACACACTAACTAAAGTTTCGAAAGGGAAATCCTAATCAAACACCCTTTAAAACTATATATAGTGATCAGTTCCTTTTCAGTTCTTTTCAGTGTTTACAGAACAAGTCTATAAAGAGAAGGCCAGTTGATGTGCTGCGGCTTCGGTGCTGTTGGTCCACTGGATTGGCAGTCCTGATGTGTCTTTCTGAAACTCGTTGTCAGATGGGCTGGCAGCCTGTCACAGCTACAGCTTTGTGGGAAAAATCGAGAGCCTCCACAACCCTCTCGAGAGGCTCTCCGTGAGTCTTCATTGCCGTTAGACGCCCTCTTCGTTTTTTAACTGGAGAATTTCGCAGAGCTTCACATCCCACAAGGGATCTTGTCAGTCATTGTCAGCTGGAGAAGAAAGTCACTTCGGTATCCTTGATGTCTTCACGGGCTCCTTTGGAACAGAGAGAACTTGAAGAGGCAAACAAATGGAGTTCGTGGATCCGCCTCGCAGAATCCGCTCCCTAAGTCATCAACGCAACTTTAATTAGTTAGAAAAGTTATAGGATATTATTTAGCATAATTTATTTCCTTGTGACAGTGCAGTTCATGATTTATTAATGTGGGTGTAATGTGTTTAAGCAGCAGAGAATCCATTGAGACCAGCACATGCAATTAGATTTAGATCACACAGAAACAAATGAAGATAAATACAAGAGACAATTCCCAGTCTCTCATTTTTTTTAGTTCACACGGGACTCAATATTAGTCAAGACTCGCTCTTTTACTTATATGAGTAGGAAGTAAAGCTGCAGGAATAGGCACGTTAGATCTATCGCAAAGACCTAGTGAGCTGCCAAAGGCGATAGCATTTTAAGGGCACTTTTGATGCGGAAACAGTTCCAAAATATAGCAAAATTAATTGTTCTGCCTTCACATTCTAAGGCAGCGTTGCATGTTTATTTAGACGGCAGTCCCAGAATGCCTTATGACAAGCTTTGTGAACAGTGCTTGAAGTATATTTTATTTTGTTCCTTACCCTCTTTTTTTCTTGCGTACCGGCACTCACAGGTTGCCAGGTCTCTCTCTGACCAACTACACCGAACCACTTCGTTGAAATTTATTTGCACACAATCCCAAAAAAAATTTTTATTTTAGAATGACTAAAATACCCAAGATTTAACAAAACTATAATTCATACAAATATAGTAAAACAGCTTTTTTTCATCCTTGAGTCCCTTTCATTGATTACTCTGTTCAAAACCGTTTAGCTGAGGCGCAACGTGGACGTGAGCCCAATCATAGTGTTGCTAGTTAAGACTAACAGTTTCATGATTTATAGTCGATTTATTATCAAATGCCGAATTTGGAAATTATCACTTTGGTATATTGGGCAGGCAATAATATAAAATAATAATAATTAAAAGCAAGATAGTGGTCCAAATCAGTAGCCAGTCCAGACTTGTGCTGTTCTTTTAAACTTTCTATTCATCATCCCAAATCCAGATACATTCCACAAATATATTAAGCAGTTCAACTGTTTTCAACATGGATAATAATAAGAAATGTTTCTTGAGCAGCACGTCAGCATATTAGAATGATTTCTGAAGGATCATGTGACACTGAAAACTGGAGTAATGATGAAAATTCAGCTTTGCATCACAGGAATAAATTACCTTTTAAATATATATTTAAAGAGAAGACAGTTATTTTAAATTGTAATAGTATTTTTGAACAAATAAATGCAGCCTTGGTGAGCATAAGAGATTAATTAAAAAAACAAAAAAATATCACCGACCCCAAATTTTTTGAACAGTAGTGTGGTTTTGTAGGTTAGGTTAATAGCAATGAGGAAAAATACAAAGAATGACTGACATTTGAGGTAGTGGGCCCAATGTACGTGTGCAAGCATTTCCTGTTTATCCACATATTTTTATAAATCTTAATGTGAATATTCAGGAGTTTATTGTCTGTCACAACCCCACCCCCCTATCTCCAAGTCCACATGTGCATGTTTGGAATGGGATTTGGGAGCCATTACTTGAGGATAGTGGTGTTGAGCAAAAGTGACAGCTGAGATTTTGAGGAGGTGGCCAAAGCAAATAGCACAGCAGCATCCATCCAGTCCACTAGTTTATAAGCAAACACAGACAGTCTGGCGAGAGACGAGAGTTGCAGATCGCACCGTGCTTTGCAATCTGAAAGACGCTCCCATCACCACTACCCCATCCCTGAGGATAGATTGCGTGCTTGCCTTGCTGCTTAGGATCTAGTTTAGTAAGCGGTTTTGTATATTATGAGCTACCTGCATTCATATTGACTATTTAACATCATATGCAAACTCTCAATTTTTAAGAAAGCTAAATTTTAGGGGAAAGGATAAAATATTAGTCATGTTCAGTCTGTCAAACATTCTTTACAAAACTCGGAGGCAAATTCTCTGAAAATACAAAATGATTGTGATATGATTTTTTTTTTAACACAGTTTTGCTTCTCAGTCTATTCTATTTGAAATAAATGCTGTTCTTTTGAACGTTCCATTTATCAAAGAACCCTGAAAGAACATATCACGGTTTCCACTAGAATATAAAACAATATAACTGTTTCAATATTGATATTAAGAAATGTTTCTTGAGCAGCAAATCAGAATGATTTCTGAAGGATCATGTGACACTGAAGACTGTAGTAATGATGCTGAAAATTCACAAGAATCAGAGGAATAAATTACGTTTTGAAATATATTAAAATAGCAAACTTTGTTGTTTAAAAATGTAATAAAATTTCACTGAAAAATGTTGTTTTTACTGTAATTTTGGTTAGCAGAAGACACTTCTTTCAAAAACATGAAAAAGTCTTATTGAGCATTAGTGTGACTGTCCATACTGAACAATTATTCTCCATAGCTTCCCAATGCAAATTCCCAAAACTTCTAACATGTTTGCCTGCTAGCATGAATTTATAAATATTATATTAGTATTTCACAGTTGCTGTGGAGCTGTTGATTTTACTGTCAAAATAACAGCATCTTAATCCATTGAACTATGTCGCCGTGGGTTTATTTCCCCCTTACAAGGAAGGCAGCTTAAAATGCCTAGCCTGTCTACATACTCTGAGTCCTCATATTCAGTAAAATGTTGGAACTGTCAGGGGGTGAAAGTGATAAGGTGATTTATAGTCAATTTCACTGGGAGCTGGTGGGGAAAAGCTGGGCCTGTCAGCCCTGGCTTCTCAAAACAAATGACTTCGAGCCCATCCAGTGGCTCAATAAGGCTATCATTCCCCATCAGGACACATCACTGCCACTTGGCCATGGAGAGAGGAGATGTTTGGGAAGGTATTTGGGGCGCAGGTGAGTTCGGCCTACACCTGTGCGAGCTGCCCGCTCTAATGCGGTTCATTGGCTGACAGTAAAGCTCATAGAGATCATTGTTTGCCTCTCAGAACGCAGCACCGTGAACACAACACTTATTTTCCCTAATAAGATAACAACATGACATGGTCTGTGAGTTTGACAATACTCACTTTATTTGTTACTGGATTTTAAAGTGGAAACCACAAGCTTATTTTAATGAGAATGGGGGAGTTGTTTGGGGTAAAAATGGAGATTGTTTAGTCAAGTGAATATGCAGTTAGGGGTTTGCGTTATAGTTTGGTGTTGGTTTTATATACATATAAATATTGTTTAATATTTATGCTCACCAAGGCTGCATTTATTTATTTTTCAAAATACAGTAAAAACAGTAATATTGTTAAATATTATTACAGTTTAAAATAACTGTTTTTTATTTTGAATATAAATGTTTCATATTCCTGTGATGGCAAAGCTGGATTTTTAGCATCATTACTAGTGTCACATGATCCTTCGTAAATCATTCTAATATGTTGATTTGCTGCTCAAGAAACATTTTTATTATAGTCAGTGTTAAAATCAGTTGCGCTGCTTGATATTTTTGTGGAATCTGTGATATATTTTGTCCAGGATTCTTTGATGAATAGAAAGTGTGATAGGACAGCATGTATTTGATATATAAATCTTTTAATAAACAAGAGTTTTACAGATTTTATTATATTTAATTTAGTCTAACGATGTGCTAAATAACTTGAAGCAATTTGAACCCTGTTGTTTCTGAACTCTAATTCCTGCCTTGGGACACATGTTGCTACAAAGGCGCAAATTAAATGATAAAAAATGACTTTCTTTTGAAATACAACTTTCTAAAAAAATCAATAGATTTTAAATTCCATCAGCATGGTTTAATATCAAATATAATGGCTTGACAAGTGCAGTTCTCTCTCCTTCTTTGATGTATTTCCTAGTGCAATAGGAAGAAACTGAAGGATTGAAGAAATTGAGTTAATTTTCCCAGAATAGAAAGACTAAATTTGAATTGTGCTAAAAGTAAATTTTTAGTCAACACACATGGACGAAAAGCCACAAAGGTCTCATTTAGACTTCTTAGGATTTGGAGCGGTTCTGGGTTAATGTGAAGGGAGAGAACAGGGTGACAGCCCAATCTTATTTTTGATGAACATGGAGCTCTAAGGGCTTCCTGTGTTATTAAAAATGACAATGAAAGTTCCCCTTTCAATGTGCCATTAAGATCGGAGTGACACTAATGCGCCATTCAGACGTTCACTGTGTGTGCAGGGGGTCTTACCTCCGTGTCTGAGATGGAGAACTCCATTTTCCACACTGTCAGTTCATTTGTTGAGACTACATTTAGATCTGGCCTCACTCGCACACGGGGCCCGGCACGGTAGCACTCATCCTAATCAACGTGCTTTTGAGAGCCAAACTGTTCTCATTGTTTGCTGTAGTACTCTGAGTTTAGTTCTTCATTATGTCCATTCGTCGTTTGGCAGTGATCTTGAGGGAAAGTCTGTTCATTAAAGATTCTTTTCTGTGGTTTTGGAAGCTACTGCCATCAATCACGTCTCGGCAGGGGGCCTCGGTTTGGGTCCCGTTGCGCTCTTTGTGACGTTAAGCGTGTCATCCTCAATGTCACTCAGCGCAAAACAAACAAACACACACGAATTCTCTGAAAAACCCACAGATCTCCTCAGAGCAGAGAATACGCTCCCATTATTCACCCACACAGGCAATCAGATGTTGTATTTCAGCAGGGTTGAGTCATAAGTGATAATACTCAATGCACTATTGGCAGTTATTTGGGAATACCTGAACTATGAAATGAGTACTAAACTGATGCGTAGCCTATTATCATATTCATAGTTATGCATATACTTTGTTGTTGTTTCAAGCCATGAGGAATTTTAACATTCAGGCCAACACTGCAATTTATTTTCTTTAATCAGTATTTTGGATTCCTTTTTAAGTAAATATATTTGTGCTGGTGCACCCAACAAGCTTATTTACTGGCTTAACCAGCACATTTCTACTTGCAAAAAAAAAAAGAAGGAAAAAAAAGCACATTTTTACTTTTGCTATTTTAAGTAATTGCTAAAAAAAATACATTTATATCAAAATATTTGTACTTACATTTTTTTTTTTGTGCAAAAATTTACTAAATATGGGTGTGATTCATCACATCTGATTATAATTTATTTATGGCTCATGGCACATATTTTTCAAAAATGTATTTACTGTAAAACTGCTTAAGGTTGGTAAGATTTTGTAGTTTTTTTTTAAAGAAGTCTCTTCTGCTCACCAGGGCTGGATTTATTTAAAGGAGTAGTTCACTTTAAAACGAAAATTAGCCCATGATTTACTCACCCTCAAGCCATCCTATGTGTTTATGACATTCTTCTTTCAGACGAATACAATCAAAGTTATCTTAATAAATGTCCTGGCTCTTCCAAGCTTGATAATGGCAGTGGATTGCAACCAACAGACTGAAGCTCAAAAAAGTGCATCCATCATAAATGAACTCCAAACGGCTCCGGTGGGTTAAAGGGGTCATGACATGGTTTTTTGTTTTGTTTTATTATGTTACCTTATGTGCAATTATAGTATTACTATAGTTTTTTGTACATTTTTTTTTTATAAATGTAGTGATTTATGACCTTTTCCCACCCTGTTTCTCCCCCTCTAATTCAAACAGTCTGTTTTGGAGGTGTTTCCCCTTTAAGAGTTAACGCCCATTGTTATGATTGGCTAACGTCAGTGCTGCTTATGCATAAATTATTAACGTTAATCATTTTGTATCACATGTAGGCTACACAATGCTCAATTGATTTTGATTTATATGCACGAGAGAGAGAGAGAGAGAGAGAGAGAGAGAGAGAGAGAGAGAGAGAGAGAGAGAGAGTTCTACAGAGATGTTCTACAGATGTTTAAGAGCAGAACCCGCAGATGTTCTACACTTCCAAACGTGCACCTGGTCCACCACCACCACATCGGCCTCCACCACCTGTACGATGGGCTCCACCTGCACAGAGATGCAGTGCGCACTTTTGCAAGGGCCCTTAAAGATGCAGCCCTGGGCCGCACCCCAACACCACCAAGACATCTGCTACCGACTCCAGAACACTACCGGCCCATTCACCCCTACATGCCCAGACACACCCCCCCGACCCCGATGAGGAATCAACCCTACATGCCCAGACACACCCCCCGACCCCGATGAGGAGAGACATCAGCTGGACAAGCATCCCCCCCCCACACACACACAGAGAAATCCCCCCACCCAAGAGCACAGAGCTACGCTGAAGCTTTAGCCCGGCCTCCCGCTCCACCCACCACCTCCACCTCCACACCTGCCAGCGAACTGAGCCAGATCAGAGAGATGCTACACACACTGTGCAACCAGCTCCTGAACAAAAAAGAACACACACAGTTCTCTACTAGAAAAAAAAAAAAAAAAAAAAAAAAAAAAAAATTGTTTATGAATATATATATATATATATATATATATATGCATATGTAGATAAGTGTATATGTACGGTATTTGTGCGTATGTATGTATGTATATATATACTGTATATATAATTTTGCACTAATGTAAATTGTTTGCCATGTATATTTTCACAGGTAACCTACTTCAAATTATCTTCTCTCTGTCTCACCAAATAGGTTTATCTTTTAGAATGCGAATGCATTAATTTCAAATAAGTTGCTGGAATATTCAGGGTCTTCACTCTTCAACGTTTGGTTCTAAAAGTACAGACCCAGAATTTCTAAAAAAATATAGAAGATGTTGACATCATAATCCTCACTGAAACCTGGTGTCGAAATGATGCGCTTACCTACTGTCCCTCAGGCTACTACGAAGTGATTGTCCCCTCAGTCAAAATAAGTACAGTCCACCGTGGACGAGACTCGGGAGGAGTTCTGGTGTGGTACAGGGAGGATCTGGCCAAACACATTTCAACTATCTCAGTTGGAAAATTTCATTGCTGGTTAAAAATAAACCAAATTGGCATTTCTACTAGAGAAACATATCTCTGTGCCATCTACTTTCCCCCTGCAGAATCCCCTTACCATGAGGAGGAATACCTCAACAACATCCACACAGAAATCAGCCATTTCCAGGCCCAGGGAAACGTGCTGCTGTGTGGAGACTTCAACGCAAGAACTGGATCTGAACCTGATGACATAGATCCAAAGGGTAATGAATATGACTTTGGCCAAAACCCCCCGAGCATCACAGGAAAACTCCCACCAAGAAACAACCTAGACCAGACAGTAAATAAAACTGGTAGAGAGCTGGTGCAGCTCTGCCGAGCCTCAGGCCTGTACATACTGAACGGCAGGATCCGAGGGGACTCTTTAAGGAGCTTCACGTGTTGTTCAGGTCTTGGAGCTAGTGTAGTGGACTACGCCATCACTGACATGGACCCATCCTCCTTCAATGCATTCACTGTCAAACAGCAAACTCCGCTTTCCGACCATAACCAAACTAACATTTATTTCAAAACACATCACATACCAGAACAAAACAGACTGGAAACCTGCCGAATGTATCAGGTCCAGCAGAGATACAGATGGGCTCCGGACAGCGCAGACAAGTTTGTCCAAGCCCTCAGTTCTGAAGAACTAAAAAATCTAATAAATACATTTATTACTAAGAAATTCGAAACAACTAAAGATGGTGTTAATTCGGCTACAAATGAAATCAATAACATATTTAATAAAGCAGCACAGAAAAGTGAATTGAAAAAGAAAGGCAAAAAATACACAAAAAATTCTCCAAAAGACGAAAAATGGTTTGACTCAGACTGCAAAACATTGAGAAAACAACTTAGAAAATTATCAAATTTGAAACATAAAGAACCAAACAACACTGACTTAAGAACTGAATAGTTTTCAAAACTAAAAATATATAAAGACACAATTAGAGTGAAGAAGCAACACGGCAGTGTTAGGGGCAGCAGTGGCTCAGTGCTTCATGTAGGTTGTCTACAAACCGGAAGGTTGGTGGTTCAATCCCCGGTTACACTTGACCAAGTGTCGAGGTGTCCATGAGCAAGACACCTAACCCCAGCTGCTCCCGACGAGCTGGATGGCGCCTTGCATGGCTGCCGTCGCCCGTCGGTGTATGGATGAGAGAGTGAATGGGTGAAAGTGAGGCAAATTGTAAAGCGCTTTGGTGGCCATTGGGTTTGTGAAAGCTCCAAACTGAATGTCAGAATTTAAGCAATTTTGAGCGTGGCATGGTTGTTGGTGCCAGACGGGCCGGTCTGAGTATTTCACAATCTGCTCAGTTACTGGGATTTTCACGCACAACCATTTCTAGGGTTTACAAAGAATGGTGTGAAAAGGGAAAAACATGCAGTATGGGGCAGTCCTGTGGGTGAAAATGCCTTGTTGATGCTAGAGGTCAGAGGAGAATGGGCCGACTGATTCAAGCTGATAGAAGAGCAACTTTGACTGAAATAACCACTCGTTACAACCGAGGTATGCAGCAAAGCATTTGTGAAGCCACAACACGCACAACCTTGAAGGGGATGGGCTACAACAGCAGAAGACCCCACCGGGTACCACTCATCTCCACTACAAATAGGAAAGAGAGGCTACAATTTGCAAGAGCTCACCAAAATTGGACAGTTGAAGACTGGAAAAATGTTGCCTGGTCTGATGAGTCTCGATTTCTGTTGAGACATTCAGATGGTAGAGTCAGAATTTGGCGTAAACAGAATGAGAACATGGATCCATCATGCCTTGTTACCACTGTGCAGGCTGGTGGTGGTGGTGTAATGGTGTGGGGGATGTTTTCTTGGCACACTTTAGGCCCCTTAGTGCCAATTGGGCATCGTTTAAATGCCACGGCCTACCTGAGCATTGTTTCTGACCGTGTCCATCCCTTTATGGCCACCATGTACCCATCCTCTGATGGCTACTTCCAGCAGGATAATGCACCATGTCACAAAGCTCGAATCATTTCAAATTGGTTTCTTGAACATGACAATGAGTTCACTGTACTAAAATGGCCCCCACAGTCACCAGATCTCAACCCAATAGAGCATCTTTGGGAGGTGGTGGAACGGGAGCTTCGTGCCCTGGATGTGCATCCCACAAATCTCCATCAACTGCAAGATGCTATCCTATCAATATGGGCCAACATTTCTAAAGAATGCTTTCAGCACCTTGTTGAATCAATGCCACGTAGAATTAAGGCAGTTCTGAAGGCGAAAGGGGGTCAAACACAGTATTAGTATGGTGTTCCTAATAATCCTTTAGTTGAGTGTATATACATATATGTTAAAACACTGTGGTATCAAATGTTCACAGAAATTATAATCTGTTACACTGTTATTTTTGGCAATTCATTTAATTTGTACGTTTCAATTTAAGTTGTTATAATACTTTGTTATTACTGATGTCTTCACTAGTATACTATGTGTTACAAGCTTTGGCAATATTGTAATATGTACAGTCATGCCAATAAAGCAATTTGAATTGAATTGAATTGAATTGAATTGAGAGAGAGAGAGAGAGAGAGAGAGAGAGAGAGAGAGAGAGAGAGAGAGAGAGAGAGCGAGAGCAGGACAGTTTGAAGGCGCGCGCGCGCGGCCGGGGCGCTCTCTCTCGCTCTCGCTCTCTCTCTCTCTCTCTCTCTCTCTCTCTCTCTCTCTCTCTCTCTCTCTCTCTCTCTCTCTCTCTCTCTCTCTCTCTCTCTCTCTCTTTTGTCGTTCTTTCAGTAACATGCTTCCTGTCACACTCATCTACATCACTCACCGAACAAATAACCAGGCTTTGGCGGGCTGCATATGCTGCAAATAAACTGCATCCAACTGCTTTCCCTGACGTCTGGATCTTTCGGCAGCGTATTCAAACATGTTGTTTGTCCACAGCCAGGAACAGCACATCTGCGTGGCATCGCAGTCACCTTGTAAACAGACCCCCTCGCTGCACGACTGCGCATGCGATGATGTCAAATGAGGCGTAGTTGTCTTGCGCTGGAGGCGGTCATATGCAAACGACTGGTACGTCACTTCGTACCGTGACGTCACTAAGTTCAAAGGATCTAGAACGAGCTGTATTTAGAGCTTGATTAAATAAATGGTTCGTTTATAATGGGGAGGACGTCTTAAGCTATGAAACTTGCAGGAGGTTTTAATGGTACAAAGACCTCTTAAATACCAAAAGATCAAGGCAAATTTGGTTTCTCATGTCATGACCCCTTTAATAAAGGCCTTCTGAAGCAAAGCGGTGAGTTTGTGTAAGAAAAATATTTGTATGTAACACGTTACAAAGTAAAATTCTAGTTAATAAAGGCCTTTATCATTCTCATGTTGATTTGGGGCTCAAGAAACAATTATTATTATCATCAATGTTGAAAAAAATTGTAGTGTAACTTTGGATCAATTTAATGCATCATTGCTGAAAAAGTGTTCATTGACTAAATCTTTTTTTTTTTTTAATGCGGACTCCAAATTTGCAAATGGTAGTGTACATTTTATCATAGTTACAAATTTTCTTCTTGAGTGTTATATATTTAAACAGTAAATTATGGTAATTCATAGACATTTTTTTAAATTATTTTATTATAACAAAATATTATATTTTATTATATATATATATATATATATATATATATATATATATATATATATATATATATATATATATATATATATAATACAATGTTAACTTAACCCTTGTGTGCTGTTGGGGATGTTTTCAGCCACTACGGGGTATTTTTGAGTCTTAATTTGGCCATAACTTTCTCCGTGTTTCAGCAAATGGAATGATTTTTGGTGACAAATCTTATTTTGACACATATTTTGGGAAAATGCTTTGAAAATTTTCAAAAACTCAACAGTACACTGTGGGCAAATTCACTACCCTTTCGTTATGTTCGTGGCTGAAAACAGCCACTACTTTAAACTGCTGTAAAAATGTGTCAGATAAATATTTTTTTCAATTTTTACAGTTTACAGTTTTTACTGTTGTAAAAACTGTACATTACAGTTTTTACTGTTGTAATTTTGTAGTGTTTTTCCATTACAGTTACAGCACTAACCAACATAAACCAGTCTGGAAAGTCATGCATGGTGAGAAGTCTGCCTGCCATGCTTTATCAGTTGAGGAAAAGATGGAGTGATTTGTCAGGGCTTGACCAGTGGATGTGCAGGCTACCACTTGTCATTTCCCAACATGCTTTCAGCACTCAGAGTGTGATGTGTCAGCAGCTTGAGACTAAAACAGGCACCAAAGGCTCAGTATACAATCAAAGCCCCAGACCACCCATCCTTCTCATGGGGACCAGGAAGATGGGGGGTAAAAACAGGAAGCTGCATAAATCAGAATCCCTGGGTAGGCAACATTTGAACAGAGAGCAGTTCCTCCACATGCTGTAATATGATGAAATGTGCGTTCACCACTGCAGACCATAGAAGTGTAGAGAGCATAAGCAGTAAAAAATCACTTTGTGTTCTCAGAGTTTAATCTTGAAGGAAGTGCAGGCATGTAGTTTAACCTTGACTCAAGTGTCTCAAAAGCAACAGTGCTTTGTTGAAAATGCAGGGGCATTAGGTGATCACACAAGGATGTCTTTTCACATTTTTCAAAGCTTTATTCTTCTGAAAAGTAGAAGTGAGGAAATGAATCTGGCTTTCGTAGTCTTTGATAAACCTTCACATCTGATTCACTCCAGCCAGGCATCCTTTGTTTCACAGAAGACTCGCTGATCAACATCCTCTTGTGGTGTAGCCTCTTCGGACGGCCATCACTCAACCAACGCAGTGAAATGTTAATAGCAGATTTAATACTCCCACGCATTTGAACTTTTGAAGAGATGTGTGACTGGAATTGCAATGGGCTAGTTAAATTGTTTAATACAGGTATTCAGAATGAGGCTTTTAGAGGAGCTGTTGACCTTTGTGTGGACGGATCGAGGAGTGTCATTAAGGTGATCTAATTGAACCGATATTAAATGTGTGCCGTTTATGGTGGCTGTATGAAATTATTGTTGATTTGGTATTTTGTAGAGTTCATTTTTTTGTCAAATTGATGCATTAGTTTCTTTTAGATGGAACTAATCTAGTAATATACATTCAAATGGTTTCAGCAGTTGTAGAGGGGTGGGGTTTTTAAATAGTTATAGTGTTTGTATAATTTCTTCCAGCTGGGATTAGAGATGATTCTTTTTGATAGTTTTTGTTTAATTTTGTTACGTGCTTTTGTCATTTTTATTAGTTGTTTTATTAATATTTATTTTTATTTTAGTTTTAAATGTCAACTAACAGTACTTTAAGTAAGTTTTTTTCTTTAAGTTTTCATGTACTATTATATTTAATTGATTTTATTGGACCTTTGTTTCAATTACTGAAAATAACTCTTAATAGTTTTAGTTAACAACAACAACACTGAATTGGACACCATGTTTATACCCAAATTAATAATTGTATTCCTCAATTATTGCTCTATTGTAGTTTAAGGTGGAGTTATTTGAGCGTCCAAAACAACCAACACAGCAACATTGTCGCAACCAATGATGTGAGTTTGGGGGCGGGGTTATCTGTTTGGCTGAACAATAGGAAATGAAGGGAGAATTCAATAAACTTGTGTCATTATTTTTGTCATTTTATTTGGTGCTACTAGTGACAGAAATTGCTCATTTCAACTTTAAGGATCAACGTTGTTTCAGATGTTCCTCCTTAAATGACTGGAATTGGGTAAGATTATAGTGCTATATAATGAGTAATATATCAGATCATTTAGTCATTCATTCTCATGAAAGAATTTCGATACAAATGTTTAATTGTAATGTTGAAATATTTGACTTTATATTTGCAAATCTGAGCACAGACGTTGTGAAACTCTTGGGGGCGTTCAACTCTGTTTTCAACAAAAAATGTGTTTTATGTGTTTTGGCCATTAATTTACACAACAACTGTGTTTTGAGGGCCTGAAAACACAAACTTTTGAAAACGGCTATCAAAGTGCAAGATAACTTTACCCCATCCAACTTCTGAAATGCAAATTTGTGAAAACAGTGACGTCATGTATTATGTGTTCTGCGACGAGCGTTCTGTGTAGGCTGCCGTCTTGTGGCGACGCCATTATTGAGCTGTTACCGGTATGTAAACAAACTATGGAAGTAAAATAATGTCAAATGTTTTTGAAACAAAAAGCATGTTGAATTGCACCAATTGAAAAAAAATATGCATTGCGTTAACCATGCTTGTATTTTAATCCATTGTATTTTTAAGGCTTGCATTTTTATGGGCTGAAATTCAACATGGTTGAATATTTAAGCTGTGAATATTTCAATTAAAAACATTTCAAACACATTTTCAATATTAAAAATTCAATAATCCATATTCACCTTTCATATTTCACTTCCAAAATTTTCAAACTGTTTAAAAATACAACCTATAATATTCAACAGGCTATTTTCGGTCGATTTTATTTCGCCTTGAAAATTCGCTTCCACAAATTCAGTGGTTCAAATTCGACAGTAAATTCAACGTCGACATCCAGGAACTGCAGGAAAAGCAGTAGATTACCGATCATAATCTCCATCTGCTGTAGTCGGCTTTACCAGCAGGGGGTGCACGCGCGTGTTGACAAGCACCAAAGCAACAGGAGAGGCCTTCACAAAACGTCATTTGCTGAAATGGACAGAACGATGAGTACGAGTTATCATTTATGTGTGTGGAAAAGGTTGATTAAGACACAAAACACACGAGCGTTTACTCAAGTGTCTTATGAGACTTATTTTTACCCCCGTGCAAAGTAAGGTGATTTGTCCACTGCAAAACTAAATTCTCTCGCCGTTGGCATTGATATTAAGTTTTAGTAAAACAACTGTAATACACTGAGACAGAGTGAATTGTTTGTTTTAGTCACTATGACGGAATACTAAATTGATAGCTGGGTTTTACATGATGGCAAAGGCAATTTTATTTAAATATAGCATCATTAAATACAACCAAATATCTGTCCATTTGGCAACAACAAATAAACGAATTCAGGTTTTTCATTTGTGTCCATTATTTATCTCATTTTCACATTGCAAAAGGCAAGGGTAAGGTACAGCTAGAAAGTAAAGTATATACATAATATCGACCAATTCGTGTTTTTAAACCATGGAAAGAGGTCAATATAACAGCAGGAGAACAATTATGTCACATAACGTTACATTTAGCTCAGGAAAGCCATTTAATGACCATAGCATGTTAATTGAATAGAAAAAAATAGCTAGAGAGGAGATTTTGCTGAGCACTATATTACATATTTATTATATTTTTTACTTATGTCATTAAATAATTGTTATTATAACAAAAACTGCATTATATTTAATTTAATTTGTTATTTTAAAAAATTTCTGCCACAGTCAAGTAAATCAAACATTAACAACAGACATAACAGTAATGTTACTAACGTTACTAAGTTACCCCAATGCGCCCCTTCTGTTTTTTTAAAGGTATTCAAGAGTATTTTCTCCTTCGCCTGGCATCCGATGATTTTTCAAAATGCCAACATGTTTTCCCACTCGACATTATAAAAGTTGTAACGTTAGTGACAGTCGTAAATCGCGGGCTGTTTATTCCAGTGGACGCAAGTTGCAACTAAAACAATAGGAGGCAATGGCGCAACGCTACCCAGCAACAGCTCAGTTATGGCGCCCGCTTAAACCCCGTTCACACTACACGCGACCAAGCGACGCGATACCATTCATTTCAATGGTGAGCGGGCGACTTCCGGCGATACGCGCGACAGCGACTGGTGGGGCGTGTCCAGCGACGCGACAAAGTTGAGAAATGTTTAACTTTATGCAAATGAAGAGTGATTTTTGCGAGCGACAACCAATAGGAGCGAAGTCAGTGGAGTGCGAGTCTGACCGAGGCAAGTTGAACAAGAAGCTCATTTTAGCCGTCAGAAACTGTCCTATAACTTATGATATATCTCCGTGTACATACAGTGGTGTTCACTGTACTGACTCCATGACAGAATGGTTTCGGGAACCCAGATGGACCGGTATTTGCCCGTTTGCTGCAGTTAAATAGCCGCGATGGCAAAGAGCACTCACTGTTTCTCGTTCATCTTTAATATTATGCATTTTATGTACTGATTTCATTTATATTTAGACTTTTCCTTCCAAAATATTTGTTTGTAGCGGCAGTAAAACGTGTTTGTTGTCTAGAATAGAGTAACATCCGTGAATGTCACTCACAAACATTACTAGGCAACCAGTAGTGGGAACGCCCTCCACTGGCGACCTGCAGCGACAAAGTCGCGTGTAGTGTGAACGCAGCTTTACTTCCGGTAGTTTCGCCGGATTCGTCTATAGGTGCGCACTACGCAGTGACATCGCCAGCTACTGGCCTGGTAGCAGCAGAATACAGCGTTTTTAGTGAGATGGTTCTCACTGCGGAACATGAAATCCACGGGGAGGAGTCGGATCCAGATCCAACTCCTCCCACCTTACATACACCTAAACCTACCCATCTCCGCCCCCTGATCCCTAAACACACCCCTAATCCCTAAACCCAACCCTAATCCTACCCATCTCCACCCCTTGGATCTTGATCCGACTCCTCCCCGTGGATCTCATGTACTGCATTGAGGTGCTACTGTTTTTAGTCGCTTTCACGGATCGCTGTGACAATGTTGCCGTCTGTACGTGAATCACTTAAAAACGCATATGAAAAACGTTTCCGTTCTGAGTACATCATTGTCGTGTAAACGGACGCTAGAGGAGGCAAATGAGACTACTGCTTTCTTTTCTCAAGACACATTTGAGGAGCAGACTTCTCCATTTAATCTCATTGCTGTAGGAGAAACAAATGAGAAATTAAAGATCTTATATCTCATTTGTGATTTGTCTTTCCTGTGGGATTGTAGCTGATCGAGTGTGTGCTAAACAAATGAATGGTAATCAGCCTTCATTGAAGGTGATTTGTGTGTGTGTGTGCGCGCGTGCACGTGTTAGATCGTTTATATGCCTGGTTGTGTAAGTCTCACTATTTCTCTCTCCATCTCTCTCTTTCTTGCTCTTCACTGTTCTTTTTCTCTGTGCCCCATTACACTTTGCAGAGCAATTAGTTCATTGACTGTGAAACACCAGGGCTTGTTCTAAAGGTCAAGCTTAATTTGCAATTGCTTGGAAGAATTGCTTTTTTCTTTCCAGGCAGCAAAAATAACTGTAATTAAACCTAAAATCTCAACAGTATTTATTTATTTATTAATTTTAATAGGTAGAAGAAATATGGGTCTAATAATAATCTTTCCTCATTTTCTTTCATTCTCTGCAGAAGGTTTGACCAAAGCGCCCCTGGATGTGGTATTAAGAGACTTGGATGGTTTATTGGTTTCTGCAGTGTCCACTGAGGAATGTCTTCATTTTCTTGTCATGGAACATTTAAAGATATCAGTAGCCTACCTGTTGTGCCTCACATTTTCTGTGAATCGGTCGAATTTTTCACAGAGCAATTTGTATAGTGCCAGGAAAAGTCTTTTCCTAAATGGTTTATTTCAAAGGATATTGCAAATACATTATGTAGTTGTTATATTTTCAGAATTAACCAGATTTAAATGTAGATTAAATATGACTGGAAAAAGAACACTTACTAACGTCATAATAAAAAAAAAAAAAAAATAATAATCTCCTTAGCTACAGTCCTAGAACATGGTTGGGCCAATACTGGACAAAGAAAGAAAGCAGCCAGCCAAGCGGCAAAAAATAAATTAAACTCCAACAGCTGTTCATATTTTTGCCATAAATCTGTTGCACAGGCTCTGTCAAACACCTTCAAGCTCTGGAGGCTGTATAGACAGGGAAACGCTGGAGTTTTTTAGATCAGGCTATTTTAAACATGATTGCGCTCATGTTTTGTGTCTGGGTTTTTTGAGAACTGAACTGTGTTGAAAGGAACATCAAAGAAATATTATTAGGACAAATAACATTGTCATTTAGCTACCTGAAGAAATATATGATTTTTTTATTTTATTTAGGGATTTTAAATTGTTTCATTAATCGAATTTAAATGAAAAAAAATAATTATTAATTATTACTAAATTTAATTATATTATTATTGGGTTTTGATCTGTAGATAATTTGATGAATGAAAGGATCTGTTGGTAATGAGTGCTATGAAACAACAGAAATCCAGCTTTGTTTGATCACGATCATTTTGACTCACCTTTCATTTTTATCAAAGGCTTTGCTGATAAATAGATATTTAGTATGTTAACAAGCAAAGATTTGCAACTGACATTTAATTCAGTTCTTCTTAAGTATGCGTGTCCAGTATTTCACCAGTGAAATGTGAGTTATGAAAGTAAACTTGTACTCTTGGGTTAAACAGATGTATGCCACAAAAAAATAAAAAATAATAATCAATGCAGACTAGAGCTCTGCATGCATGTTACTGATACAAATGAGCAAACAATCTCAAATCTCTGCTTTTTTGCCAGCTTTGGTTTCTTGTCTTTTGCTTTTATATAGTAAGAACTTGTCAATTTCTATACATCTCAGTACTGAGTCGTTTTCTTAGACCCTCTCTTGTTTTTCTTCAGTCAGACGCAGTAAGCCTGAAGCGTATACTCTCATTAGGACTGTGCCACATGTTCTGGATCTGTCGCACTGACTGTGTTTACATGTACAATAATGATCTGATTTTTATCAGAATGTGGTCATATTAAAATCATTTGAACTGCTTGATGTTCCCTCCCGAGAAGGCGCAACCTCGCAATTTGGTGAGGAGAAGGGGAGGCTTAGAAGGAGGGCGTGGAAATGGGGCAGGGATGGTAACAGGAGATGGCGAAGGGATGGTTATGGCAGGCGATGGAGGAATGGTGACAGACGGAGAGCGAGACCCCAGCAGCTATGATGGTATCCGTCTGAAGGCACAGACCCTGAGGGAGGGAAGAGCTAAGGTGGAGTGAAGGCTGACATCAACTGGGGGATGTCCGGCGGAGGTGGAGCCGATGGATCCCAGGGCCCAGATGGAGAGCCGATGCAGCAGTGACATCGCTGGCACAGGAGGCCGAGGAAATGCCACGGGGACGGGCGTCTGGAGTAGAGCCAGATAACCCGAGGACTGAGACGATGCCTGTGTGGATGACTGAGGCATACCAGAAGGGAAGTAGGAGGCCGCTGCAGCTGTATGGGTGGAGGAACGTAGCGAAGCAGAAGACCCGCAAGGCCGATGTTCGGAGGTGATGTGACGACTGACCGAGGGGGAGCCGGTTGAACGAGGAAACCCGGTAGAGTCGAAAGTCCGAGGGTGTCTGGTGAAGCCGAAGGTGGAAGGAGCCAAGGCAGACCCGAAAGGTCATTGGGGCGAGACAGAGCGAGGTGGTCAGAGGCCGGAGGCAGAACCACAAGATCCACTCACTTAGGCACTGATGGAGGTTGCTCGACCTGCAGCTTGATGTCACAGCATGGCATTACAGGAGATGGTGAAGACTGCAAACTTCCAGCAGAGGCAGGGCTGGAGGACTGGATAAGAAGGGCAGTGACAGGGGCAGTTGGAGACTTGAAAGGGTTGAAGATAATAATGCATTAACCATGCAGATATTTGTGCTGTCTATAAACAGAGATGAACGTTCAGAAGGAACAGATAAAAAGTTCAAATAGTCCATGGTGTCTAGGAACAGCGATGAATTCGAAGGGGCTGGGAGAGGATACCTCCACACTGAAGTCAATTAGCCAGTCCTCAGTCTCTATTTCCACCAGTATACCCTCTGGGCTCACACCCCTGGTCAGACTCACTGGGGGAATCCTCTTCCGGGGCGAGGGTCAGCGTTGTCCCTTTTAATCTTCGGGCTCTGGCTAACACTTCGCGGCGGGTGGTAGCTCTCCGTCTGCGGGGGGGGACACACCGTTCCGCCGTGGTCCGGCTGTGTTCTGGACTGGGGTAGACACAATCCAGACACCGGATGATGGCGTCCCTCCATTTTAATCCAGAGTTGTCTGGGAGGTCTATGGGTTGGTGGTAGTTCACCCCTATCCAGAACAAAGACTTCAGGGTCTCGTCGTCGAAGGGGAAGGTGATGGCAAAACAACATAATCCTTCCGTGAAAACAAAAACATCAAACTTTTGGGTAATCGCCGCAAACCTTGCAGCATAATCCATAATCCATATTTGGTCGATCTGTCACAAGACGAGGATGATGAAGATGAAGGTAGACGAGATTCAATACAAATAGGGGTGTGACGGTTATTATATAACCGTGAGACTGACGGTTATAGTTGAACACCGTCATTAGAACTCTATAACCGCCAAAACCGTGTTATTAAAATATTTTTTACAAAAAAAATTTTCATAGAGAATGTTTCAATACTAATATCAGCTTACGAGGGAAACGGAGGCGGAGTTAGTGGTGCTTCGCAGGAGATGATTCGGGAGAGGTCTGTGTGCCCCTTTACCGATTAGAGCGCGCGCTGACACGGAGTAAAGCCTTGTTTATACTCGACGCGTCCGCACGAGCGCGAAGATACGCGCGGCAAAAATGACGTTGGGTGAGACCCCATTTCGCTTGGCTGTGTGCACGGCTTTTTTTGTAACAGGAGCGCGGCGCCGCATCCGAGGTTGAACGACTTCAAGCCGAATCTGCCCGAGCATGTACGTCTCGTCTCACCGCACCGGCACCCAGTTTGCGCGTCTAAATTGCAGTTCATTGCAAATTTGTTTTTTGTTTTTGTTAAGGATTTGTTTACTGTGTGTGATTCATTTAAAGGGTTAGTTCACCCAAAAATGAAAATTAAGTCATTAATTACTCACCCCCATGCTGTACCAACCCCGTAAGACCTTCGTTCGTCTTCGGAACACAAATGAAGATATTTTTGATTAAATGTGACAGCTGGATCACTCCTCCATAGGCTCCCTAAGGGAATGAATCCTGACGGCCCAGAAAGTCAATGCAGAAAATGTTTAAATATTCCATGTCACAACAGTGGCTCAACTATAAGTTTATCAAGCGACGAGAATACTTTTTGTGCGAAAAAACAAACAAAAATAACGACTTTATTCGAATATTCCTTTTCTTCCTTGTAGGCCTGAAACGAGACTTCAAGAGATTTCCACGACGCGCACGCGCGAGAACTTAACTGAAGTAGTTGAAGGAGATCGTAATTCTCACGCATGCGTCGTGGAAATCTCTCGAAGTCTCGTTTCAGGCCTACAAGGAAGAAAAGGAATAGTCGAATAAAGTCGTTATTTTTGTTTTATTTCCGCACAAAAAGTATTCTCGTCGCTTGATAAACTTATAGTTGAGCCACTGTTGTGACATGGAATATTTAAACATTTTCTTCATTGACTTTCTGGGCCGTCAGGATTCATTCCCTTAGGGAGCCTATGGAGGAGTGATCAACCTCTCAGATTTAATCATAAATATCTTCATTTGTGTTCCGAAGACGAACGAAGATCTTACGGGGTTGGTACAGCATGGGGGTGAGTAATTAATGGCTTAATTTTCATTTTTGGGTGAACTAACCCTTTAATGGAAAGCACATTCACTTCTAGTTGTCTTGCTGTTAAAATAAACGTAGAGCAAGTAGCTAATCAGTGTCTGCTCGTTTATTCAAACTAAGTTATCCTATTACAGAGGAACGTCGCAACGCATCCCCCATCATAAGGTATAGAATATGCATGTCAGTTTATTCATGAATATTCCAATAGATACAGGGTATGAATCATGTAACTATCTTTCAGGATAAAGGCCTCACCAGAATCTGTACAGTAAACATGGTCAGTTGTTCATTAATTTGTTATGCTTTGGTATTGCGCTTTCCTTTTTGTCTGGCTCAATTTTGTGTCTTAGGGGATTTAAAGAAAGAATAAAGACTTAATGACATTGAGCTCTCCCCCATTGAGACAAGTGTCTCTAACCCCCTCCCCCCATCCCCCCAGACTCTTGTTTATAATTTGGCTATAATAAGCGTGTTAAGCTGAAAGGGTTCTGCATTTATGTGTTCCAGCTGTTCTGGGGAATTGTATTGATGAAGGTCATGGAAGAGTGTTTGCCCAGGTTTATTTACACCTTATGGTGTGACAGGAACCTAATTAAATGTGTCGTCTTTTATGTCAAATTTTGTATATTTAAAATTGAAACTAAATCAGCCAGTAGGTGGCGGCATGTCACTGAATCATCCATTCAATCGATTAATTCAAAACATTTGATTAATTTAGGATTGAAGCAAGTGAGTGGCTGTGTCTGAAATTGCATACTCCCTTGAGTAGGTACTTATTTTGAATAAGTAATTACTTCACGGCCGCTAAAAAGAATGTTCTATATAGTATGAATGTGAGTAGTATGAATGTAATCCGGACGTACTACGTCCTCCATGTTGTCATTATCATGTGACCTACCAGCGTCAGTTACGTCTATTCACTTCCATTTTTAAATCCTCTCCCGTGGCCTCATGGGATAGTGAAGTGTCCATCTAATGCACACTTTTTTCCGCATACTCTTTTATGAATACAGTGAATTCGGACATACTTCTTTTGTCAAATACTGTTTTTCATATAGTATACTATATAGTAGGGAAGTATGCGATTTCAGATGCAGCCACTTTCTTTATGAATGGGTCATTGAATCACTGAGTCACCCGATTCGTTCAAAAAGGCAGATTCATTAATCACTGCTGTGTGTTTGCTCGGAGATGTGCAGCGGCTCAGATGTGACTTTGATGAAATAGAGCAAAAACCGACAATATTGTGCCTAAAATGTAAGTCACTTAATATTAAATTATTGTTAATTAAACTGTTGTATTAAATGAACAGTACATTTGCAATTGAGCTGATATTTGGTGAAAACAGTGAGATATTGATGATCTTGCTTGGTTAGTTCACCCAAAAATGAAAATTAAGTCATTAATTACTCACCCCCATGCTGTACCAACCCCGTAAGACCTTCGTTCGTCTTCGGAACACAAATGAAGATATTTTTGATTAAATGTGACAGCTGGATCACTCCTCCATAGGCTCCCTAAGGGAATGAATCCTGACGTCCCAGAAAGTCAATGCAGAAAATGTTTAAATATTCCATGTCACAACAGTGGCTCAACTATAAGTTTATCAAGCGACGAGAATACTTTTTGTGCGGAAATAAAACAAAAATAACGACTTTATTCGACTATTCCTTTTCTTCCTTGTAGGCCTGAAACGAGACTTCAAGAGATTTCCACGACGCGCACGCGCGAGAACTTAACCGAAGTAGTTGAAGGAGATCGCAATTCTCGCGCATGCGTCGTGGAAATCTCTCGAAGTCTCGTTTCAGGCCTACAAGGAAGAAAAGGAATAGTCGAATAAAGTCGTTATTTTTGTTTGTTTTTTCGCACAAAAAGTATTCTCGTCGCTTGATAAACTTATAGTTGAGCCACTGTTGTGACATGGAATATTTAAACATTTTCTTTAATGACTTTCTGGGCCGTCAGGATTCATTCCCTTAGGGAGCCTATGGAGGAGTGATCCAGCTGTCACATTTAATCAAAAATATCTTCATTTGTGTTCCGAAGACGAACGAAGGTCTTACGGGGTTGGTACAGCATGGGGGTGAGTAATTAATGGCTTAATTTTCATTTTTGGGTGAACTAACCCTTTAACTATATCATATACTGTATTTTAAATATTAAAAACAAGTGGCCCTTTGTCCTCTTAGCTGCACAAAAAACAGATTTTTGAATCCCATCATACAAGTTTTTCAAATTCTTTGCTCAGCTGAACTGCTCATTAATGGTAACTCAGCTGGAGCTGACATAGTCTCACTTTTTGGATCTCTTTGTCTTGTTTGCAGCTTTTTTGATAATGCTTGGCGCTCAGTATAATGGGTGTTTTTCTGTCTCCAATGTTCTCTGTCTGTGTTTTCTGAGAGGAGTGACTGCAAAAATTCAGAATATTTGTATGTGATCTTTCTTAGTTTAAATGACGCAACTGAATTTCAACCCCGTTTCTTTCTCTCTTTATCCTTTAGCTCTCCTTTTCACCATTTCCACTTTTTATTTATGTGGTTCAAAGGCTGCAAACTTGTACAACTACCTTTTTTACACTTCTATCTACACTAATTTTTCCTTTGGATGATGCCACTGGCCTGGAACAGTGGATATTCAGTCTTTGCTCGGTCCGGAATAGAAACTGGGCGCCCATGACTCCCCAAAGGGCACCTTACCTGGTGAGGTCATGGAGATGGCAGCAGTTAAAGATCACCCATCTGGGACCCAGCTGTAGCTTGCTTGACATTTACAGTGAACCCAGTGCATATGTCTTCCTGTCCACCAGTGCCCTTGAAAGAAATCACACTGATGAGCAAAACTAGTCAGAGCCCTCCCAGATGTTTGCTTACCCTTTCTCTTATGAAAAGCAGCCTATAGCTAAACTGCTGGAAAATAACAAACATCTTAAACCTGTCTAAAGTGGCTTGCTGGTTTAAAGGGCAGCTAACAAGTGCCCTCTAAATTCAGCAAAACTGACTAGCCTGACCTTGGCAGGTTTTAGTCCTAATTATTTCCAGAACTATTTTGAAATATATTAAAGTAATAAATCATATAATACTATAATATGACTTTAAAAAAATAATTTGATATAGGCTGCTACCGTTCAAAACTTTGGGGTCAATACAATTTTGCATTTAATTTTAATGTTTTTTTTTAAGGACATGTTAAATAGATCATAAGTGACAGTAAATACATTATTTTAAATATTTAAATTTTTTATAATATTTCACAATATTGCTGTATTTTATATGTAAGCTTGTGACTATCTTAAATGTCCAGTTAAATTGCATTTTTTTTACTAGTATTTGGTATGTTTTGGCCACTTTGATGCTGGTTTTGACTGCTTGAGCTGCTCTAGCTTGTGCCAGTAACAAACTTAGACCATTTTGAAATTTAAAGGGGTCCTATTATGCCCTTTCACAAAGTCGTGATTTTGTTTTTTGGGGCGCACTAGAATTTGCTTTCATGCTTGATTGTTCAAAAACACATTGTTTTTCACATATTTTACATTACAGCTCCTCTCTCCCCAGTCTGGCCCGAATGCTTCGTTTAGTTTCACTTTCGATAAAGCCCCTCCTTCTAAAATACGAAATGTGCTGTGATTGGTTAACTGGCCCAGTGTGTTGTAATTGGCAGCACTTGTGTGCGTGTAATCGGGAAACGTCCGACCCCTCGTGAGTGTTCTTCTCTAGTGTAAATATTAAGGATGGCGTCGATTTCAAACCAATTCGAGCCTGATTCAGACCCTGACAATGTCAATAAACAAGGATTTCCAGAACGGATTTTATGCACAGAACGGATTTTATGCACAGACTTTGCAAGCACCGATTTCACAGGACCGTTCAGAGTGATCTTTTTTTCTTCTTCTTCTTTTTTCTTATACATTTTAGATACGATGTTACGTCATTTATTTGTATCAGCAACAAAATAAAACTTATAATTGGAACTGTTAAAGCTACACTGTGTAACTTTTTTAGTTTATTCTTAGCTAAACACACTTAGTTCTTTCAAAAATATATGTGCTCATTAATGTATATTTACTTCGTTCAAGTAATAAAGTATTCTCGTGAGTGTATAATATGCCATTGAAAATACATACGGGTGAGGGGTTCTAATGTCGGTCGCCATGTTGCCCCTCCATCTTGAAAGTACTTTAGCCAAAGAGGGACATCAAGCTTCGCATTTCGCGTTTTAGCACTCGATGGCACCGTGTCGAGGAGGTCGTACTGGAAGCCATGTTAATCTTGGACTTCATTGGCCACCGTAGGAGTTAAAACGAAATCGAAATTGAGAGGAACTGAAACTAATATTCACTGGATGGTCATATACCTTTTCACCGCTAGATGGGGGTAAAAATCACACACTGTAGCTTTAATAGAAAACGCAACTACAGATAATAAGATCCACAAACAACAAATTGTCCAGACAAAGTGGAAACTGCTCCAATTTAGGAGAAGCTTTTGTGCGTAGTCTGCATTGAGGTTCTGGAAGCTGTTCTCCGTAAAATGTGCAGACGTTATAATGTTCAGGAACAGTGTTTAAAATAAATTTTAACCACTCTAAGTTCGTCGGCCTAAGGAAGGTCAAACAAATGAGTTGTGGAAAAAAACAGCACCTCTTAGCTCAACCAGACCTCGTTCCTTATTTTGTGGGCAGGGATTATTTAAATGAGTAACATTATGACTTCACATATGGGGTGGACTTTGAGCTTTGTAACCTATACGATCTTTTTTTATGCTCAAACAGCAATATTACACACTAACTGAAGTTGAAAAAGTGAAAAAGCATAATAGGACCCCTTTAAGATGATCCAAACGGCTCTAAGATGTTTGTCCCCCCCCCCCCCCCCCCGAACCAACATAAGTATATCGATAACTGCAGAGCAGACACATCTCAGCTTATAACCACTCTTTCATTAGCATGATGCAGCTATTTATGTTTGTTTTTGGGTTAACCAAGTCTCAGCAAGCAGTACAGAGTCTCTTTGTCCCACTCATCACTGCAGTTTCCTTTCTTTCACATGGCATTTTGTGTAAATGAGAGGAGCTCCATGGGAAATGGACATGCCACACATTAGCATAATATCCTCATTGTGTGTGCATGTGGCGGGCCGTGTGCCTCATCTGTGCATCTCCTGCATTCATTTCAAGGGGGGAAAATAACAATAATCCCTAAGGAGTTTAATACCACAGCCTTGGCCATGAGGTAAGAGAGAGAGAGAAAGAGAGTAATTCTACAGCAAGCTGTGCGTAAATGTATGGAAATGATCCAAGACTCTCTGATAGACCACCTACACCTCACATTCAACCAAATCTTATTACAGTTTTCGAGGCTAAATTAAGCCAGTGCTCCAAAATATTAAGCCAGTGCTCCAAAAAATAAATAACATTGAGTTGCCTGTAATGCTTGATCAAGTAACTGAGAGACACACCGCAGTCTGTGCCAATTTTCGCCTTGCTTGAGAGGCAGTTTAGCAAACCTGGACTGTTCTCCAGGGGGTTCAAGGCCATTATTTTGCAATCATCATTGTTATACAGTCAAATTTGATTTGAACGTCAAATTGGGACTCCATGTTCCCTGAGGCGGTATGAGTGGGCCGTCATTTTAGCGCCTCGGTTTTTCTACTTGCTTAATATGTCCTTAGAGGTGTAATTAACTAGCAGTGGCTGAGCAATTGAGCTGATTATAGATAAATATAAGTTGACCATTATGGGGTTAATCAGGGATATCACAGTGCTTCGGAATTAATGCTGTTCGGACAAAGACCGTTTGACTCTATGGCCAAATTAGCTTAAATCACTTTTGTCTGGCGAAATATTTTGCTGGCAAAATAAGTCGGAATGCGCACAGGATAATTACGAGCTACAGGCAAAACAAGTGAAATTTTTCAATTTTGGGAGAATTTGAGGTTTTCACAAAAATTAGTTCATTAAGCCCTTGTTAGGGGGGTAACAGTATCAGACCCAGGACCAGAGATGATGAAAGAAGACCAGGAGTCGTGAAGTTCAATCAAAGAGTAAAATTTACTGAAGAATAGTTTGCAGTTTAATTGGCAGAGTCAGCGTCAAAGTCTCACGAGGAGGTCGCAAGCTAACTCTACCTTACATGAAAATCGTACACCAGTTATACTGTTTTCAAGGGCATACATTACATAAACATTCACTTCTGATTGGCTCAGAAGACATAAAGTCTAAACAATGATACATAGATAGACGGCTACGTCGACATCGATCAAGATAGCTGTCATCCAAGTCACGAAAGCTCCAGTAATGACCTCGGAGGGGCCATCGAAAAGCGTCATGAGACCAGCCACCCTGCGTCTTGAGACCTGCAACATACTGATAAAACCTTCCATCCTCAGAGAGAAGAAATAACAATTACTTTACTTCTTGAGAGATATATGTATGAAAGAAGTACAATTTTGGAAACAAATCATAGAACCATATAGAAATTTCCCCCTTTCCGTTAATGGGGTCAGAAGAGAAACCTAATCATATGATGAAGTTCTCTTTAGGCTCAACACACAGTTCTGGCTCAGGGCCACAGAAGATTAGTCACAGACATCCTAAGACCTTCATGAAAGATATGCATTCAACCAACATTCATGAAAGAGATGCATGAATAAAAACCCATATGTGAAATCTTTATGGCATATAGGAATGATTATATAATTTGATTAGTACTTATTATAGTAATAATGTAATCATAAAAAGGATATACATATAGTTAAATTGAAGAGGCAAGGGATTCCGACCCCAACCCTTCACCCTCATCTTGTGATCCCAGTGCTCCAAATAACAATTAAACATCTAAAGGTATATTTATTTGTATGTTTTCTGAGAGGATTACCTTTCCTTGGTCCATGAAAATAGCTGTCCCTCAGCACAAGTTTGGTATTGTTTAAAAGCGCAGCATTCCAACTTTGTGAATATTCATATCGAGTCATCAATGAAATGTGATTTTCAAATTCATGCTGATGTAAACAAAACGATTACTCTCGCTGACTGACACATCCAAAGCGTGAACACAAAGACACCTCAGACAGCGCACAATCCAGATATATATACACAGAATAACAGTATTTCAAAATATCTGTCTGGGCGGGTATTCACGCAAACATTATCTGTTATGTGTTGAGTGAACGTTTGGTTAACTGTTGGGGAAAAACATCTGATGTGTAACATTAGGCTAGGTACAGTAGGTAAGTTATATAGGCTGTCTGTGTCATTAATGTTAATCAAACAATTGTGGTATCATACGAAAAAAAATCTATTTTTATTTGAGATATTTGGTTTTGATTTGGTGTGTGCCAAATAAGTTGGGATTTTAAGGTATGGTTGCTAGGTGATTTGTTTAGGAACCTTCTTTAACTAGATTTTTCTCAAAATTGACTTTGCTGACTCTATCGACTTCAAACAGGTGTAGCTCATTCATTTTTTGTCTGATTCCAACAAATGATATAATGTGAAAATAACAATAACTCGTTTTAGAAAATTTGCTCATTGCGACTCATTTTGCCAGCATGGGTCACGTATATTAAAATAGAAATGTGTTATTTTATATTGTAACAATATTTCATGATGAATGTTTTTCTGCATTTTTATTCAAATAAATGCAGCCTTGTAATCTTACCAGCTCCAAACTTTTGAACGGTATTACGGTAGTGTGTAGTTTTTCAATAAATGCACATGAATTATGTATAGTATGTATTTATATAAAAATATATTCTGTTAAAATTATGACAAAAAAATTAAAAAAGTGATTTCATAAATATAATTTCTTAATAATTATTTATGTATTTTATTTTGTGTCCATCATAATTGATTAAATGATAAGCTCAGTGAATTTGAATGCATCTATAATTTGTAAAGCCTTTTTATCTGTTCTTTCATCTGTCTTTTCTTAGCAAATATTGATGTGTTTAGTTGTAAATTAATTCATCTGCATACCATGTAATTTAGTTGATTAAGATTTTTTAATCAATGTAGAGTGCTATGAAGTAAAGATTTTCTTACTAACATTCTCATCAATCCACATCCATCAAATAGTCATGATTAATAATATCTGTCAACTAGTCCAGTCATTAATCTGTCCTAATACCTTTTTCTTTGTTTAATCATTGTCCAGTTGACTCCATTAAGAAGCTGTTCGCCTCACTTCTCATCTTAGCTGTGCAGACAAGACAAGTCATGTGATCCCTCCTCGTTCAAACAGGGCCCAAACGCCCCCCATCACATCCCCTCAGTGACAGTTCCTCTCCTGGGGCCGGGACATGTGCTCCACTCTTCTCATTCATTATCTTTGCACACTTCCACCAGTCCGCACCAGAATGCCAATTGCACAAAGAAATGATTGATTACCTTTGTCATAACAATTGCGTGGACTCGGATGACTTACGTGCTCACTATGTCATTGGGTTATGGATGGTTGGCCTTTGTTCTGAATATGAAATCTGTTGATTTTGTGATTTTGCCACATTAGGTGTGAAAGTTAGATGTATTCTAGGCACAACCACTGTGTTATGGATTCCATGGAAATCAATGAGAGACTTGGCAGCCTGAAATTTTCATGAGAAACGGTTAAAATTAGCTCTTTTTTTCCCTTAAACTGACTTTGACAGCCCAAAATTTCGCTATCGGGCTGGCAAGTGGATTTCAATCTGTGGAATGAAACCTATAATTGCCGTAACATCCATTCATTTGGTTCGTGTAAGGAGATGGATATCGCTTATTCAAGGGTTGTTATATAAATTTAGCAAAGTACACCGAATGAAATCTGAGCCGTTCGTTCTTTCTACATCTCTTGTCTTGGTGATGAGGTAATGTTTCATAAAGAATGGCTGACAGCATTCATCATCATAACCTCCATTTGACTCTTAGCTAGCATGTCAGCAGCAGTATGTTCCAGTGAGTATTATATTTACCCCAGGTTTAAGACTAGTCCCAGACTAAAATACATGTTTGAGCTGTTTTAACTGAAAGCTACGGAGCCCCCCTAGTCCCACTTTGTCAAAAAAAATAATTATAACTATCTCGTGGCCTCAAGATAGTATCTCGTGGCCTCAAGATACTATCCCGTGGCCTCAAGATACTATCCCGTGGCCTCAAGATAGTATCTCGTGGCCTCAAGATAGTATCTCTATCTTGAGGCCACGAGATATAAAATTAATTATAACTATCTTGTGGCCTCAAGATAGCCTCAAGATAGTAACTCGTGGCCTCAAGATAGTAACTCGTGGCCTCAAGATACTATCTCGTGGCCTCAAGATATAATCTCGTGGCCTCAAGATATTATCTCGTGGCCTCAAGATAGTATCTTGAGGCCACGAGTTACTATCTTGAGGCCACGAGATAGTTATAATTAATTTTTTTGACAAAGTGGGACTAGGGGGGCTCCGTAGAAAGCAACTTGCACTGACATATCTTAAAATATGACAGTGTCATTGTTTTGTCTCAAGATGCACATCAGTAATGTTTTTTTTTTCTCTAAGCCTAAGGCACATTTATAAAAGCTACTGAAATGTCCTAATTGAACAAAGGACTAATCCTGGGTTAGTCTAAGCCCTGTCTGTGAAACCAGGCAATATAGTATTATGTAGCTTTATGTACTGTATGTATATATATATATATATATATATATATATATATATATATATATATATATATATGGAGAGAGAGAGAGAGAGAGAGAGTCTTCTTTTTATCTATCTATCTATCTATCTATCTATCTATCTATCTATCTATCTATCTATCTAACTATCTATCTATCTATCTATCATATATATATATATATGCTGTATAGTGCACACCAAAACAGCATACACTGATGACCAGCCATACTGGGATTTTATGCCAGGTACATGTGCATGCTGTTCCGATCCAGGCTTAATGACTTTCCATAACACACTCTGATGGTTAAACCTCCACCATGTGAGCGGATTTTGGTATTGCAATTAAATGCAAATGATCCTGACTCTGGAGGCTTTGGATCAGAACTTTGCATCCTCCTGCAAAGAGATGACCCTCTCTCCCATCGCCGGAGATGTCGGCTCAGAGTCCGGCATCAACTGGCATTATTTCTCCCTCAGTAAATGCCTTTGTCACTTTAAAGTGAAACTCCTTCCAGCGGTACGGAGTCAGGAATCAGAGGCACTGGGGAAATTAAAAGCAGCAGCAGAAGCCGTTACACCTTGCGATTGATGATCCAGGTTCAAGTTCGCTGGATCTCTGGCTAAACCTGCTCTCCATCCCACAGGTTCGGGCTAGACGCACTGTATTATTTGTTAGCAAGTTTATCCTCGTGTAAAATTCACAAAAACCATTCGCACATTCGCACGTGCTGTTTTGAATGATTGCAAATAAGTGTTGATTTGATTTGAGGGTTTAAGTGAGGAGGTACTGATGTGTTAACATGACTTACTGGATATTTTATTGTCTTTTGAGCACATACTGTATGTTTAAGCACGGATGCTTAAAGGGATAGTTCGGCCAAAAATGATATTTAACCCATGCATTACTCACCCTCAAGCAGTTCGAGATGCATATGTCAATCTTGTTTCAGACGAACACATTTTCAGTTATTTTAGAAAATGTCTTAGACCCTTCAGTGGGTATAATGTGAAGCAATGGGGTCCACCTCCTTCAAGTCCCAAAATGTGCATACATCCTTCACAAAAGTAATCCATCCGGCTCCAGGGGGATAAACGAAGGCCTTCTGAGGGTAATCCGTGCGGTTTTGTCGTAAAAATATACATATTTAAAACTTTATAAATGAAAATATCTGACTTCCGGCAACGATCGACGCGCGTTCACGGGTGATGGAAGTCGGCGTACGAGGTAGGACGTAGTGTAGGAACCGTCGTGACGTAGAACGAACGCGCCAGCGCAGCCAGAGAGCAGAGCAAAACAAAACTCCACTCAGGATTTCCATCACCCGTGAACGCGCGACGATCGTTGCCGGAAGTCAGATATTTTCATTTATAAAGTTTTAAATATATATATTTTTACGACAAAACCGCACGGATTACCCTCAGAAGGCCTTCGTTTATCCCCCTGGAGCCGGATGGATTACTTTTGTGAAGGATGTATGCACATTTTGGGACTTGAAGGAGGTGGACCCCATTGCTTCACATTATATCCACTGAAGGGTCTAAGACATTTTCTAAAATAACTGAAAATGTGTTCGTCTGAAACAAGATTGACATATGCATCTCGAACTGCTTGAGGGTGAGTAATGCATGGGTTAATGCATTGGATGAGTAATGCATGGGGCACTGGGCATCACTGGAACCTCCCTCAACTGGTTTGAGTCCTATCTCACAGGTAGGTCCTTCAAGGTCGCATGGAGAGGTGAGGTATCCAAAGCACATCAGCTGACCACAGGGGTTCCCCAGGGTTCAGTTCTTGGACCGCTCCTCTTCTCCATCTACACCACATCACTGGGACCCATCATACAGGCACATGGTTTCTCTTACCATTGCTATGCTGATGACACCCAACTCTACCTCTCATTTCAACCAGATGATCCCACAGTAGCTGTACGGATCTCAAGCTGTCTGGCGGACATCTCGGCGTGGATGAAGGAACATCACCTGCAGCTCAACCTGGCAAAGACTGAGCTTCTCGTCCTCCCTGCCAATCAGTCTCTACAGCACAACCTCACTATCCAGCTAGATTCATCCTCAATCACCCCATCAAGGTCGGTCAGAAATCTTGGAGTAATCTTTGATGATCAGCTGACCTTCACTGACCACATTACACACAAGACAACTCGATCATGCAGGTTTGCTATGCACAACATCAGGAAGATCAGACCTTTCCTAACTGAGCATGCAACACAACTTCTCGTCCAGGCCCTGGTCATTTCTAGGCTTGATTACTGCAATGCTCTTCTGGCTGGACTTCCATCATGTGCAACTAAACCTCTACAAATGATCCAGAATGCTGCTGCTCGTCTCGTCTTCAACGAGCCCAAAAGGGCCCACGTCACTCCTCTGTTCATCTCTCTGCACTGGCTACCACTCTCTGCTCGCATCAAGTTCAAGGCTTTGACGCTTGCTTACAGATTGACCACAGGTTCAGCCCCCTCCTACTTCCACTCACTACTACAAGTGTACATCCCTACCAGAAGCCTACGATCGGTCAATGAGCGACGGCTCGTGGTACCATCACAGCGGGGCACAAAATCACTCTCCAGGACATTCTCATTCACAGTTCCATGCTGGTGGAATGATCTCCCCACCGTCATCCGGAATGCAGAATCCCTGACAACATTCAAAAGGCAACTGAAAACTCATCTCTTCCGGGAGCACTTAACATAAAAAAAAAAAAAAATCCTTGCTACTTGCTAAAAAAGATGCTACTTCCTGCTCAGCTACTGTTCGGACGCTCTTGCTTACTGCTCCGCGCTTTGCTCTATCGCTTTTATATTTTTTATTGCTCTATCGTTTATATTTTTATATTTTATTTCCTTTTATCACCTAATTTTAACTTCAGTACAGTGCTCAAACGCTTGAAAAAAGCAGAATTCTTTTCTCCGACCAGCCTCCCACTGAAAGCTTACATTCCGGGGAAGAGAAAACACAACTCCCTACATTCATAAGGATAAGAGAAAATGCCTCTTCTGGAATCTACTTGCTGCACTAACTGCCAGAGACTTTTACAAAGGATTGCAGTTCTTGAAACAAAGTTACTTGTGGGACCACCAAACCAGACGGAACACACAACAGAGCTTCATCATGAACGCCCTCAGCATACCGGTGAGTCCCATGAATCTAGTGCTCCTCGACAGGCTATACTGAGTGTAGAGAAACAAGCCGATCGACTTACAAATCGATGGCACAAACAGGGAGCGAGACCCAAAGGCACTCGAGACATCAGATTGTCACGAGCATCACACATTGCCGCAGTAGCATCCTCTACCCCAGATACGGCTCTGACAAGGATTGCAAACACTGGTCTCCTACCACCGCCTATACATCTTGAGAACAGATTTGAAGTATTAATGAATGAGGAATCCCTGAATGTAATGAATGTGATCGAACACAGAATGAATAAGCCAGTAGCTAACACTAATGCTAACTGGCGCGCAAGGTCGAGCAGACAGCGGCACTCAGCTCAGAGCGCAACCGAGCCCAGGACTCTGATAGTGGGTGACTCCATAATCAGAAGCATTATTAGCAGGGACACAACTACATGCTGCCTTCCACAAGCAACGACTTCTGATGTAAACAAGGAACTTCAGAACATTCTGATGAAACATAAGACTGCAAATCGACTCATTGTTCATGTGGGGAAGAATGATATTCATAAAGAGCAGTCAGAACTCCTTAAGAAGGATTTCAAGGAACTTTTTGAAACACTTAAAAGACTGAAAGTTCAGACATTCATCAGTGGACCACTCCCAGCAAGAGGAACAAACAGGTTTTCACGGTTGCTTGGGCTTAACACATGGCTGCAAAAAACCTGCAATATAAAAGGAGTGAACTTCATTGACAACTTCAATCTTTTCTGGAGTCAGAGGCAACTGTTTCAACAGGATGGGCTCCACCCAAACAAACTTGGCTCAAGAGTGCTAAAGGACAATATCTACTTCTCCCTCCATCATCCTTCTGCAGTGTGTGCCAATCCACTCAACCTGAATGGCACACACACACCTGGACACAGTATGAATGACCACAGGACTTCACTTATGCACCTGAATGGACATGCGGCCGACACATCACACAAGGACAATGATAACACCACTCAGCCACAACAACCTCTGCTCACGGACACAATCTCAGCTGAGCCCTGCCCACAGAGCTCACCACAAACAGACTGTGACATATTAGAACTGCTAGAAGATTCAGCACCCAAGGACAACTTTCTGGAAAACAGCCAGGGAATACAGGACAGCATATCACAGCCTCCGATAACACCAGAACAACAGCCCCTCTCACCAGACACGTTATCTCTCTCTCCAGCAACTCCACTTCTGTGCTTCTCAGAGAAAATGGAACAACTGGTGTATGCTGGAACCAAACTATCCCACTCTTTTGCTGCAAGCCCCCAGATGTCAACCAAAAAACGGCAGGCCCCACAACCACCAAAGCCTGCGGGCCCAGCTCGCCCTCCTCCTCCTCCTGTGAGAGCTCTTCGGCCTCTGCCACAGCGCCAGGGCCCACACCATCCTCCAGCGGCTCGCGGTGAACCAAAAACAACTGATACCAACTCTCAGTGATATATGTCGGGTACCCGCTATGATAACAGTAACTTTCTTAAATGTTTACAAAACAAGCGGGAACCCAGTGTGCCTGTATCTTTCTCTATTGCTGTTCAATTACATGATAGAAAATCTAAGGCCTTCAAAAGCCATACAGCAAACCCATCTAATCTGGTGCCTATCACACGGCAAACTAAGATCGCTGTGGGGACAAAAAGTAAGACTGTTAAGTTAGCACTTTTAAACATCCGCTCACTTAAAAATAAATCACTTCTAGTCAACGACTTAATAACCACATACAACCTGGACTTTATGTTTCTAAATGAAACTTGGCTAGAAGACAGCTGCAGTGCAACAGTCCTCAATGAAACATCCCCTCCTAACTTTACTTTTATGAGTGTTTGCAGAGCGGTAAAGAGAGGCGGGGGCGTAGCTGCTCTTTTTAAAGATGTCTATCAATGTAAGCAAATATCATTTGGGAATTACCCGTCTTTCGAATATCTGGGTATTGTGTTAAAAGGCGCTCCACGTATTTTACTTATCATTATTTACAGGCCTCCAAAATACTCTCCAGCTTTTGCTGAGGAATTTACAGAACTGTTATCAACAATTTCCTCTGAGTTTGACTGTTTTGCCATTGCTGGAGATTTTAACATTCACATAGATAATGCAGAAACCAATATGGCAAAAGAAATCAAAACTGTTTTCAAAACTTTTGATCTGACTCAGCATGTACATGGACCCACACATAATCGTGGACACACTCTAGATTTACTTATCAGTAAGGGTCTAAACATCTCATCAATTGTTATCAAGGATGTAGCACTGTCTGATCATTTCTGTATTTTCTTTGATATACTGATCTCTCCTGCCATTGAAGCTAGATCTGTGTCTGTCAAGAAGAGATGCTTAAATGAGAACATTAGTGTCCTATTTATGAAGGCTATATCTTTAAAACCAAGCATATCTGCTGACTCTGTTGATTTTCTCCTTGAATCTTTTAACTCAAAAATTAAAAGTGTAATTGATGATATTGCTCCTGTGAAAGTCAGGAAGAGTGGTAGACAAAAAGCACCTTGGAGAAACTCAACAGCTGTGCAAAACATGAAAAGACAATGCAGAAGAGCAGAGCGCATGTGGCGGAAGACAAAACTTGTAGTCCATTATAACATCTACAAAGACAGCATCCATGCTTTTAATATGGAACTAGGCAAAGCTAGACAGACTTTCTTCTCGAATATTATAAACAGCAACTTAAACAACACACGCACTCTTTTTGCTACTGTAGAGAGACTGACAAACCCCCCAAGCCAGATTCCCAGTGAAATGCTCTCAGACATCAAGTGCAGTGAGTTTGCTTCTTTCTTCTCTGAGAAAATCAATAATATCAGAAAGGTGATCAGCTCATCCTTGAGTTGCGCTGGGGTCAAACAGATCAGACCACTACCTGAGAAAGTAGTTACTATGTCTGTTTTCGAAGAAATTGATGGCAAAATTTTGGAAGAAACCGTACAGCACCTTAAAACATCAACCTGCGCCCTTGACACACTTCCCACATCTTTTTTTAAAAGTGTGTTAAACAGCTTAGAAGCAGATCTCCTAGAAGTGGTAAATGCCTCACTTCTTTCTGGGAGTTTTCCAAACTCCCTGAAAACTGCAGTTGTCAAGCCCCTCCTGAAAAAGAGCAATCTGGATAAGACCATCTTAAGCAATTATAGACCGATCTCAAATCTTCCTTTCATAGGCAAGATCATTGAAAAAGTTGTCTTCAATCAGCTGAACAAATTCCTAAGCTTGAATGGATACTTTGACAATTTTCAATCTGGTTTCCGATCGCATCACAGCACAGAGACAGCTCTCATAAAGATAATAAACGATATTCGCTTAAATACTGATACAGGCAAATTATCAGTGCTGGTACTACTCGACCTCAGTGCTGCATTTGACACTGTCGATCACAACATACTTCTTGACAGGCTGGAAAACTGGGTGGGGCTTTCTGGGATAGTCCTAAAATGGTTCAGGTCATACTTAGAAGGGAGAGGTTATTATGTGAGTATAGGAGACCATAAGTCTGAGTGGACTCCCATGACATGCGGAGTCCCTCAAGGCTCAATTCTTGCACCACTCCTATTCAACCTGTACATGCTCCCAATGAGCCAAATAATGAGAAAGAACCGCATCTCTTACCACAGCTATGCAGACGACACACAGCTCTACTTAGCCCTATCGCCTAACGACTACAGCCCCATTGACTCCCTGTGCCAATGCATTGATGAAGTAAACGGTTGGATGTGCCAAAACTTTCTTCAGTTAAACAAAGACAAAACTGAAGTCATTGCGTTTGGAAACAAAGATGAAGTTCTCAAGGTAAATGCATACCTTGACGCTAGGGGTCTAACAACTAAAAATCAAGTCAGGAATCTTGGTGTGTCTCTAGAGTCAGACCTTAGTTTCAGTAGTCATGTCAAAGCAATAACTAAATCAGCATACTATCATTTGAAAAATATTGCAAGAATTAGATGCTTTGTTTCCAGTCAAGACTTAGAGAAACTTGTGCATGCTTTTATCACCAGCAGGGTGGATTATTGTAATGGACTCCTCACTGGCCTTCCTAAAAAGACCATAAGACAGTTGCAGCTCATACAGAACGCAGCTGCCAGGATCCTGAGCAGAACCAGAAAATATGAACATATCACACCAGTCCTCAGGTCTTTACACTGGCTCCCAGTTACATTTAGGATTGATTTTAAAGTATTATTACTGGTATATAAATCATTCAATGGGCTAGGACCTCAATATATTGCAGATATGCTCACTGAATATAAACCCAACAGATCACTCAGATCATTAGGATCACATCAGTTAGAAATACCAAGGGTTCACTCTAAGCACGGAGAGTCTGCTTTTAGCTATTATGCCAGCCGCAGCTGGAACCAGCTTCCAGAGGAGATCAGATGTGCTCCTACAGTAGTCACATTCAAATCCAGACTCAAAACACATCTGTTTAGCTATGCATTTAGTGAATGAGCACTGTGTCAATGTTCGTCCGACTGTTTTTACTGTACTTTATTTTATTTTTTATTCTAAACTGTTTTAATTATTTCCTCCTATGTAAAGCACTTTGAATTACCATTGTGTATGAAATGTGCTATATAAATAAACTTGCCTTGCCTTGCCTTGCCTTGCCTTCCTTTAAATCCTCGCTTGCCTGGCTTATGCTACTCCGAGCAATGTCTGAACTTTGTATTTTGAACACTTCTTGCGTTGTTTTTGCCTCTTCACGATGACTCGCTTGGTTTAGTCCTCAATTGTAAGTCGCTTTGGATAAAAGCGTCTGCTAAATGACTAAATGTAAAATGTAAATGTAAATGTTAAATATCATTTTTGGCCGAACTATCCCTTTAAAGCCATTTTTAACCATTGATGGTGGAGACGCTTCTCAAGCTAAAAATTATAGTAAATTAAAGTTGCACACACACACACACACACACAAATAAGATTTTTTAATGCTGTAATATTTCAGTAAGATTTTGTTAATGTTTTTTGAAAGATGTAACTTGCAACACAAGTTGCATTTATTTGATAAAAATATCGTACAAACAGTAATATTGTGAAATATTATTAAAAAGAACAGCATTTTTTTAAATAAAAAAATCTTTTGTAGCATTATAAATGTTTTTATTAAATGCATCCTTGCTGAATAAAAGTATGAATTTTTTTAGCAATTCTATTGACCCCAAACTTATGAACGGTAGTGTGTGTGTATTACAGATCATACTGTAATTTGTTGTTGTTTTGGGTGACAGCATTACATATAAATGTAAATTTACAAAAATAGAAATTGTAATACTATTTTAATAATCAAAACTAATTATACAAGATATGCAATTTGAAAACACAGTGATGAATAGTGGTATTTGCCTTATTATTTAGCTAAAAAAAAGGGTGAAAATGGTTGAATCGTTTTATTGCATTGCTAGGTTTACATGAGCCATCCAAATGAACGGATTCACTAAAATGACTCAGACCTCCAGGACCTTTACAGTATAGTATATACAGTTTGACATTTTATGAGAAAGTATTTGATTCCCAAAGCTTGATCACTGTACATATGTGTGCGCAAGGCAATACCCATGATACCCAAATTTTCTGTATGATTGTCCTCTTCATATATACCTCATTGTTTTTTTTAAGATAGCATAAATTTATCATGGACGAAAAAAAAAAAATCACTTTTGAATACTATCTTCTTTAGAAGTGAACCAATGTGAATCTCTTCATGAATCATATATTTAAAGTGACCATACTCATAATTTGGATGCAATCTGTGTATAATCTAACTCAAAACATTTTTCATTTTCAACCTTTTAAACTCATTCATTTGTTTTTATGGCTTCATTTTATCTAGCAGCTCAAAGCCTGCAGGGGCCGGGAAAGCAAAGGCACTGCGTTTACCCCCCTCTCTTTCTTTGTGCGCGGCTGTGATTCTATTAAAACAGGGTGCACAGCTCGCCGCGCGCCAGTGCTACTCAGGCAGCAAACCAAATTGTTTGCCTTTGTGTCATTTCCGGCCGGTTGGGCTTGTTGGATACGCTCGGCCCCTGTCACTTTGTCTGCGGCGCAAATGGTCCCGGCACACTCCCCTGCCTCCCTATAGAAGCGCGCTGACCTCACCGCCTTGGGGTCCAACTTGGCTGCAGGGTGCAGCATGGCCCAGACGCCCTCTTGTTCTCCATCTCTATGCCAGGCACACCAGAGCCCTTCATTTGTGGCTTCTGGGGCTTATTCATTTGGCCTATCACAGAGAGACAGGTTTAGGGGGGGCGGTGTGTGTGTGTGTGTGTGGCGCATATGGTTAGGGGGTAGTTCTCCATTTCCCATCTTGCACCTGCTCCTCAGAAGGTGATTGGAGGAGGGATGCACAATACTTCGGGCAGTTCAGATCAGCGAAATGAACCAAACCACAAACTCTTTTGCTAACACACACATACACACCCCTCCAGGCCCCCAGCTAACTCATTTCCCAATTATTTGTAGGTCAGCAGTGTTAGTAGCATGATTGTGTAGCCATTTTACCATTATTCTCATAAGGTCTCCCATGGCAGCAATTTGGATGTAAGTGGGGTTAGGGGAGGGGGTGTAATGGCAGTCGCACAAAATCCGGCAGTTTCGCGAATTCCATTTGCCTGTTTTACCAGGTCACTTTAACACTAACTTGATGAACAGAAGATGTTTTCTTTCTATGCAAACAGCTGTCGTCTTTAAGGGGTTCATCAACTACAATAAAATAAATGGAAATGAATGCATGCCTTACGCTATGGGTGGGCAATCGTATTACATGAAATGAGAAATTGTATTTCACGAAAACCAATTGTGTTTACATGGATGTTCCACATGGCATTTTGACATAATTGTGTGTGTATTTAACCATTCAGGCTCAGTAAGCCAAAAAAGAAAACTGAATTTGGATTGCATTGAGAATTGATTGCATTACTGCATTTAGTTTTTTTTTCCCAGTTTATTATGCCTAATAACTCCTTGAAACATCATGCACATCCCACTCTTTATTTTCTCATTCATGAATGTTTCTTTATCACTGTAAGGTGTTAATAACTTAAAAGGGTTAAAAATGTTAACAATTTACTCACCCTCATGACGTTCCAAACCCGCAAGACTTTCGTTCATCTTCGAAACACAAATGAAGATATTTTAATGAAATTTGAGAGATTTCTGTCTCTCCATTGACAGTCCACACAACTACCACTTAAAAAAGTTCATAAAGAGATTGTAAAATAATCCAAATAAATTTCCTAAAGATACATGATCGCTTTATTTGATGAACTGATTTAATTTAGGCTTTTATTCACATAAACATTGATCAGCGAACATAAACAGAAGCTCAGCCGTACTTGCTTGACGCACAAAAAACAAACCTCATTGGTTCTTGTGGAAGCTCAAGCGTGCTGAGTAACACACGAGAATGAACCTCATTGGTTCTCGCACATCAAGCATGCTTGAGCTTCCATTTACCATATCTAAAGTGTGAGTTGATGAATGTTTAAATGTGAATAAAAGCCTAAATTCAATCTGTTCATCATATAAAGTGATCGTGTCTAAACCGCACAATTCATTTGGATTATTTGAAGCATCAAAGTGGCAGTTGTGTGGACTTTCAATGGATGGACTGCAAAATCTCTAACAAAAGACCCTTTATATAATCACCACAATGTCATACCACTCAAACCTTCCTTAAGCATTAGCTGCAAATGAAACGAGCAACAGATGGGATAGCACATTTATGATGTTTTCGACTTGATCAATTTCATTTTCTGATGTGAAGCACAACATTTCTTTAAGCAATGTGGTGCAGAATTGTCCGCAAACGTCCTGTCAGGGGAACAGATGTCCTTAGCCTCATCGCCAGGAGTCCCATTTCCCAATTAATGAGCTGTGTCCCTATCCCGCTCTCCTACCTAGAGCCCACCTGGACAAACACACATCCACATACTCTGTATGTTCCATCTTTCATCTTCACCTAACAGTCTATCCTCTCTGCCTCATTAGAAATAAACACTTTTGCATGCTCCATATAAATCATCGCCTCTGGTTTATTGGCTGTTTCGGCATGCTTACAGATGATGTGTGCAGTTTTTTTTCCACCATGTTAAAATACTTTCTCAATCCCAGTTTAAAGCTGAAGTGTGTAAATTCAGTGCCGTTAACACCAACAGATGGAATTACAAATAAAATGACTGTGTTTAAAGGGGTTTCCCAAACACTCACATTGTGTGGAGCCAGTTCGTTTTCAGTTAGTTTTTTTGTCATCTTTTTTGTCTATTGACGAAAATATTTTTAAAAATTTGAGGGCCGTTCACACAAAAAATGACTGTAACTATAACTATAAAGTTTTAATAGTTCTAATTCTATGAGAATAGAGAAGTTCCAACCCGATCTCACGGCAATTCGTACGAATTCTACGAGGTGGCTAATTCGTACGAATTCACACGACCTCACTCGTACGAATTAGTACGATTTGGGCTAAATCGTACATATTTTACGAGTTGGCCAATTCGTACAAATGAGCTACCCCTGACCCCGTCCCTAAACCTACCCATCACGTGGGTTTAGACAAATCGTACGAATTCGTACGAGTGAGGTCGTACGAATTCGTACGAATTAGCCACTTTTTAATCACTCGTACGATTTTCGTACGAATTGGTCGTGAGATAGCGTTGGAAGTTCACACCACAACTATAATGTAATGACAAAGATAATCACTTTCAGATTTGTTTTGACAACCAATCAGAATCTATCTTACTTTAAAGAGCTCCAGCATTTAAAGAGGCTATTGACATAACTGCAGCACACTTATAATAAACAGAACCTTATGGTCCATTGCTGTGGTTGCTAGTATAGTTATTGATATAATTATCTTTATAATACTTTATTATTGTGGTGATGCTCATTTTCCTTATCATCTCAGTTATCGTTGATGAAAAAGACTTTCATCAGTAATTTAGTAGACTATATTAACACTATCTTTTTTAGTTTGTGGTTTACTCCTGTACCTCAAGAGATGGTACTGTATGTTGAACCCAAGCGCCGGTTCACAGCCGTTATTGATCTGTTCACTCTCCTAAACGGCACTCATAAATTGGGCCTCAGTCCAAACTGAGAGCGGAAAAGCTTTTACCTCAATTGACTATAGACCATTTTTATTAATACAGTTTAACAAATTATGATAACAGACTTGAGTTGGGGGATTTTTTTATTATTTATTTCTGGCACAAACAACTGCATTACATCAGGAGAATAATTGGTGACATTAGTCAAATTAAAATGCAGCCAGAGGTCAATTATGGAGAAAAAAAAACAGATCTAGACCAGATCTATCAGAGCAGACAAATGCTAGTCGAGAAGAAGTCTGTAGACGACATTGGTAGGCAAAGACTGTTAAATTCAGTGTGAACAAAAAGAGCATTTCTACAAGTAATTGGTATGATTCATATAACCATATTATGAACTAATTTAATAATTGATGATCTTTACAACGGAGATGAATCAACACTAAACTGACTCCAGCTGAACAATGACACTGTTTTCTTTTAGAGCTGCTGTACACCGGAAATTGCATCATTGAATCAATTTCATGTTATCACTGTAAAGCTGCTTTGAAACAATATGTGTTGTATAAAGCACTACATAAATAAAGGTGAATTCACATGAGAGGTTTGAACAAAAACAATCACCACCAATGATTAAAATATATATTTTTTCTTTTTAATATATGCTCTTTTCTTTGAGTTTGTTTACTGAGGTTAATTTTTGTTTTGGAGACAGCGTTAGATTCTTATTTACAAATGGAAACCTGTTTTTCCCCTCAAGATCTAGAGATTACAGTGAGATTACGACATGAACATGCTATGTGATTTGTGTTCACAGGGCTTTGTGAACATCAGAGTACAAAATAGCTTTAAGGTTCAATATGTTACATAAAAACGAAAGCTGAATAATTAACTCTTCATCATGAATATTAAACATGTGCATTGTATTGCTTTGCCATGCCTTTGTTCACATCTAGAACAAAAGCTTTCTAAATATGAAAAATACTGTGCAATTCATATAAAGACAGATGGAGTGATTTATCTTTTAGTGTGGCATCTTTACGTGACCTGATATATATATATATATATATAAACGCACACACATACACATCAGCTATTCACGGCTTGTTGAGTCTGTTCTCTTATGATTCGTTGTTACTATCATTTTGCTCCCAAGTGTCTAAAATTTGCATAATATTGCCGTTACCATGTTATACTTATGCTTAGCTGTGTCTGTGCGTTTTTGTTTGTTGAATATCATGTATTTTTGAAGGTTTAGAACAACCCTTGCAGGCCTAGTAACATAAAAATGCCCTTACACAACATTATGCATTCCCTTGGAAGAAATATGTAAGACATATTTCAGAACTTTGCTCTGGATTGTGTCACCATGCGATTGTGCTTAGCGATTATTTATTTAATTTGCACAGCGCACTGTACTGTATTAGAGCGGCTGCTCGTAATTCCTGCGATTGCGCAGGTGCCTGTAAATCCTTTTGTTCTGCGTCTGGTGGGCATTAGTTTGACCTTAAGCTGCTTCAGATATGCCCTTTGCTGCTGGAATAAATTCAGTCTCCGGGGCTGGCGCTGCATTTCAGAGTAGTTCTCATACCCCTCCGTCAGTGTGACACGGCCGTTTCCCTGGGAGATCTAGAGGCACGTAGTTGAGCCCTAGTCGGTGTGTGAGCCGTGTATCTTACAGAGGGCTAATGATGAGATGGTGTTATTGGTTTTTGATGAGCCTAGCCGTGTGAGTACAGGAGAGAGATTACTCTGTGTTTCTCCTATGGCTTTGCCCAGCACTTCAAGGAGCTGACACTTCATCTACAGAACAACATGTAAAACTATTCTACTTCCCAGATGTACCATTGAGCCCCTTTTTTAGTTTTCACTTTTCTGCCGAGTCATTTGCATATACAGCTAATGGTCACCCGCAGGTAGTGAATTAATACTGTAGCTTGTTTTGCTAATGATCCCTTTTGACAAGAAAAACAACAAACAAAAAGTGGGAGAGCATAAATACAATGATTTGCATAAATAATCTGGGTTTTTCTTCCACTATGAATACTTTTATGTCCCTGGGGTTGATTCCTATTTTCTATTATCTATCTATTTGGTGAGAACATAAATACATTTTTTTTTCATGTTGTTGAAGCTGTGGTGTGCCAACTTTTCTCTTCTTTTTTGCAACTTTTTGTGGTTGAGCACCCTCATTTAGATGTTTTGTTCTTTGGATGTGCGCACTTTGTGTTGAATCTTTATTATCTATCTATTTCAAAATGTCCCCATATACCATACTTTTTTTTAATATTATTGATTAACTCATCTAGAACCAGACTAGTCTTGTTCAAAAGTTTGGGGTCAGTAATTTTTTTTTTTTTTTTTTTTTCTTATTTGAAAGAAATTTATATATTGAGAAATGATGCATTACATTCATCAAAAGTGACAGTAAAGACATTTATCATGTTAAACAAGATTTATATTTCAAATAAATGCTAGTCTTTTGAACTTTCTATTCATCATAGGCTCCTAAGAAAAATGTCTCACGGTTTTCACAAAAAATATAAAACCCCCAAAAAACAGTTTTCAACATTGACAATAATTATTTTATTTTTTTTATTTTTAAGCAGCAAATCAGCATATTATAATGATTTATGAAGGATCATGTGACTGAAGACTGGAGTAATGATGCTGAAACCATTACAGGAATAAACTACACTTTAACATATATTAAAATGGAACGCAAACTTTAATACTATTTCACTATATGACTGTTTTTACTGTATTTTTTTGCAAAAAAGTTTATCAATAGTAAATTATTACTGAAATTTTCATATTGTATTTCTTAGCCAAAGCAGTCTGCCATTTACTGTAAATGCCATTTGTTCATTCAGAACACTTGGCGGAGAATAAAAGCCAAGTTTAAAGGCTATTTGAAAGGATTTTACATTGACATACATTGAACAATCTCAGCTTGTAATGAAATTGATCTCATGTGAGAGAGGTCACAGGCTAGTTGTAAAAAGTGCCTGATATTTTTATCCTGTCCAGCTGCACCCTGGCAGCGTTTCGAGACTGAGGTTTGCACACGAGTCTGTCATAGTGGCCGGGTCTCTTGAGCCCCGCAAGAAGGGGACGAACTTCAGAAAGGCAGCAGAGCCCCTCCAGAGAAGCTACTATATCTATTTGACCCACTTTCCACATCTAAGCATCTGCTCCAGAACGAGCCGTGTACAGACTCGAGAGTTAGGGGATGAAGATGTTCGTTCTTCTAATGATTTGGTTTTATAGCTTGAACCTTGTGCTTAAGATGTAATTTTCTATTTCATGTCCGACTGAAAGCCCCACCTGCCCAATCTGCCAGCTCTTTGTGGCGTGGGGACTTAATAGCTACGAAACAGATGCCAGCTGACCTTTTGCCCTCTGGTGTCCCCTGGTCACCACCTTGGGTTCAGATGTCTGCCTGGTGTCAAGCAATCACACAGCTTCACATAATGAGTGCTATTTGAGATACCATTGATGGGAAGGACAGATCTCACATTTGGGTGTCTAGCTTTGAAAGGTCAAAAACAAGTTGTGGTAACGTCTTGGAACAGATTAGACACATCAGGACGGTGTGATGATTGAGTGGCTAACAGTTTTTTCTCGATTTCTAAATGGACTTTTCTTCACCAATTGTACTCTAGTGTCACAGGTATCTTAGTGGTTAATGATCTGGGCTGTCAGCTGAAAGGTTAGTGTTTCCGATACTGAAAAGGAATTGAAGTGAACAAGATGAGGTATTACTGATGTCACTTCCTTGCCTCTATAGTGACGGTGCCCTTAAGCAAGTCACTTAGGACTTCTTTGGGGAGTCAGTCTTTGGAAAATAAGTGCTAGTAGATAAAAGCATCAGCTTTTGGCAGTGCTTTCAAGATTCTTTAAAAAAATATAATTAATCATTTGTGCATGCTTTTATTTCCACCAGATGTCTATTAATACCACTGGCCTTTATGGTCAAAGTCAAACGCACAATGGACCACAATCGTCAGCGCTCTCTGAAGAGCATTGCAAAAGGAAAACAAAAATCACATGCTTTTCATTTGGCCAACATTCTGACCTCAATTAGACCATTCAGATCATATAAAAAGGCTGGCTTTGATGCACCGCTAAGTGACTAGGACACTATTTAGGGTTCTCAATTCCACTCAACTTGAACCCAGCAACTGACAAGGGGATGGTTGTGGCACTGTTTGCTTTAATATCTGTAACTTTTGATATCATTTTCGTACATTTGACTGCTACAAATTAAAGTTGTTTTGAAATCTACAACTTATCCATAAACTGCATGTGTAAATTGTTGTCAAGTACAAGTGCAGTTTAAGCAACTACATGTTCTTACTATTGGGTTAGGGTAGGATTAGGATTTGGTTGAGGGTTAGTTGCTTGTAATTATGCATAATTTACTGTTATTACTATGGTAAGTACTTGTAACATATGTAACAAGGACACTGTAAAATAAAGTGTTACCGTCTTTCCTCAAAAGCTGGTGGCCCTGTTTGATAGCAATTTCATCCCTGTCCTTTATTTTTAAGTAGTTAAACTGACAGTGTTACAACTGTCCCTGTGTTACAGGCATACCTTGTCTTCCCTGTATACGAGTCTGGCAAGCACACAAGTTGGATACGTATTTAACCTGCCTCAACACTAAAACGTTTATGTCTGTATCTTCCTTTCCTCTTCTGTCTGCTCGATTACCCTGCCTCCCATCTGCACGATTACCCTGTTTGTCTCTGTTGATCTTTCCTTTCATTTAATGGTCCATTTGATTTCTTCCCCCCTAAATGGCCAAAATTACGGGATTGAGCCTTGACACTGCAGCAAAAACAAAGGAAAGAAACACTGACGTTTATTCACACTTCACTCTGTTTCAGAAAGCTGTCAGTTATTGGTTCAGCACGCAGGCTATGTGACTTTAATGCTTTTCCCTTCAATTCCCAACAGCTGTTTTACCGCTATTTGAGTCCACAGCAAAGCCGAGTGCAATCAGAACCACTGCATATGTTGCTTGTCTTTAGTGAAGCATGATAATGTCTCTGACGCCTCAACAACGTGCATCCAGCTCATCTATCCATATGGGTTGTTAGGGAAAAGTGCCGCACCAGTTAAAGGAAGTGTGGAATTTAATTTGCTCTCGGCACAGGGGGCTGTGTCCAAAAGTCTCTCGCTTTTTGCCCTGTGTGTAACCTGTCTAATGACGGGCGCTCGATGTCGGCGGGCAACCAATCAGAAGTCAGCACAGAGAAAGCTCAAAAGCAATTAGTCATGGCCCAGTGCCATGTATCATCCATGAAACAACCCACATCTTCAGCTCTTTCTCTTTTGCCCTTGTCTCATTTATAACCCTCATCCCCTACGCTTTTTCGTCCGCCCTCTAGAAAACAGTGGCAGACTTCAGAGGGACACTCCTTCCATTCTCATCTTCCATTGCACTTCCTGTTTGCTATCATTTCCCAGGATTCTCTTCCTATTTGCTGTGTAAATGACATGCAGATAAGAGTTTTGCTGTAACTTACCCTATTTTTCATGTGAGGCTCAGTGGCTTTTGATTTCTTTCGCTTTCATCTTCGCTCCCTTCCTTTGTTTTGATCAACCATGCTCTCAATAATGACCTAAAAAAGCTTGTGTCACACACAAGGTGCTTCTATCCCGTCTGTATCATTCGCTAAATAACATGTGATTCCCTCTCAATTGAACTCATTTTGACTATCATTTATGTCACTGGAGTGCAAATTACACCATGGCACAAAAGCCGCCCTGTAATGTTTTCTTGCTTTGAAATATCTAGTTCTGATGTAATCAGCAATATTTTTTTATTAATACCCTTTTCGTTTTTCTCTCTTTCCCAGTTTTGTTTTGAAAAGACTTTTGGAAAACTCGTACAAAACTTTTCAGTTGAGAATCAAATATATTTACTAGCACTTATGCAATGGCACCCGTCACAATGTAATTGGAAATATCTGTAAATAAATATGCTAACAATGTATCAGATTTAGACATCAAAACAACAGTTTTGCTACCTAACATTGATATTGTCAATATTGAAATGAATGCATGAACCATTGTCAATTTTCCTGGACAGATATTATTGTATAGCACACACAGCTAAGGATATTGAAAACCGTGTCCGTATCGTTTTCATCTGTACGATGTAAGGAAATGAAAATGTAGCCTAATTCATTCAGTTGGTTTTAATATTTACCAAATATGTTTCCCCTGAGGTTGTTTGGGATGGAACTGCATTTTAAGACATGTTTGGTGATTGATGGCTGATGTTATAAATGCGGTGTTCAGAGTCTCCAGTCTGCAGTGAGGTAAACATTACAGAACCGGTTCTGATACAGAAGAAAATAAATACTGTAACATAGCCTACCGTTAAGCGTTAATGCTTTCTTTCTGGAGACATAACATCATACTAAAACACTCACTAAAATTCACACAGAATGTGTGTTCCACTGCACCATTTTTTAATTGTTTTTCTATGTAAACATAAGCTAGACAGTTGCACCATGGCTCACTGATTTTCAAGCATTTTGTAAATGCTCTGATTATCTGCGCTGTGATGCTGCAACTAATCCAATTCCCGAAGGAACGGCTCTTTTGAGCCGGTTCTTTTTAGTGAATCATAAACCGATAGCTCAACCTCTGTATATCCGATTCCCAAATGAATCCCATTAATGAGCCGGTCCTTTTAGTGATTTAAAAACTTCGTCACACCAGTGTATTCCATTTTCCCGAACAAATCCTTCTTATGAGCCAGCTTTTTTAGCCAGTCAAAAACATGCAGCGGCACCAGTATGGCCTGATTCCTGACTGAATCCCTTTTGTGATGGTTAATTTTAGTGAATCAAAAACACGAGTTACAAAAGACTTGAAGAAACTTGAGAACACCATCTCTCTCACTTCCTTTAAAGCACGACTATCAGAGCTTCTGCCTGTCCGTTGCACATGTTGACCCCCCTTCTTATAATTTCTTATAATTTCACACTCAATTTACCTCTGCTCTGGTGCCTTTTGTCCTTTGGTACCATGCGCATTATCATATGTGTTTTATGGTATTTGCACAATATCTACTTGCACAACTATGCCCAATATCATTTACTACTTATGTAGTTGCCCTGCTATTTTAGATAACAACTTGATGCCTTTATTATAGATTATGCTGCACTAATTGTTTATATAGTGACACTGTTTATTCTATTGTCCAGAAAACTTGTGTTTTATTTAAAATTTTATTTCCTTATGTATTTAATGTGTAATTTGTATAATTTCATGTGTAACTATTTGTTATCTTGCACATTCGCTTTATCTTGGCCAGGTCGCCGTTTCAATTGAGAACGTGTTCTCTACGTGCTCACCTGGTTAAATAAAGGTTAAATAAAAAAAACAAAAACATACAGCCCAACCAGTGTAGTGCGGTTACCGAATGAATCGCTCTTACACTCTAAAAAATAAAGGTTCTTTATTGGCATTGATGTTTCAATGAAGAATATTTAAAGGGATAGTTCACTCTAAAATGAAAATTAAGTCATTAAATAGGCTACATTAAATTTTGGTTTGTTCTTTACCAATCTCTATCATATCCCCCCAGAGCACTTTGAATATACAACACATTCTGTGATAGGGCCTACTTTTGCCTCTTTTTTAAAAAAAAGTTTGATGCTGGTCACTCACTGCCATTAAAATGGATGAACGTGAGCTTGACATTTTTTTTTATATATTTCTCGTTTTGTGGTCCGAAAAAGAAAGAAGGGCATACGGCATTAGAACAACACCAAGGTAAGTCAATGATGACTTAATTTTCATTTTGAACAATTATTTTACAATTTAACAATTATCCATGGAATCTTTCCATTGTAAAAAAAAAAAAAAAGGTTCTTTACACTGGAAAAGGGTTCTTTAGATTAAAAAATGTTCTTTAGATTAAAAGATGTTTTGGGGATCCACTGCATCACTGCAAAAAAAAAAAAAAAAAAAAATACAAACTTTATTTTTAAGAGTGTAAGAGCTGAAGTAACTGATTAGCACAAAAATCTTGGTATGAGTTGTTTGGTTATCAGTATTATTTATAAAAAAAATTAAAAAAATTACAGGAATTAATGAATTAATGAATGAATGATCGTTACCAAAACTTTAGATTACATTTATGTCACCTCTGAAAACTGTATAAACACTTTTTGAAATTGTTTGAAAACAAGTTTTTAAAAGTAACATTTATTTTTGGTTTGCTAATCTGCTCTGTTTGAAATTGATTGCTGAGGGCAGAAAATTCAGTAAGATTTGCATTTCCAAATATTTCTTTCTCAAAGTACTAAGCTGGAATCATTCACTTCATTACGATTTCCATAGAAACTCTCAATTGTCCCTAGCTAAACACTATCTAAACTGTGCACCTTGATCCATTTTGCATGTGAGCTCAGGAGGAGATGAAGAAGACTCTCTGTCTGAGTGTCCCACCTCATCAAACCACTGTTCTCCGCAGGGGTCCCCCTGACAGTGTGGCAGTATCAATGATTTCCTCAGCCTGGGTAACAAATGGGGCAGCCCTTGCTCCCCTACGCCTTCTATCTAAAAAGTGAATTACCTCTCTAATATCCAGCCTGCTCAGCCGATCAATATAGCACCCGAGGAACTGATGAGTGGTGACTGGTTTGGAAGCTTCCTCCACCCCCCTCATGTTTTCTCTGTTTTCTTTCTTCTGTCTCAATTCTATCCCTCTCACGCAATGTGCTGAGGGTCAGAGGTTAATACCTTGATACTTGGATATAAAGGCCATGGTACTAACATGGTATTCCAAGGTACTTCAAAAAATACCATGGTACCATTTGAATCTTAGGCTTTGTTCTCACTGTATCAAATTCTGATTTGATCTTTAAGAGTGACTGCCAGTCAGACTGTCAGTAAGATTTTTTTAAAGAAATGAATAGTTATGTTCAACATTATGCATTCAAATTGATCAAAAGCTTATTTTTCATGGTTACAAAAGATTTCCATTTCAAATGCTGTTCTTTTCTATTCTTTTTATTCATCAAAGAATCCTGAAAAAAGTATCACGATTACAACTGTTTTCAACATTGATATTAAAGGGTAAGTTCGCCCAAAAATGCCACCCTCTAGCCTTTGCGGTTGTATATGACTTTCTTCTTTCAGCCGAACACAATCGGAGTTATATTCAAAAATATCCTGGCTCTTCCAAGCTTTATAATGAGAGTAAATGGTATCTGAGATCTGAGAAGTCTAAAAAAGCGCATCCATCCATCATAAAAGTAATCCACACAGCTCTAGGGGGTTAATAAAGGCCTTCTGAAGCAAAGTGATGTGTTTTTGTAAGAAAAATATTCATATTAAAATTTTATAAACTGTAATCACTGGCTTCCGGTAGCGGCTGTACGCGAGTCTTCCGACAGAAGAGTGACCTCTGACCTGACGCAAATCATCATATTAGAAGGATTTCTGAAGGATAATGTGACACTGAAGACTGGAGTAATGATGCTGAAAATTCAGCTTGCCATCACAGGAATAAATTACATTTTAAAATATGGTAAAATAAAAAATAATATTTCACAATATTACAGTTTTTACTGTATTGATCAAATAAATGCAGCCTTGGTAAATATAAGAGTTTTCTTTAAAAAAGGGTAGCCTAACATTTTACTGTATGTATGGTATATATATATATATATATATATATATATATATATATATATATATATATATATATATATATATATATATAGCTTTCTTTCTTTTGTAATATATATATATATATATATATATACATGTACATCAAAGCCATTCACAAATATCTCAACACAACACAACATAGCTTCTCCTGTTTTTACACAAAAAGCCTTGTAACTGAAACCGAAAGCTGTTTGTTGTAGTACAAGGTACGTTCCAAAGAAATGTGTCATGTGAAGCTCCCATTTTTCAAGACAGTCTTCTTCTATCTAAATCTTTTCATTTTGTACATTTCAATGGCTATAACCAAGCTACACCTTTTGACTTTCAGATGCTCTGCCAGGATTCAGATTCGGTTTTAGCGAAGGCGCCACGCTCTTTCCCTGACATTTCTACTCGATACGCGGGCGTGCTTCACTCTAGTGCTAAATGTGTAGTCATCGCACTGCAGTATTCATAAATATAAACAATCCTCCATCTGCTAACGCACATTTTGAAATGTCACATCTCGGTCTGTGACAGATGCATCTGCTTTCACTCCAAACATCTCTCTCCGAGGGACGAGAAAAGAAAGTCTGTCGATTAGCAACAGCTCCTTTTGGAGCGTCATGGCAGCATGCACTATTATTTTAGGAGCTCCAAATGAATTCAGTTCTGCTAAACAGGCTAATTTCATGCTCTTGTGGACAAGAAAACTCTTCCGCTGGCATAAAATGTTTGTTGTGCAGCATCTGGAAAATGAACACAATGTATGTCTGTGATGGGCCCTTGTTTACATGGGAAGCTATATTAGAACCTAAGCCAGTGCCCTGAATCTACTCGACAAGGTGTTTCTCAGTGCCGACGGTGACATCAGCAGAGACATCTGAGGTATGTGTTTTTCGCCTAGCAACAGTACAGGTGATTTAGGGGCGTTTTCTAAGAGGACCTATTGGGACATTTTGTGAAAAAATTTGCTGATTGTTGACAGTAAGTGTATAGAATAAATTATAAAGTTTCATTTGACTATCATTTGTCTCATAAAAGTTTATGTCTTGCATTTTTGACTTGCATTTTTGGCAATTGTGAGTTATTAAGTCCAGTTCTGATGGGGGAAAAAAGACTAAAAGAGTTTATTTCTCACAATTCTTGGAAAAGAAGTCAGATTTGCAAGTTATAAACTAGCAATTCAGAAGTCAGGCAAGTCAATTGCAAGAAAAAAGTCAGAATTTTGAGACAAAAAGTCGCAATTATCTTTTCAAATGTTTTGTTCCATGGCGGAAACAAGCTTCCCTAGGAAAGCCAGCAGTGCTTTGCTAAAAATTCAAATTGAAAAAAAATTACTGCAAAAATATAAACAAAACAAATATGAAGTCAGTGAGGATGATTATGCTGATTAAAATGATGCACCTTTTGCTTTAGCTGTGGCACAGTGGGTTTTGCACATGCTCATTACACACGAAAGCTGTTGTGCTGGCGGGATGCAGGTACGAATCCGGTTTCCTATCTAACACTTATTCGCTATTGACTCTGTTCCAGAATCCTCCCACACAGGCAACATTGTAAGTCATTGCAAGTGTGCTTGCAATGTGAAAACTATTCCAAAGAGTAAGAAAAAAACTTTTTACTTTTTACTTTGCAACCAGCAATGCACAATATAATACCTGGAGTCAGGCTTTTCATCCATACTTCCACACTAACCAATGAGAGTTCCAGCCTTCATTAACACAAATATTGGGTTGGTGTCCATGGACCTAGACACTTCTATTTTTTTTTATTTTTTTTTTATGTTACATTTATTGTTGACCTCCCAGTGTGTCAGTCTGCCGAGAGTAAACCTCCTTGTGAAGACAGCCAATTAGAGTGTGTGTGATGATCCGGACCCTTCTGCCGGTCCTGTGGTCATGTAATTGCTGTGACAATAACAGAGACTCCAGAAGTCAGCAGAGTAAGTGAGATCTGTATGCCAAGCAAATGTCATGTTTAACATGTCTTCTGATCTTTTAAACAACAAGAACAGACACCTGTAACCTGTAAGTGCCATATACATCTATTGGCGCTTTTCCACTGCTGGTACGGCTCAGTGCTGTTCGGCGCGGCACGGTTCGGCTCGCTTCGCTTTTCCACTGCGTGGTATGACTCGGTTCGGCACGGCTCGGTTCGCTTTAGCTCGGTTTGCTTCTCCACTGCAGATTAGTACCGCTTCAAAATGGGTGGGATTTGGTCTGATCGTAGTTTATCCGCTCCTCGGCAACCAATTAGAGGAACATCTGCACTTCGTCCACTGACCACGATTCAGCCATTACTTTTTTGGAAGTTTTCTTTCTTTCTTTTTTCTTCAAGCAAGTCGTTTTAAAACAGGTGCTACCGCGGTGGCTGACTGACTGATACTATTTAAATCTAGCGGGTTTGATGTCTCGCAAATACAATGACGCTGGTAGTGACGATTCTGTCTGACCAATCAGTGATCTGCAGTGTTTTCACGTCACATTTTAGTATCGGTACGGTACGCTTGGAACCTCAACAGAGGTGGTACCATTGAAAGCGAGCCGAAGTGAGCCGTACCGTGCCGTACCATGCAGTGGAAACGCGCCACAAGTGAGTCGTGCCGAGCCGAGCCGTACCGTACCATGCAGTGGAAAACGCCAAAGCGTGCCGTACCGAACCGTGCGCACCGTACCATGCAGTGGAAAAGCGCCATATGGCTTTCAAATATGATTCGTACCAAAGAGATGTATACTATTTTTGTATTAATTAATTTACTAAATTATTTAATTAATTGAATTAAATCAATATATTATTATTTTAGGAAATTAATTACTTAATTGGTTTATTATAATTACTAATAATATTTAATAATAATAAACAATATATAATACATGTAAATTGTTCGTCAATATATGTATTAATTTATTAATTTGTTCATTGATTCATTATAATAACAATAAAAGTAAATGAATTAAAGTAAATGTATGTATTTATCTATATATTGATTTAATCATTATTATTATTATTATATGGGAGCGTGTGCAGTGTGCTATTCTTTTATTTTGTTGTGACTTACAGTATTTTTAAAGGTAGTTTAATTCATCATTCCTAAAACACTCTTTAATCACTGCCTCTTGTCACTTATTCTGTAATATGCATGTCTTGGAGTATTGTATATTCAAGATTTGATGCACTGAGACTGTGACTCCTTGCTAATTGATTACCACTGGGAAAAGGAGGCAGCAGGTTGAGGTTCACAATCAACTTTTTGCTTATTTTCCCTTTGTAATAAAACATAGCTGGAGCAACAGAGACGTTTAAGTACCTTTCTGAGGGCGTAAAATTCACATTTGTGTGACATTAAGCCATTAATATTCCGAACCACTTCCCATGTGGTGACATCACTTCATAACATCCTGACACTGGATGATAGCTGCGTTTGAGATATCTCGAAGCCATGTGGCATTATGGGAGTCTGTAATGCTTATTATCATCTTTGTGTAAACAACGCTTCTAGAAAAAGAAATTTGAAAAAAAGAAAAGAACAAACCATCTCAAATTCTTACTTTCTGATACTTGAGCCACTTCTACTAGGCTTAGCCTGTCTAAATAAATAAATAAATAAAGTCTATCCCTGGTAGTCTTAATCTTCCATTTTGTTCTGCCCCAGTCCAGATATCACGGTGTTAGCCTGGGGGAAATATTGCTGTAACTCTCGCCTGCAGAAACCCATTTACTGATGTGTAGATGATTGACAGTCATCCTGGGGACGAGCCTTCCCATCTTGATCCCCTCCAAACGCCCTCTGATTGCTTTCCGACAACAAACAATCCCTGATGATGGAGAATTATCCCAACACGACCACTGGGTTTTGTAAGCATAGATAAATTGCATGTGTAAGAAAACTAGAGTGACTTCAAAACAAGGCCCTTTACTGTGGTGTTTGGAAGAGCATATCTGGCCCATATCTGGTTAATTCACCCATACATAACAAGTTATGTCACCCTCATATTGTTTTTTATCAAAACTTATTTAGCAATTTATCTTTTTGAATCATTTTTCTCATTAAATGGAATAGATATACGTTATTTTATTTTCTCATTTTATTTTATTTCATTTGTGCATAGAAAATGGAGCAAAATTTGGCTTTGTTCAAAAACCCTAAGTTTGATCAATAGTAATTGCCTTAGCACACATTAATTATCAGCAAATATTATGTCTTTGATTTCTTTCCTAAAGCACTGACAGTCCTCTGTGTTTTATTAATGGTATGATGTTGTTCCAGCGGAAATGCTTTTATTAGAAACAGTAGGGTATATGTTCCAGTGTGTATATGTTCCTTTGTTCATTGAGTAAATCAAATCTCTCGGTTCTAGTGGAACGCCAGGGTTTTATCTGTAGTCAGCCATGCTCAATATGCCTGTCTTGAATTGCATTTCACAGCATGACTATACAAATATGCTCAAGCATAGTCGTAGGTCAACAAATAGATATCACGATTTGTTCCTTTGATCTGAATATGTTCATGGATCTTTATATTGAACTTGTATGAGGTTGATGGACGCGGACTATAGAGCTTTCTGCTGAAATATGCCACCTTTGTTTTCTTTTCATATACAGTGATTCAGTGTTAAACTTGTCAATGAAACTAATGAAAATGCTTCTTGACCGTTTCTTTTTTGATTTTACATTAACATTTTTTCATTTACATGAATGGATTTGGCAAGCTCTTTTATCCAAAGTGACTTACATTGCATTCAAAGCATTCATTTTATCAATGCATGCTTTCCCTGAGAATCGAACCCACAACCTTGGCGTTGCTCGCACCATGCTCTGATTTATTATCATAAATCATTACAAAAAGTTTCTAGTTTTAAGTTTCTTCAGTCAGTTTTTTAGAAATAAATACAGAATAAAGAATCCACTACTTTTATTCAGCAAGGATGCTATAAATTGATCAAAAGACATTTATAATGTTACAAAAGATTTCTGTGTTTCTTGAGCTCCAAATCGGCGAATTAGAATGATTTCTGAAGGATCAGGTGACACTTAAAATGAATCTAAGAAGGGTTGATGATGTATTGACTCATTTAAATTTGGTTAATTTTGAAAAAAAAAAAAAAACAGTGTACCATTACATTGTAATAACATTGTAGAATATTGTGGTATTTTAATTACTATATTTTTTATCAAAAATACAGTTTTATTTATTTAATAAACACTCTGGTTTTACTGTTTTGAGACATTACATCACAACAGTATCAAGCTACAGGATCCTAAATACAGTATGTTCTTTGTTTTGATTGGCCTAGCAGGGCATCAACTACTTCCTTTACCGCCGTCCACCATCACTCACTGTAAAGCATGCTGGCACGTCGGCCCATAATTCCTATTGAAATATGGTCTCATCCATCTCCAGACACTGTCCTGACAACCCCTCACTGTCAGGCCTTCTTTCAGGCCGTCCTGTCGCGGTGACTCTGGCACGGACTGAAGGAGAGTAATGGAGGAGTGTTTGTCTGCGGGACCCCTGCCGCTTTGCAGATTTAAATGCTGATGTGTTGAGCAGTCTGTCCTGCTATTTGACTGCTGATGGATGGCGTTTATCCACTCGGCTGATGTTCATTACACCTGTTAGAGAGACAGGAAGCAACAGAGCGGAAGAGTGAGGCAACATGTACACTTTATTTAGCCCATGGCCTTCTCTTTCCGGTAAGAGGAAGAAGATGTCTGTCCAGCACATCTTGGGTCTGACTAGGCATTTCAAACTTTTTTTAAAGATAAATAAATAAAGGGACCTCCCTCTAGAATATAAAGGCAGCTATATATTTATACTATTTAAAGGTAGGGTTGGCAATTTTGGAGATGCTAGCTAGCTTTGAAAGCTTAAGATCCCACCGTCCCATCAGAGCGCTCTCCAAAACCACGCCTCCTACAAAACACATGAACGTGCAACAGCCAGAGCAGAGTCTGAAAAGCGTCACTAACGCTGCTAAACTATCTCATGTCTCAAAGCACATAACATTACAATAATGAATGTAAACTTACAAACTTAAAGAGCGCTTACTTGTACCACCTGACTGCTGCGGACCGGACCGAATGCAATGATTGGACGAACATGTTTTGGTCCTGAGAAGTCCAAAAGAAAAAAAACAGAAGATATATGTAGTTTTTTTTTTTTAATATATTTAGACCGCATCTATTATTAATTGCTATAAGGATGTGAAGAGTTTCAACCAGTATAACAAAAAGTGTTTATAAAAAACATTGCCTATCCTACATTTAACTGCATTAATTGTTCATTTTAAATCTTAATGTTAAGTCAGTCTTTTGTCTAAAATGCCATTTAGTTTTAGTCTAGTTCTAGTCGACTAAATATCATAAGATTTTAGTCGACTAAAATTTAATGGGTTTAGTTCAATTGTAATGCATCAAGTAAGCATTTCCCTAAAATTTCCAAACTCATTAGGCCTATATACTGGGGAAAACATCTCCCGACTGATCACTTTTACTCTACATGCTATCCGGCAACAAAGGATTCCAATCATTATGCTAAGCTAAGCTAGCGGCGGCGCTGCCAAACTAAGACAATGCATGCACTGAGACCAAAATGTGTTTGCCCACCTATCTAAATGTAAGGGAGACGTTGAATAACCCCTATTTAAAAAAACGGTGGCGTGTTCCTTTAAGGCCGAATGTTCGGATCCAATACACTGATACACATCTGATATTCTTCAACTGTTTACGTTCACTTAAGACATAACCATCTGTGTTTATGCGAATACTCACCACAACTGACATTTTGACACGATTTTTTTGTATTTGTCCATTCAAGAATGGTTAGACATGCAATTCAGTTGTGTGTTACATGCAGTTTGTGTGTGCGCTCAGAAAACCGGACTGAATTGAGGTCTCTTTCCCTGCCGTCACACTTTTCCATATGTCTGCTCTTCTCTTTCTCCCAGACGTTTACATTTTTGAAAGTTTTATGAGACATGCTATTATGATAACTTATGTCCCGCCGGGTTGATAAGCACGTTACAATTCAAATGTGCGCATCCACCACGCAGGACATCCGTTCTGACTGGATCTCTTCCCAAAATCATCCCTCTCTAACATTTTCGTCTCGTTTTTATTCATTGACGAAAATAACGATAGATGTTCGTCATAGGTTTTGACATTCAAAACCGGTTTTAATCTTGTTATCGTCTCGTTTCATCAGGGAAAAAATGTAATTGATGTAATTAACGCTGCCTGCATTTACATGTCTGAACGCCTTAAACCCAACCTTTACTAGGCCTATTGCAGTTTACAAAGGCAACATGCTGAATACAAAATAATACAATTGGCTTTTTTATTTAAATATAGCCTATTGTTATTGTGCTGAAGCCAAAGCAAAATGATTGAAAAATAAAATTAAATAAAAAAAAATATACAATGTGATACAATTGTAAAAAAAAATCAAATAAAATGATATTGTATAAAAAGATTATACATTTTCCAACAGAGACCCCCTTGAACCATCAAACAGACCCTAAATATGTTTAGCAATTAGTTCCTTTAAAACGTTTGAAGCCAGAGTTGTTTGTGTACTTTGTGTGCTTAGATGATACCGCATTCAGTCAAAGCTGTGATTCACTTTTTGCATCATGATGGCTATTTATGTCCGTCATTGGAGCGTGATACATGTGTTTCTGTAGACAAACAAGGCTTTGCCCTGCACTGCTGTACAAGTGGTATTGATTCGGTGGAAACAAATCAATCCAACCATTCAGGCTCTTTGTATATGTTTTAATAAGAAGGGTGCACTGAGGCCTCGGTTTGTATTCCACAGAACGAGAAGTGCTATCCCTCTAAGGAGGAACAGGGCTTATTCAGGGAGAGTAATTCAGGAGCCTTTCAGATGGCCAATGTCATTCTCACGCTGAGATAGACACTGCAGTGTGAGGTTGGGCAAGTCTTCAACAAAAATGTCTGCCGTTAGTGTGCGTTTTGAAATGGATTAAAAGTGCTTTATCACATCACCCACACTGGCTGGGCAAACAGTGAAGCCATTTACGGAGGCGGGTGAGTGATTGATCCTCCAGCGGCCTTTAAGAAAACATAATGGGGACTGTGACTTGGGGCCCTCGGATGATTCACTCTGCCTCAGAAAACACTGGAGGCAACACTTTTCGACAAATACTAAAGAGACACTTTTGTTTGCATGGATATTTGGTAGTTATTTCATTTTGTTCTTAAAAATCAATATAATCAGGGTTTTTTTTATAATTTTTTTTAGATTTGACGTATTTAAGTTTGGACGGGTCATATCAAAGTAAAACATTAAAAAATATTATATGCTGGTTATGCTGTATATTTTGTTTCTGGCTGTCAATTTATTGTGTCCTTGCTCAATAAAAGAATAAAAAATCTTACTGACCCCAAACTTTTAATTGGTAGTCCATATATACAGAATAGCTGCCTTTCTATAGAAAAAGGGTCAATCATCTCATATGATTGGAGCACTGATTGGACAAGAGTTCTGCAACATGAGTCATCAAAATGGAAGAGAAAGACTAAACTGCAAATGCAAACATCGTAAGTTTCGTTTTGTCAGTTTTTAGGAGTGCACTAGCATGTAGATGACCTCAAAGTTAAAAGACATGGATTAAACGTCACAAAATTCTTATTTTTATTCCTTTAAGCGCTCTTATATGCGCTCTTATATGATGTTGTTGTTGTTTTCCCTCTGGAGGAAAATTACAGGAGGTTCCTACATGAATGGCACGCTCAGTGCTAAGCTTCAACACTTGTTGGACCTAAAATCTGTCTTTAAAATGCACAATCGCTGCTCTTTAGAGGGATTTCGTGGGGCATTCGGCGTGTGCAACACATTTATGCAGCTGTGCATCTGTAGGAGTTAGAGTAAGAGCTCTGTCTCTTTCTTTCTGCTTTGTGTCTAGGCTTTGCGTGTGTTTCTTAAGACTGATGGATTTGTTTGAATATGTTCTCATTGCTCAAAGGCAAAGCCCTGGTGAATAGTCCTCCGCTTGTGTAACTGGCATTCACTCAAATGACCCAGGATATTGCAAACACTTCAGTCGCCAGCATGCGGATCATTAAAACTGAAAAATGGCACACAAAAAGTGAATTTGGAATTTGAGAAATGTGATTTCTTTCACCACTTGATTGTGGAATTAATCTCATGCCACATTTATAAGTATGTGTTGGCTGGTTACTGCTCTGCGAGTCCCTTTGACGTCTCGAAATTAACCACATAAGAGCCACATACATAATTGTGCCTCAAAATGTTAAAAGCTTGAGACTGATTAATGATACAACAAAACACAAACCCTTCACTGGCTCCTAGAGATCCTATTTCCAGTGTGAGGCAATGTCTGACTTTGTAAGTCATGGGTGTAAGTATTACCATGATTGCAAGCCAGAATATATGATCGTTTTAATATAAACTAATGAATGAAATCATGCATTTCAGAAATCCATCGCTCTCTTAGCCGCCATTAAACAAGAGTGGACTGGATTTAGCATGATTGAAATATTCCAGAGTGCTTGTTATTTGACCTACATTGTTAAATAAGTCCGCGTTCAGAGTATTACATCTCGTAAGCTTGAATACATAATTGAAATTATTTGATTGCTGGGAAATGGACTAACTTTACCGTAAAAGCAAGTGCTTGGATGATGATCTTTGGCATTTGTTCTACTCATATCTCTGGTGCCATTCTACTTTTGTATACTGACACAGAAGCATATAGAGTGTTTAAATTTCAATTGAACGTTGGTATAGCATCTCTTATGACTCATTTTTCTCTCCTGCAGGATACAGACCTGATTATGACCTTTAACATCTCCATGCATCGCACCTGGTGGATGGAGAACGGCCCGGGGTGCAGGGTGACCCCCGTGACCCCTCCTCCCTCCTGGGCCCCGGAGGACCATCGCTACATCAGCATCGCCGGCTGCCTGCTGGAGTACCAGTATGTGGAGGTGGCTCACAGTTCCTTGCAGATTATCCTGGCTGTGAGTAATCCTAGGCTTTTCTTTCCTTTTGCTGTGCTTGTGATCGCGACCTTCTGGTTTTAAATATATACTTACGCTCCTTTATATGTCTCTTCTGATTGGCCGAACGTGGAGTTCTACGATTAAATATTAGTGTGACTGCTAGACTATATAATTGACTGTTACCAAGGATGAGAAGCTCTGCTTTAGAGTGTGGAAAATTCGGCGGTCGTCGGTGCAGTATTTGTTTTTGTCTGTTTAAAAGAAAACTAGTTTATTACACCAAGTCTGTAAATAAATATCAGTTCAGGAAATGCTTCAGAGTATGAGATGCATCAAGCAGTTTGGCCGAGCTCCAGTGCTGATATTGCTTGAATGCGGGTTGTTAATAGGAGCTCAGCATGCTGCCTTCCTTCGAGTCTTTATTCTTTATCTCTTCCATTACTTGCGACACCTGCTTCTACTCCCCCCTTCCACAATCAGCGTCTCTAATGCAATAGTGAAGTGAACCCCCTCCAACGTGAATTCAGCAATTCTCTGATTACAAGGCTCTACAATACTCTCCCTCGGCTTTCATTCTCATACAGTGAAATCTAATTTCAAACATGTTTCTTTTCCCCAACGCAACATGAAATTAAAATTGACCCTGGCATGATGATCAGTCCACGTTATTTTGTTTTCATAATCTAACTGTGATATCCTTCGATTTCTAACAAAAAGATATTTGTTTTCTGTTGATGTAACCAACGCCACCGGGGCAAGGAAAAATGTGAACCAGTAATATCAGAGCCTGCTTTTTTATATATATATAAATATTGTGTTTCACTTGGAAAGGTATCATTTACAGATGTTAAATGGGTAGTTGACATGACATTTGAAATAGCAACTGCTGTATCATGCAGTATGACATGCTACACTTCATCTGTTTTAAACAGGATTTTTTTTTTTATTCTTGTGTAATTGTTATGTATACAGTCCACATTTTATACCGTTTTTTTTTTTTTTTTTTTTTTTTTTTATTAGGAGACGCCTTAAATATTTCTACTTAATGAGCTAAATTGTGGTCATAAATTGTGAAAATCTGGACAAATGGTGACCATTGTCAGTACCTAAATTATGATATCATGTTATCAACATAATATCTGTTATTAATATTATGCCCCCCTTCCCCTCCCCCACACACACACACAGTTTTCAAGTTTTTCACCTTTTGACCACCTTATAGCTCATGAAATATACATATTTAATGAGTCTCTTAATTAATTCATTATTTTAAACATCTTTTTTGCCTTCACTCCTTCATTTGTAATGGTCCTGCTGTGAGACAAATACATTTTTATACAAATAGTACAAATAGTCCATGTACTTTCTCAATTAATATGAGCTCAAAAAAAGGTCATCGTAATTATGTATTATCTACATTTGAAATGTATTATCTACATTTAATGTATTAAAGATGTTATTGAAAAAATATATTAATTGTATATTATTATTAAATGACATACATTTTTATTTGTAGTAATATAATGCTAACAGATAAAGTAATATAATGTTTTAAAAATTAAATAATAATTAAAAAATATATATATATATACACACACATGTGTATATATAAACACATAATTATAATGATTAAAAAAGCTTATTATAAAATAATCATTAGAAATGTAGTATTGTTATTTTATTATTATCATTATTATTATTATTATTATTAAAAATGAGCAAAATCTTTTTTTAAATAGTTTTAGATGCTCAATTAATGTAAACTATTTATAATTATTTATAATTATTAATAAAGAATGTCACACCACAGGAATTCCCAAAAGTATTTTTATGTCAGTTACCAATACAAATATATATGCTTCCATAAATATAGTTGACGTGTTGATGAACGTTGTTTGGCAACTACCAAAATGCACTGCACGTTTTAATCAAAGACAACATTGTTTTGTTACTGATAACATGCTTTTTGCACGCTATATCTCAAGTTGTAGCGTGACGTGCTGTAAGCGAGAGCGTTTCTTTTGCGAGGCTGGTATACTGTACCTTTTCAGCCATGATGTCTGGGGGTCAGTAACTTTAATGGTGACCACCGGTGGCTCATAAAGAGCTGTAGGCAGGGCTCCATCCGGCCTGATATTTATAGACCTTCCTCTGTTACGACTGATGCTCCTATTGAGATATTGTATAGCGAATAGCAGAGGAGAAAGGCAGCTGCTTGTCTGTGCAGACAGAGCGCCTGGTGGGAGCTTTCAGCGGCTTTGTGGTGTTCTCTCTCCATAGAGGAGAGTAGGCACCGCTATAGACCTTATTTAGAGCAGCGTCATCACAGGTATGAAAGCGAGGCTGTAAGGGATAGACTTAACATGTTTTTAATGGCTCCTAGATCACTTATAATTTTTCAGTTTTTTTGTCTACTAGGAAAAATAGAAAAGAACCACCACTCATCCGTCAAAAAAGTCTTGTAGAGAGGTGCTGCTACATTAAATCATCATGGAAAATTGTAAACAAAAATACAGCAGCCGCACACTCAAAAACACTGTTTTTTGTCTACTGAAATTTCTTGGAAAGACATTTTTGCAGTGTTTCGTCAACAGAACAATTCAAAAACACATTAAATAACAGGACAACCCACTAAAAAGATGTCTGTCTATCCCTCACTTCCCCTTAAAAATCAAAGATGGCACTGCTGTGAATAAGGTCTATTCCCTTATTGATGGTCTGATATTTCCTGCAGGAAGCTATGTGTGGTTTGGGGGTTGTGCTATATACCCACATAGATGTAAAAAAAAATCCCTTTTTCATTTTTTCTTTCTGTTTTCTTGTAATTACAGAGCTAAAGCTCTGTTAGATTGCTTGAGTATGAGAGAATCCCTAGGCTGCTGAGGTGTTTTATAATGACTTCACACATGCCATGTAATTAGGCATGTGTGTTGATGAAACAGATCTGAATGTGGCGCTGTGGAAATGACAATATTGAAGCACACCTGCTTCCCAAGGGAGCTTCACCCTCTGACTGTAAATGTGAGGGATTTCACTAGCAGTTTTTTTTTAACTGTACCTTATGATGAAATACATCATTTGAGAAAGTACTTTACAGACTGCCATAAAGATTATCTGAATACATATCTTTTATTTTATGGTAACGTTCTCTAAACCTGACAAACAATGGTGTCGAAACAATTTTCACTCAGAAATTGCTAGTACATTTCACAAATAATTACAAAGAAATGGCAAGTAACACATTAAAATAAACGTAAAATTTTGAAGTAGAAAGACTGAAATTGTATATTCTTGTAAAATTACTTTGCCTGTTATAAATCGCCTGTTCGTCTGATAAATGGTTGTGCCCAGCCAGTGTGTGTGATGTGATGAAGCACTTTTAATCCATTTAATTCCATTTTTTTTTACACTCACCTAAAGGATTATTAGGAACACCATTCTAATACTGTGTTTGACCCCCTTTCGCCTTCCGAACTGCCTTAATTCTACGTGGCATTGATTCAACAAGGTGCTGAAAGCATTCTTTAGAAATGTTGGCCCATATTGATAGGATAGCATCTTGCAGTTGATGGAGATTTGTGGGATGCACATCCAGGGCACGAAGCTCCCGTTCCACCACATCCCAAAGATGCTCTATTGGGTTGAGATCTGGTGACTCTGGGGGCCATTTTAGTACAGTGAACTCATTGTCATGTTCAAGAAACCAATTTGAAATGATTTGAGCTTTGTGACATGGTGCATTATCCTGCTGGAAGTAGCCATCAGAGGATGGGTACATGGTGGCCATAAAGGGATGGACATGGTCAGAAACAATGCTCAGGTAGGCCGTGGCATTTAAACGATGGCCAATTGGCACTAAGGGGCCTAAAGTGTGCCAAGAAAACATCCCCCTACACCATTACACCACCACCACCAGCCTGCACAGTGGTAACAAGGCATGATGGATCCATGTTCTCATTCTGTTTACACCAAATTCTGACTCTACCATCTGAATGTCTCAACAGAAATCGAGACTCATCAGACCAGGCAACATTTTTCCAGTCTTCAACTGTCCAATTTTGGTGAGCTCTTGCAAATTGTAGCCTCTTTTTCCTATTTGTAGTGGAGATGAGTGGTCTTCTGCTGTTGTAGCCCATCCGCCTCAAGGTTGTGCGTGTTGTGGCTTCACAAATACTTTGCTGCTAGGGATGTTAACCGATGACCGTTTGACTGATGGTTGACCGTATCAAAGTTAACCGATCAAAGTTGTCGGTAGTCGGTTAAAAAAAAAAGTGATCTCTAAATTAGGCTATTATAGACAGTGGACTAAACGCTACTACAGTTAGCCATCTCATTCCAAGATATTTTTGTTTGAAGTGAACAAATGCCTCACAATTTTTCACAACTCACCTGTTTGTACTTAAAAAAAAACAATAAAAACATTTGGCGCGAGGTCACAGCGTTTGGGTTTGCGCGCTCACAAGGTTTGCAAAAAGTACAGGCTACAGGCTAAAACACTCGAGGTTAGAGCCAGGGCAGACGACAGGATGAAGCGCGCAAAGAAAAGTAGTGTGTGGGACCATTTCACCAAAAAGAATGACACAGATGTAAGTTGCAACTTGTGTGATAGAGTGCTTAAATACAGTAGTAGCACATCATCTATGATGTATCACCTAAAAAAACGTGACACCCGCAAGCCTCTTCGGGTGAGAAAGGTAGCCAAAGTCAACCTACCGTGTCATCTATGCTAGCTGGTATGAAATGTGACGAACAGCGCTCAGACTATTATAGTGTGTGTGTGAGCAGGAGGCAGAGCGGCAGAGAGATGCGACAGAGTTGCGAAATTGTAGGCGCGGCTCGAAATGACTGTTATTTCAAATAGCGTAGCATATTTTAAACTAATCGGTTAACCGGTTACAACCGGCTAATCAGGCTCGGTGGTCGGTCAAGAAAATATTTAGTTTTCGCCATCCCTATTTGCTGCATACCTCGGTTGTAACGAGTGGTTATTTCAGTCAAGGTTGCTCTTCTATCAGCTTGAATCAGTCGGCCCATTCTCCTCTGATCTCTAGCATCAACAAGGCATTTTCGCCCACAAGACTGCCGCATACTGGATGTTTTTCCATTTTCACACCATTCTTTGTAAATCCTAGAAATGGTTGTGCGTGAAAATCCCAGTAACTGAGCAGATTGTGAAATACTCAGACTGGCCCGTCTGGCACCAACAACCATGCCACGCTCAAAATTGCTTAAATCACCTTTCTTTCCCATTCTGACATTCAGTTTGGAGTTCAGGAGATTGTCTTGACCAGGAGGACCACACCCCTAAATGCATTGAAGCAACTGCCATGTTAGTGGTTGATTAGATAATTGCATTAATGAGAAATTGAACAGGTGTTCCTAATAATCCTTTAGGTGAGTGTATACTGTGTATGCAATGAAAATCAAAAATTGGTTTGCTGCGAATTTTATAACAATGAAATAGGATTAAAAATTGATAGAAATGATACAGTTGTTGACATGCAGAAAGAGTATAGAGCTATAGAATTAATGTAAATGTCAAAGCTCAAATCTTCTTGGAAGAATTTAAGGAGAAATGTTTTTTTATTTCATAATCAAAGCTTGAGAAAGTCACCATTATTGTTGTCTATGAGATATTAAAGAGATCTCATTAGTGATTTTTCTTTCCTATGGGTCACACACACATTGTTTTATGCGGAATAAGAAATATTGTTAGTTGCTGTCAGATATTATGTAGGAAACTGTTGAAGTCATTGCATGTTCAATAATACTTAGACTTCTAAACACAGAAACTGTTACAGTAGGCCAGGATCAATAAGACAATGATTGAATTAAGCTCTCTCTGAAGCATTGAAAGGGACTAGACATATGTCTGTGTCAGCAGAAGTGCTGAGTTGAGTCCCACCGCTGGCTCCTCGGGCCGTTCCAAGGGACTGTAAAACAATATCAAGGCTTGAAGTTTATTGCTAGCATTTTGTTCATGGTGTCCCTGCGGAGAGTCACAGTTTGGGTCGTTTCATGAACCCACTTAGCTGAGACAAGCTTAGTTTATTGCTCCAAGTTTCTTGAAGGTCCAAGATGATTGAAGTTTCTTTTTTTCTAGTTTTCAGGTTGTTTAAAATGATTTCCCATATTTCATTTATATGAATTTTATGTCATCTAATACAATTCTCACTATCCATTTCCATGCTGTACTTTTGTGATGCCTTAGTTCACTTGTAGCATTTAAAAGTTTTTAATTTATAGTGTTTTATTAGTAACTTATTTGGACAAAAAAAGTATAAAATTCTAATATAATTTATCATTTGTTCATTTACCATACCATTTATCATTCATCAGAAATAACAGATATACTGTATCTTTTTAATCTTTTTGAAAGCCTCTTATGTTCACCAAGGCATTTATTGGCCTCAAAAATACAATCATATTGTGAATTAAAAAATATATTTATACACAGGTAAAAAAAAAATTTTTTACATATATATTTTAAATTTATTATAAAATGTATTTATTCCTGTGATGGCAAAGCTGAATTTTCAGAATCATTACTCCAGTTTTCAGTGTTGCATGATCACATGATGAAATCATTCTAATTGGCTGATTTGGTGCTAAAACATTTCTTATTATTATCAATGTTGAAAGCAGTTGTGCTGCTTAATATTTTGTGAAAACTGTTATACATCTTTCAGAATTCTTCAAAAAACTGCATTTATTTGAAATATTCAACTTACTTTTGGTCAATTTAATGCTTCCTATGTGAATTAAGTAATATTTCTTTTTTTTTTTTTAAAACATACTGACCCCAAACTTTTGGACTGTTGTATATATGTATTTCAGGCAGCATCATTAATCACAAATTAAACTCTTTCAGGGTGATAAAAGTTTAAGCGATAATGACTGTATGTGTCTGTATCCTTTACAAATACAGTACATTTTGCTGTTTAAATCTAACAAGAATCAAAAGCATTTGTCAAGACTTTCAGGGCTCAGATGCAAGTTCTTCAAGAGTTTTGTCTGCGGTGTTGCAACAGTCTTTGTCTTGCCGTTCATAATGTGTTTTCTCTGGACTCTGTGCTGTTTTGCCGCCTCACAACGTGTTTTTTTATGTTTAAGACCCTCCCCCAGTTGTGTCTAGATGCATAGACAACATTTTCAATCATCCCCTTAAGCTTTCAGATACATAATGAGCGTCTTTGTTCCCCACATAGGAATCGGGGTGTTGAAAAATTGACTCGTTCATTATTTTCTCCTAAAGCGAATAAGTGCCTCTTTGATCAGTTAACTATGGTGACAACCGTTCTCTCGCTCCCTCTCCGCACTTCTCGTTTTATCTAGCTGACAAGAACACAATTGATCAGCAAATTTTTTGCTCGTCTTCTCTTTCACTAAAACACAGTCATTTGACAGAACACAAAGTGTCCAAGTAATAATTTCTTATCTCATATTTATTAATGAAAATAACCTGGGGGTTAATTCGATTCAGTAATATGGAGATGTGGCTTGTTGAAAGGCCGTAGATGTGAACTACAGTAATGACAGCTCGATCTTCACACACACACACACACACACAGAGATAATTATGTGGATTACAGAGGAGGCGTCTGGGAGGGAGTGCTGTCATTTCCCTGCTAGCCAGCCACTTTGTGCTTTTTCTTCCCGAACGGCACCTGCAGCAGGCTCCGAGACGCGCCTTTGCACCCATTGTTTTCCCGCGTCAGAGCAACAGTGCGGCACCTTCATTTAATTAGGTTTCTCTTCCAGCCGAAATGGATGTGGAGCCTTCGACCATTCATTTACAAGCATCTCAGACATTAGTAAGGCTGCATGCATCATTACACAGTAAGGGAGCGTCAGTCTGAAAGTAATTAAGTAGAGTTGTATGATAATGAAAGGCCCGTGGTGTGAGCTAATATCGGAATCGTACAACGATCGCTTTGTGATAATCCCAGGTTCTCTTGCTCTCCTTTTCTTCCTCTTGCACTCTGTGGGGGGAATTCACCAATGTAGCATGATATTTCAGTGCAAAAACCTGCATAATATTCACTAAACACCTGCAGTTTAGCTTGACCAGGTGGTTTATCCACTAACATATGTATTTAAGTCATTTGTCTTTCTGTTCAGTGCAGACACGCCTCTTTTCTATGCAAATGAAGCTTATTATAGAATGCACTTTATTTATAAATCTCAGCGCTATTTGCCTGGTGTAATTAACATGCTTGTCTCCGCCCTCAGAAAACAGGTGGTATAAAGAATTTTATTTAAATGAATGGTTAGAAATATCTGTGTTTATTTTCTATAAATGATCAAGTGATCAATCAAGAGGCAATCATTTACACTATTGTTCAAAATTTTGGAGTCAGACATCAGAGGCATTTATAATGTTATACGAAATATTTCTATTCCAAACAAAATGTTGTTCCTTTTAACTTAATATTCATCCTGAAAAAGAAATGTATCACAGGTTCAACAAAAAATATGAAGCGGCAAAACTGTTTTCAAAATTGATAATATGAAATGTTTCTTGATCAGCACATTAGAAAGATTTCTGAAGGATCATGTGACACTGAAGACTGGAGTAATAATGCTGAAAATGTAGCTTTGCCATCATAAATTATATTAAAGCTGCAGTCTGTAACTTTTTTGGGTTAAAAATTATCCAAAATAAATTTTTGAGCGAGTACATAACAAGCCAGTGTTCAAAACTCCCTGCTTGCCGTAGCTCGATTCAAAACGGTAAGCTTGTAATAATGTTTTTAATTCCAGTGGTACTGGTGGATTTCCGCGGGAAATTCGAGCATGTCTTTGCGTCATTACGTCACATCTGTACACAAAAAGAAGGAGTCTCGGCTAGAAGGCTATATTGTGTGTGAGGATGTTGGAGGTGGAGATTTATAGCCTTTTCTCACAGCACTTGATATTATTAAACTTTTCAATTTGATGGCGGATCCAGAAAGGTTTAAACGACAATCACCAGAGACAACTGAAGACTCACCCGCTGTAAAATGCAAAAGACTTTGGACTGAGAGTTTGGAAAAAGAGACTGCACCCGGCCCATGCGAAAACAAGGATAATATCTGAAGGGCTTTTAATGTAGTCACGCAATGCTGATGTTGTTAACATTAACAATTTGACAACAAAGTATAATTTGCACGGTTTGACGTGATATAATAAGCGATCGTTAGATTTAATCAGCACGATTTACTGCAATGCTTTTTTCCCCCTTAGTTGGTCTGAACAAACGTGGATGTTACTTACTTGTTCAGAGGACATTTTAGGGTGAAAATTATTATGTTGGTCATACTTCCAAAAAGTAGAATCTGTGATTCTGAATGACAGTATCCACACCGGCGCGGTGACTGACAGCTGCACAATCTCCTCAAACATTGGATTCAACCGCGCTGTTCTGTGCCGAGGTACAACTCACGTAAAGTTGATAATTCCGCGAATAACTGCAATTGCAGATTTTGAACAGAGATGGCGACAAAGAGGAAAAACTGTGGACTGCAGCTTTAAAATAGAAAAAAAGTTTTTCAAAATTGTTTTTTTGAAATCACACTGTATTTTGATCATATAAAAGAGACATCTCTCAAAAACCTTTTAAAAAAATCTTACCGAACAGTAATGTATTTGATGTTTTTAAGTCGAGAGAAAATCAAAATGGACTGTTTGCAATCGTACAGTGTTAGTTTAGCCAAAAATAAAAATTCTGTCATCATTCACACCCCCTCATGTCATTCCAAACCTACATGACTTTGGAACTCCAAAGAAAATATTTTGAAAAGGTTATTTTGTTCATACAATGAAAGTCAATTGTGTTGTTTTGGACCCTCATTGTGTGGACAAAAAAACTGTTCCACAGAAGATAGAAAGTCATACAGGTTTGGTTTATTTTTGGGTAAACTATCTCTTTAGAATTGTAAATAATGTCCTTAGCATATTGTAACACGCCGTTACATTAGGGTAAAATAGGTTGCAAATGCAATTTCATGAGTATGTGGGTTACCCTGCACACACAAAATGTTGTTCCATGCCAATTTATTGCATTGTGCAAGGTCAGTACATGTTTAAGTTTATTTATTATTGTCTTTAAGAAGATTCTTCTTTGTGCCCATGACTAAATCTCTAAAAAAGATCAGGATTATATGACAGCACTCGTGTGAAATATCTCCTCATTTGAAGATGCCACAGTGGACTTCAAACTTGTTTCTAAACAACCCTTCTGCAGACACCAACTTTGGAGGTCCTTTAGAGGAGAGTGTGTTCATTTCCTCAGGTGCCTGGGAAGAAACAGAGTGCGCACTTGTATCCGCTTCTGCCTGCAGTGAGTGCATTGTGGGAAAGACAGAGAGGAAAAGAGGGGAAGAGAGCACCGATGGTGGGATAACACTTCTCATCTGTGATTAATGCTCTCTCCCTCACCTCCTGCCCTGAGTACTCGTGAGGTCTGTTGTGTTGCTATCCACCAGCGTGTAGACGGAGGAGGAGGAGGAGGAGGAGGAGGAGGCTCTCTTGTCCCCGCTCGTGTAATATGCAGAAAATAGGACTCACCTAAAACAAAACCCTTGTGCCATGCCTTTTGCTAATGTACTGAAAAAGCATACGTCAAACTGACATTCTCTGTCCTTTGTGAGGTTTAGCTGAATGTCTGGCATATATTCATTTTCGAGAGTCCACCTCTGGGCCGTTGGGAACTGTTCCTGGGAAGATTTCTCCTTCACAGTGAAAGAGAAGGAGAGAGTGTTGGCAGGCAGTTGGCCAAACTTCTGCTTTCTCTCTCTCTCTCTCTCTCTCTCTCTCTCTCTCTCTCTCTCTCTCTCTCTCTCTCTCTCTCTCTCTCTCTCTTTCTTTCACACAGACACAGATATGAAGGGGAGAGTGGGGGCTCTCGTATGCATGGATGCATCAGTAAATGAGCTGTGTCCAGCACACCAGAGCAGCACTGATGTCGCACGGCCCCGGGATCTGCCTGACCATGAGCAGACTGTGTAACCAGAAGGGCTTCCTATAGACAGTCTAGTCAAAAGACCTGCTCTCTTTTCAGGGTTTGTTGCCATTTGGAATTTAATTGAGAATATCTTTAAAATTCCAAATCAATTTTTGAATTTGAATTAAAAGAGATAGTCTACCCAAAAATGTTAATTCCTTTCAACATTTTCTTACCCCCGTGTTGTTCCAAAACTGTAAGACTTGCTTTCCTTTGTGGAACATACAAGAAGATATTTTGAAGAATGTTACCATTGTGGACAAAAAAAAAATTTTGGTTACAAAAATTCTTTGAAATATATTATAAATAAAGAAAATAAAGAAAAGAAACTTTTATTTTTTATTTTTGATGAACAGAAAGTTCAAAAGAACTGCATTTGAAATAGACGTATAATTGTATTATTATACATGTTTTTATTGTCATTTTTGATCAATTTAATGCACCCTTGCTGAACAAAAGTATAACATTTTTGAACATGCTACTCATGACACCTATATACACTATATTGCCAAAAGTATTGGGACACCCCTCCAAATCATTGAATTCAAGTGTTCCAATCACTTCCATGACCACAGTTGTATAAAATAAAGCACCCAGGCATGCAGACTGCTTCTACAAACATTTGTGAAAGAATGGGTCGCTCTCAGTGAATTCAAGTGGTGTACCGTGATAGGTTGCCACCTGTGCAACAAGTCCATTCGTGAAATTTCCTCACTACTAAATATTCCTTCGGTCACTGTTAGTGGTATTATAACAAAGTGGAAGGAATGAAGTGCGCAGAATTCAACAAATTTCTGAAGAGTCAATAGCTACAGACCTCCAAACTTCGTGTGGCCTTTAGATTAGCTCAAGCACAGTGTGTTGAGAGCTTCATGGAATGGGTTTCCATGGCCGAGCAGCTGCATCCAAGCCTTTCATCACCAAGTGCAATGCAAAGCGTCGGATGCAGTGGGGTAAAGCATGCCGCCACTGGACTCTAGAGTAGTGGATATCTGTTCTCTGGCAATCCGATGGACGAGTCTGGGTTTGGCGGTTGCCAGGAGAACGGTTCTTGCCTGACTGCTTTGTACCAAGTGTAATGTTTGGTGGAGGGGGGATTAAGGTGTGGGGTTGTTTTTCAAGGGTTGGGCTTGGCCCCTTAGTTCCAGTAAAAGGAACTCTTAATGCTTCAGCATACCAAGACATTTTGGACAATTTCATGCTCCCAACTATGTGGGAACAGTGATGGCCCCTTCCTGTTTCAACATGACTGCATACCAGTGCATGAAGCAAGGTCCATAAAGACATGGATGAGTGAGTTTGGTGGAGGAACTTGACTGGCCTGCACAGAGTCCTGACCTCAACCTGATAGAACACCTTTGGGATGAATTAGAGCGGAGACTGCGAGTCAGGCCTCTTCGTCCAACATCAGTGCCTGACCTCACAAATGCTCTTCTAGAAGAATGGTCAAAAATTCCCATAAACACACTCCTAAACCTTGTGGAAAGCCTTCCCAGAAGAGTTGAAGCTGTTATAGCTGCAAAGTGTGGGCCAACTCCATATTACACCCAACGGATTAAGAATGAGATGTCATTAAAGTTCATGTGCATGTAAAGACGTCCCAAAACTTTTGCCAATATAGTGTATATAAAGGTGTCACGGTACCTGGTAGTAAAGCACATAAAGATGAAGAATTAAGTTTAAACAGTCTTTAATAATACCCAAAGGTATCTCCAACAAAAGGCAGGCAAGCAAACACAACGTAACATTAATGAGACCGGACAACTGAACACTGACAACACTGGAACTTAAGTACTAAGGCAAATAAGGTTAATTAACGATACGCAGATTAAATGAATAATTAATCATATCTGTAACCATAGAGACAAACTCACATAGAGGTGGGAAACTAGAACAAAGAAAACATGAAACTGATGAATGCAAACTAAAAGTCCAAAACGCATCAGAACATTGACAATAGGGGTTCCCCCCGGTTGAAATTGCATTCTGCAATGGTCATGTGTGACCATTTAACTAAGTCACAGCCTTCTTTTATGGTTAGTATGCTGCTTCAGAAGGTAGGCAGTAAGTCAGCTCACTAGGACGTGCAATGAGAGCCTCAGTATCTAACGCAAATGCTTTTTATTCATCTTGCATGCTATTTTAAATATTAAATGCCATCTCTATTACAGAGACTATACAGTAATGATAGTGAGCAGCTTCAAGCAGCTTAAGCATGTGGACTATGAACATTTCACGTCATGATAATCTCTTCTTTGTGGGCGCTGGGTGTATTCTCATCCCTGGTGGTTACCTCCGCATCAGCTGTCACGACTGTGCACCATGACATATGCTAACAGAAATCTCAGCTAGTCCCGGTTTGTGTCAAGCCTCAGTCTCTGTTCTCATGCAGAGGACTATAACAGGCCTCTACTAAGATGACTGGGTCATGCCGGGTTTATTGGACTTATGACAGCTGGTGGTTTTGAGTCACGTCCTTTTTCGTTATTATACCTGTCCCAAACCTGCGCAGTTCTCAACAGGCAGCTGTAGCCGTGAGTCCAGTCAGACAAGTCAATAAAAGCCTCTATTAGCAGCTATACTGATGAGCTTGAACATGTTCATTGACACTCATAATCAATCAAGCTTTGTTTAATTACAGTGCATCATCTTATTGATGGTAGGGTTATCATTATGCTCCGCAAGGCTAGATATAAGACAAAACATCTCTTTATTATTTTGCCTTTTACCAATATATTGAATATACTGTATCATAATATCAGTTTGCTGCAGAATGGTTTGCTTTGTTTTATTGTTATTATTATTAATGTAAAATAAATGCATTTATTTACTTTTGTATTTTAATTAACTAATTAATTTGCTTAAATAAAAAATAACAAATATTTTAAAAATATTTATTTTACCAAACCTCTGGCTTCTGAATTTTTTTATATATTTTTTATGGTATTTCTATTTAATGAATCAAGTAATTTTAACCAAACAGTTACCAAGTAGATTGAATTGCAAGTGTTTAATGCAAGACATTAAAGTAAAATGTATATTCACCCATAAAACATTATTTAGTATTAAACTGCAATATTACCTGCATATGTCTTTACTAAAACATTTCAGTACATGAGAAATGCCATGTATTTTTACCCTGCTGTAAAAACAAGGCATGCAACTGAATCAGACTTTTGAATTGATATTCATTTAAAGGGTTAGTTCACCCAAAAATTAAAATGAAGTCATTAATTACTCACCCCCATGCTGTACCAACCCCGTAAGACCTTCGTTCGTCTTTGGAACACAAATGAAGATATTTATGATTAAATCTGAGAGGTGGATCACTCCTCCATAGGCTCCCTAAGGGAATGACACCGGACGGCCCAGAAAGTCATTAAAGAAAATGTTTAAATATTCCATGTCACAACAGTGGCTCAACTATAAGTTTATCAAGCGACGAGAATACTTTTTGTGTGAAAAAACAAACAAAAATAACGACTTTATTCGACTATTCCGAAGAGGTCTTTTCCAAAACGCTATAAATCCATTTCAATAGTTTTCAGGAAAATTACATTTTTTACCTAGACCCACACATTTTGTGAATATTCAATTTATCCTGTTAAAATGTTTTATTGGCTCAGTCTGAACATGTTGAACAATGATTATTAAATCAAACAACAATATTGTTTATGATAAATTAAAAGTTAATTTATTTTTTTTCCAAAACGCTATAAATCCATCAATTTTTTCCAAAACTGTATGGTTTGTCTTTAAAAAAAAAAAAACGAGAGCATGTAACATATAATCAGGGGCTCATACTATAAATTAAATTTAGTAACACATTTAGGCTAAAAGTCATTTGGTGCAGAACCTGAAAATAGTAATGATATCAATAGCTATTCAATAAGTTATTTAGTAATACATTCAGAGTCATTTTTAGTAAAGTGTCAAACCTGTAACAAGTAGGACCAATTTGTCCACTACATATGCGTAAAAAAAACAAATTATTAAAAATATTTAATAATGATAACGATATTCAAAAGTAGTGATGGGCACCCCTCCACCACACACACACACACACACACACATGCGTGTATAGGCTACACAGCATGTGAACAAAGCGGAGCGGCGTGACGCTTACATATAGGCTAAGTTTAAAAAAAAACTTAAACATACGTTTCATATTTATGTTTAATAATATAGGCTAATGTTATTTTTTTTATTTAATCTATGTTGATTATATGAAAAGGGAACCGCATGAGATGAGTATGATAGGATCATAAGATGACCAATATATCGGAAAACATTTGGAATGGGTCAGACATGATTTTGACCACTTATTAAGTTTTGTTTAGTAGAAAGCCTTGCTTTAAAGTGAATTTCGTTTTGTATAAATTGTATCTTCATTTTAATCAATGTTTCATCAACAAATTGACTGGATTAATAATAAATAAATAAGCAAATATATAGCAGACATATAATCAGGACACGGAAGCGCCCGCGCGTGATCTGGAGAGCATCACATAAATGAACCGAAACACAGCGATACTTGCCTCACAATCCTGAGAAGTATATCTATAAAAAGCTTGAAATGTCTACATTTAAACAAAACAATAAAAAACGAAAAGAAATTGGCTACTCTCTGCGTATGTAGGCTAATTCAAAGTGTGCATTTCTCTCTATAGGCGCGTTCACTACTGCGAAGATGGCGAGTCAGCATATCAATTTTATCTTTTCAGCTATATCTGACAGAAAACACTAATTAAAAAATAAACAATTCAAAAGTTTCATGCATAGGCCTAATCATTACTTTTGTCGGTTCTTTGTGGCAAGCTTTATGCGTGAGATGCGGAATAGGCAATTAAAAAAATGGTCATTATGGTTTCTCTCCCATATTTAAATAATTAAATCAATAGAAATATGTGATTAAACTTAAATGAACTACTACTAGTCGATTAGAAAACTCACTCATTTTGAGGAATAAATGAACATAAACAAACCTCTGTTCAGAGCGCCACCCTGTTGGATTGCGTAGAACGTTCACCGAATTCTGATTAGTCGAGAGGATTTATCGCGTTTAGGCTAAAAATAGGTTTGGCGCTTATCGCGTTTTGGAAAGAAACTGCATCTTGTAGTACATTTTAAACAAGGAAATGTAGCGATTTGGCATGAAATGTTGATGGAGCAGTGAATAGGTTCAGTGCACAGCAACATGACATGACAAACTCATTTTTTTTAAAAATGGCGTTTATCGCGTTTTGGAAAAGACCTCTTCTTTTCTTCCTTGTAGGCCTGAAACGAGACTTCGAGAGGTTTCCACGTTGTGACATGGAATATTTAAACATTTTCTTTAATGACTTTCTGGGCCGTCCGGTGTCATTCCCTTAGCCAGCCTATGTAGCAGTCATGAACCTCTCAGATTTAATCATAAATATCTTCATTTGTGTTCCAAAGACGAACGAAGGTCTTACGGGGTTTGTACAGCATGGGGGTGAGTAATTAATGACTTAATTTTCATTTTTGGGTGAACTAACCCTTTAAATAGTCAGTTTGAACTCATTTGAAATGATTCGATGCTGTTTTTGCGACTTCTAAAGTTTAAATTAGAAACGTCTTTCTTAACACACATAAGCAAGGAAGGCAAAACTGATATATTGAAATAATTTAATGGCTAAATAAATAGCAAATGATGTAGCTTAATTTTATATTAGCAGCAAGATCTTCACAAATATATTGTGAATGTATATCCCTAATTAGTATGTAATTGTTTAGTGAGGGTCCATTAACGGCAACATTAAATGAATGAGCTTACTTAAAATAAGATTTAAGATTGAAATAAGATTCTTATACCCCTTTTAAAGCTGTTTGCATCATATTTGCATCGTATATTAATAGCCCCACTTTTCCGGATTTTATGTAACTTTTTTGTATTAAGCCTGTTGATTGACTGGTAGAATTTGCAAAACCCCCTGTGCGCTAACAATTCTCCCTGTGCGCTGTCTCTTAAGATTCATGGGTGGACATACTTGCTCAGTTTAATACTGCTTGCTTTCTGCATCCTAAGGATGACTGATTGGGATCCCAGGCTCACACATTCATTTTAACAGCTGAACCTAGACGTGTCTCTCCTTCCACTGTTTATTTCGATGCCTATTGTTCTGAGCTATGTGTGACAAAGATAAGAAAATGAAGGAAAGGTCAGTGCCAGGTTTGTGAGGGAAATATGTGTCCCATCAAATGGGAAAAGACAAACACTGAATCAAATTGGATGCAGTCATTGCAGAAAGGCTAAAAGGATTATGTGCTCAAAGGCAATTTCTCAAGCTCTGACATGGCTCGTTGTTTACCATGGTATATATTTTAACCCTTTTTTCCTGAAATAAAGAGAGCTGGGTCAACTAGTCTGTGCTAAGACACAGATCAGACGTATTTGGTTAGCAATGTTCTTGTGTTTAAAAACTGTTTGACAGAACGAAAGGAGTCTTAAGATGTGTTTTTTAACTTAAAATTAAAAAAAATTATTGAGGGCTTATTTATGTGCTTTGAGTGCAGCAGAGGTGCTTTAAAGAGGATGAAAGGTGTGCTGCTTCAAAGCGGATGCAAAGACGGTTGCGTGTTGTAGTGTGCTGACAGTAAAAGCCTTTCGGAGAAGTGTTGCCTCTAAATTTACCACCTTCTAATTAAATAATAGTAGAGGTAACAATATCAATAAACTAGTCAAACTCACAAATTGGGTACTCAGTTATTGGGTGACTACTAAACCATCCAGGGGTGCGTTTCCCAAATGCATTGTTAGTGCAAATGCAACTATGTTCGCAAGTTCTGTCGTTATCAGCATAGGTCAACGAGTCAGTGTTTCCCGAAACAATTGATCCAACGAACATTCGCAAACAGCATCGCAAAGTTGTGTGGTTGGAACGACAGCTCTCAACCTGTGGTTAGAAGCATAGTTTCTAGTTTGCATGACATGTGGACGCCTTAACTTGAGCAAAATAAGCTAGCTGACATTCAGTACAACCTGTGTCTTTTATTTAGAATACAAATGTAATTTACGTATTTTAGTTTGTCAAGAGATTTAAAGCACCGTTTTTGAGGGAAACGCACCCCTGATGCAGTCATTCTAAGTCCTGTGTTATTTATTAAACTAATTACTTTAAATGCATTTATTTATTTATAATGTACTTTATAATGGGGACTTTTTTCAACATGAAGTTTCAACTAATCTCACTAGTGAGTCCACTTTGACCCCTCTTTCATCTTAAAACTCCTTAAAAGGGCATTTAAATATGCATGCATCCATCTCCCATTAGCCAGTATGCAGATGTGACCATTCCTTTGCATTTATATTGAAACAACATTAACCTTTCTTAAGCTGTCAATCCAATGAACGATTTATGGAGCGCCCAAAGAAGAATAGGTAACTGTTTTGACAAAACATAACACCCGGAGGAAAAGAAAATCAATCGACCTCATTACATGCCAATCCCTCAAGACCTCTGTGGAAACCTATGCCATAGCCAATTTCGATTCAAGACTTAATTTGGTGGCGAGGATGAGTTGTGCTCTGCAAATCATCAGCTTGGCAGATGCCAGTGTAGCAGGCGATTGCCATCAGCTCTCGTAAATGTCAACACTAGGCCGAACTCCCCGGTGATCTTAAGTCTATTTTTGTTTCTTTTTGTCCATTTGTTGACCCCTTTCATTCTCTTTCTTGTCTTGCTATTTTCTCCGTCACTCTGCCGGAGTGAGTAACGATGCGGGCCGCGGTTGAGTGACAGGAGGTCTGATATCTCCGGCGCGGCTGGCGTGGCCGAGCATCTCATCTGATAAATCAGAGAAATCAGAGACCAAGGCTGAATGGCAGAGCCCTATTACTCAAACACCACACGAGCAAGAAGTTGACAAGAATCAGTTAAGAAGAGATAGTTATATCCAGCTGTGGTCAGAATTATTGGCACCCTTGGTAAATATGATCAAACATTATGAAATAAATGTTTTTCTCTACACGTTGGCCACAATTATTAGTACCCCTAGAAATTCTGATGAGTAAAATATCTCAGAAGTATATTCCCCTTCATATTTACAATTTTCAGCACACCAGGGTGACTAGGAAAATGAAATTATCCAACCATGACTTTCTCTTTCACGGGAGTATACATTTGAGGAAACAGGCCAATTCCCTTAATCATCCTTCACAATAGGTTAAACAAAAGAATATCGTTCTGATGTGCTGCAAAAGATTGTTGAGCTTTACAGAAAAAGTGGCTGTAAGGAAATAGCTAAAGCATTGAAAATTCCCATTTCCACCATCAGGGCAATAATTAAGAAGTTTCAATAAACAGGAAACGCTACAAATCTACATGGAAGAGGACATGTTATCTTGTCTTAATGCAAGGCGAGGAGGATAGTTCGAGTGGCTAAAGACTCTCCAAGGATCACAGCTGGAGAATTGGAGCATATTCAGTTGTCAGAAACTACTGGAACTTCAAATGGAATTGGTTCTATGGTCTGATGAAACTAAATAAAGAGCTTTTGGCAGAAAACACTCAAGGGTTTGTGCACACAGGGATAATATATAAAAAAACACCCCATGTGTACAATTAAATAGACTGCTGGATCTTTAATGTTGTGGGTCTTTTTTTCTGCCGGAGGTACTGAACATCTTGTTCAGATACATGGCATCATGGATTCTATCAAATACAAACTTCTTTTCTTTTCTTTTGTTAGAAATCTTAGGACCTTGTTTGGATCTTCCATCAGGACAATGATCCAAAACAAACATCAAAATCAACACAAACCTTGGTCACTGAGCACAAGTTAAAGGTTCTGCCATGACCATCCCAGTCCCCAGACCTGAACCCCATAGAAAACCGAAGAGTGTATCAACTTGGACTTGGGAATCTGAAGGATCTGGAGTGATACTGTGAGGAGGAATGGTCTCAGATCTCTTGTCAGGTGTTCTCCAAACTCATCTGGCAAAAGAAGGTTTAAAAAAATATTTAATAACGAGGTGCCGTTAATTGTGGCCAATGTGTATTAGAGAAAAACATATAACTCATAATGAGATTTTCCCCCATTTCATGTGTTTTACTTCAATGAAAGCTTTTTGTGATTTTTTTTTTTTTTAATAAAAGGTCAAAAGGATTAACAATGCATATTTATTTTCACAGATTTCTTTGTTCATTTTTAGCAAGGGTGCCAATTCGGACCAGAGACTGTATACACATACACACACGTATAATGTGTTTGAAGCTGATCTTTTGAGCACTGAGAGAGAAACCCAGCAAGAAAGAGAATTGGTAAATTACTTGGAAGCTTATCTCATCTGAATACTCTGAGGTGTGAGTGACAGGCAGGGATCTTATGGTTCTTCATCATACAAGTCATTAATCTGTCAGAGTCTGGACGAGATCAATGTTCAACACGTATAACGTATGGTATTAGCGGCTGGACTCAAACCAAGCCAGACTGAAACCAAATAACTGTCAAATCTGTCATTGTTATAGTAGGCAGAGATGTTTTTCTATGTTACGTCTGTTATGACATAGAGAGATTATTCCAAAGCTCTGACAAAACAAACATGCAATTTATTTACTATAATCGTTTGCAAGGATTTTTTCCCTTTTTTCCAAGCAATCACATCTCTGTACCTTCCAGTAGCCGCGCCATCCAATATAAACCAGCCCACCACCTGCAGGCTTCAGCTTTAAATCCCTTTGTCTGTTCCTCTGTTTGTCAGGATAGAACCTTTCACTTACCCAGTTATACTCCACCAGGAAAGGAAATATCTCTGGTGTGTTATAAAATTGCCATTACTGATGGAGGGCTTCGGGAGGTCACTGAAGCAATTATCCGTGAGTCGTTGCGGCTTTGCTCCAAGTGAAGCCTGACCTCTCGATCTCAGCTGGACACCTGCCCGCCACCCATCTTTTCCTTCTAAAATATGAGCCCTAACACATCAGGAGGCCGTGAGGTCTGCCAAGCGTTATGTCGTGTGTCTTATTCGGTTTGCAAAGTCTTCCTCATGCTGTCTGAACAAGCTCATGAGGCTGCCTTTATGATTTGTGTGTTTTATGCCATTCTGTATTGAGTCACAACTCAATAGCATCACTCCTGGCGGCGCTTTTGTCACTTTGCAGAGTGTAAAACCGGAAATGCGAAGCAAGCGTGCACCATCGCGCTCCAGGCTTTTGGCACTCTTGGCAACCGGTATGCAGAACAGGTATTCAAACATTATTTTGTCAAGATCAATGAGATGTCTGAATTCATTACTGTAAACAAAGAGCAATTATGCTCTTTACTTGGAGAGTCGGCTTTTACAGCATACAATCAATCCAGGCACAATGGAGCTGGGAGCTCAGGGCGATATGAATTACCATCAAGTGAAGCAAAAGCAGCTCTGCAGAAGCCAGTAAAAATTAAAGAAACCAGAGCTTAAATGCATCAATCCATCATAGTATGAATGAAGCATGTTACCTACTTATAAAGCTTAGATATATTATATTATATTATATTATATTATATTATATTATATTATATTATATTATATTATATTATATTATATTATTGTATTGTATTTTATATTATATTATATTAATTATATTATTATTATTATATAATATTTTAAATACAATTTATATTTATTACACCCCCTTCTCCAATTCTCATTATTGTAATGTAAATAATCCTGATATATGTATTTTATATTTTGATTTATTTATACAGCATGGTATACTGTTTGTTTGTAAACAAAGCTAAAGCTAAGGTGTGTAATTTTTTCAATTATTTAAATGAATTGTTAAATATAGCCTACAGTTTATGCATTGGGTGGCATGTCAGGTTTCTTTTCCCAGTTTAATGTGAATGGACAGTTATATAGAAACATGTTTATTGACACTTTATATTTATTAACCCTCAAAGAGTTTCTTTATCTTGGGGGATACCGTCATTTAACAGGATGTAGGGGAAGGGGCAATGGGGGGAGGGGCATTATGTGGTTGCAGTTGATGAGAAACACTGATGGGGTGATGGGTCATGTAATCAGGTCATGTGACTTTATGCTAACATTCCAAACATTTGTATCAAAATCCAAAATGGCAGCATACGTGGACAAAGACACTGGCCATGAGCTAAGTGTTTTTATATTGTTCACGATTATGATATTTTAGAGTGATTTTGTTTTAGAAAATAATTTTTTAAGGATAGTTTTACATGTTCTTGTTGATATTTTCAAAATAATCTTCTCACAACTTTGATTATCAGGCATTGAATGCCTGTATCCTGGGGGATACATTGCCCATATAAGGGTATTTAACCGGGCTGATCACTCACAGATATTCTTATGTTTTGAGGCCTGTTCTCTACAGATATTGAATAGGATAAAGGTTTTAGATGGGCAGACATCCATCATGTGTCAGAAGTGCAAAGTGAGGCTTGGCCTGGTCACTGGACAAAATGATCGCAACTGTTTTCTCAGCTTCCATTTCCCATAGAATATATCTGGTGTGGGGCACCACAGGGAAGATGGTAGAATAAAAAAATAAATAAAAAAAGGAAAAAGGTGTTTTAAAAATCGGCACATATACTGTTTAAAAAGTTATGAAATGTTAAATGTATATCCATAGGCAATGCATCTTGGGAGAAAAAGTTCAGTTTTTTCCAATTTTTCTAATGTTGTATGGATAACATGAAAAAAATGTAGCTAATTAATTGTTCATTAAATGTTTTAAAAGTTGTCATATGAACTATAATAAAAAAATAATACATTGCAAAATGTTACCCTGGGCAATGTATCTCGGGAGATACAGAGTGTAACTTAGAAAATAAAGGTCATATTTTGAAAAAAATGCATGAACTGTGTCATTTTAGTCTAGAGACATACAAAAATAGCAATGAATCATTTTTCCATCAAATGTATTTATGCTTGCCCCTTTAAGGGTTAATTATTATATGATTTGTTTTGGTCCTGTTGGTTTCAGTGAAAGTATTGTATATTTAATGAATGAATCTTTGATTAATTAATTAATTAATTAATAATAAATAAGTTGATTTTTAATGAAGAAATTGGTCATTTGTTTCTTAAAGTTTTGGGATAAATTATTATCTAGACATGCTTTCTAAGATTCTTTTGTAAAAGAAACACATGGCTATAGTGAATCATATTTGTTATTAATAAGAACAATTCTAAATAGCAAAGAGTAAAATGGAGAAAGCTGATCTGTATCCTGCTGTCAGACTTCTTACTTCCAGTATAATATCCATCTGAAGAAAGAGGCCTTTACTGTGGGTGGATTAAAACTGCTTTTTTCAGGTCTCCGTTCTTAGGCGACACAGAGGTGCGATTTCTTCATTCGCTCCTCTAGCCATGTCAGGTTCGGTGTGGCAGATCACCAATATGCGTATGGAGTACTGTAGTCTATGAGGTCTGTGTTGTGTGTTTCTCAAGAAGCGCAGCAGCAGAGCTTACTCTATGAGCATTGGGTGCTATACTGTGTCATAGAGAAGCTTATCCCCTCTGGCTAAGTGCCTGCTCAATTGTGAAAGTGGAAAATTGGGTGTGATGTGTTGTTTGGGAATCAAAGCAGTTGAGATGAAAGTGTTGGCTTTACTCACTTTTTTGTGTTCCTTCCCCACTAACACTGGCGAGTTCTGCCAATTGTCAACAAAGCGAAAACTCTTGGTGTGTAACTGACTCACAGACTGTTGCCCTTTAGAAAAACATTGGGAGCTATAGATACAGAGTTAAAGTCTATTATCTGTGAAGAAATTACTAAAAACATTTGGAAGAGGGTTGACTGTTTTTATTTTTATTTTGGTATTGCTGCGTAAGCAGTGTCAGGTGATCATTTCACAGCCAACACTGGGATTGAAAAAAAATGCCACACTTGTTCATTAATTTAGCTTTCCTGCCTGAGAAACCTCTGTTTGTGATACTCTAGCTAATTTATTTAGCAAATATTTTCATTTATTTGATTAAATAATATTGAATTATTTTAATATTATAATAATAATAATAATATGTCTACATATAATAATATTATATTAAAAAATGTTTATTTATTCATTTATCATAATGATCATTTCAATAATTTCTGTGCAAATTGAAATGATTTATTGAATGCAAGTGCACTATGGAAAAAAGTAAGTTTAGCTTTTATTTTAAGTGGCGATCTGACTGTGGTAGACTGTGGTGTTTAATGCACTTTGGAGTACCATATAAATACCATGGTACATGAATATGATACTCATTCAGTATCATAGTATATGCCAAAGTACATATTTTCTCAAATAAAAATTACCCCAGTGATCTCACGTGCCTCCATAACATTTTCTTGAAAACCTCTGTTCCCTCTTTGCATGATTTTTCTTATAAAATGACTCTTTAGGAGTTGAGAACTCAAGGCGGTGAATGAAGGGAGTTCTTAGCCGTGATTAAAAAGCTAAAAAGGTTCATTTAGCATTGCTAACAAGACTTCCCTTTGCTAGCTCTGAGCTATAGCGTGGCATTAGCCGCACTAAAGTACTACATCTAATTCAGATTAACAGCCAGGTGGACAATGCCTAAGGAGGTCAACACTGAAATTGTTTTCTTCCGAGGACTAAAAGGCTTAGGCGGTAGGTTAAAAAGTGACTTTCTGAAACCAGAAGGACTAAATCATTTGAAGTTTTTTTTTTAACAAAGTATTAGTGTTTGTGCCTCATATTGAAAATGCTCTGAAATGTATTTTAGATGATCTGAACTGTAAATGAGGCTTTGAATGTTTCATTCTTTTATTCCTTCTGCATTTTTTGAAGGTCAAAGATGGCATGTCTGGTATTTCTGTAGCCTAGAGCAAAAGACCCAGTTAAACATACTTACCATTGAAATACTGTACCATTAAACTGTAATAAAATAGTGTTGCGATGATGTTTCGGCTGGTTGCTTGCCGAAGTCAACAGATCGAGTCTCTATTTTATCTCTATTAGATGATTTATGCAGGGAAGTTTAATACTTAGCGATGTGAACAAACCCTTAACCTTCATTTCGAGTAGCAGTTATTATTATTATGGCAACACTTTACAATAAGGTTTCATTTGTTAACATTAGTTAACTACATCAGTTAACATGGACTAATAATGAACTGCACTTACAGCATTTATTAATCTTTGTTAATGTTAATTTCAACATTTACTAATACATTATTAAAATCAAAAGTTGCATTTGTTAACATTAGTTAATGCACTGTGAAGTAACATGAAATTAATTAATGATATTTTTTATGAACTAATGTTAACAAAGATTAACACATACAGTAACAAATGTACTGGCTTAGTTGGGTTAATGTTACCAAATGAAACCTTACTGTGAAGTTATCATTATTGTGTGTTTGTTGATTTGTTGGCATTGTATTTCATTCTAACAGTCTTTTTTATTTAGTCAGTTAGGCAGACTAGCTCCTGAAAAGTCTGTTTTTTTCGCATCTGTGTCCTTGAGCTAGCAACAAATCAAAGGCATTAGCCATATTTGTGATGTTCTGTCTGCTTTGTGGCAAGCAACAATCAGTCCATTTAAAAAAAGGACCGTTTTACTGAAAAAACAGTTTGACTTTACCACGATGAGAAATCACTTCTCCTCTCGCCCTATAAAAGACCTCAACGGCAATATAATCAGCATTTCTTTGTGTCAGCTGTCCACGTTTTACAAGAACACGGCCGTTCTTACCGGTTGTCTATTTAAATCGTTTCATAAAGTGTGCATAAAGCATTCACCCTTGATTTGTGCTGAGAATGCTGTGTAAAAAAAAAACAACGCCGACTGCCCCCGAATAAGTGTTTGCACTTGGAAGATTGCAGAAGACGTTTGGTGCGTCAGAACACGGGTGGTTGTTGGCATGTTAAGTAGCTCACTAGCGCAGTCTATAAAAGCCAGGAGTGAGCAGCCCACCTGGAGAGAGGCCCAGCGCCCGAGGAGGAAGTCAAGGACATGTGAATTAGTCCAAGCCGCCAAGTGCGAGAGCGCAGTTTGAAGCAGGCATCCACATTGCCACAGAAATGGGTTGACTGATGCTGTGTCAACATACTAAATTGATTAAGCCAAGCTATTCTGCTCAGAAGAAAAGTGAAAGAGAAAGTAGGTTATGTACAGTAGGAAACTGTAAGAACAGATCGTAATGAAAGTGAAGAAACGCTAGAGAACAGGAGTCATCCGAACATTTTTTTCGTCGGGTCTGCAAGATTTTGTACTTTTTAAAAGAAGGCTCTCATGCTCACCAAGGCTGCATTTATTTGATCAATACAGTAAAAATAGTAATTTTAGTACAATATTTTAGTATTGTAAAATATTATTACAATTTAAAATAACTTTTTTCTAATATATTTTAAAATGCAATTTTTTCTTGTGATGGCAAAGCTAAATTTTCAGCATCATTACTCAGTCTTCAGTGTCACATGATCCTTCAAAAATCATTAATATGCTGATTTGGCTGTTTTGATGAACAGAAAGTTCAAAAGAACAGCATTTTTATTTGAAATAGATTTTTGTAACAATGCAAAAGTCCTTACTATCTATTAATTGAATGCATCTTTGATAGTTTACATTTATTTTTCTTAAAGGCACAGCAGCAAGAAAATAAAAACAGACCTTTAAATTCTCAGTGTCAGAGAGAGGAATGAAAAAGACTTGTCACTTCTTCATAAAATTTCAGAAAATGAATAATAGTGAAATGATTAGTTGATTTGTGCTGGAGGGACAATCTAGCTATTTCCTGTCAAGTCCGAATTCACTTCACTTCAATTCTGCACATTTTTGTTGTTGTTTTTTTTATCTATTGTTTTGATACATTCATTTATTCAGAGGCACTTATATGGGTGTTAAATTCTTTACTCTGACTGTAATAGGATGTAAATCAGTGTTAACAAGCACACACAAGTTTGCTATTCTGTCATGTAAGACATGTAGCCTGTTTCTGTGTAAGTCTTTGTACCGGATGTAGCTTCAATAACATTTGCGTTCCTAACGTGCTAACGCCGTTTTTCAATGAGAAGTGAATCGAGTTGCTCCATGCTTTGAAGATAAACATATTAAACATTAAAACTCGTTAATCGAAACTGCAGGCGATGAAGAACGAGCAAGCTTAAATGTGAGGTTCAACTTTAAGACACTTGTATCGAGATCAATCCTTTCCTCCCAGAAGCATCCTCAATTATTTAGCACCTCTTTAGAAACCCTGCATGTATTATTCACATGTATAGAATCTAAATTTAGTCTTGTCTATTGGGAATGACATGGCAGAGGAAGAGGGTACACAATACAACAACGCGTGTGTGTGCATGTGTGTGTGTGTGTGTGTGTGTGTGAGAGAGAGAGAGAGAGAGAGAGAGAGCTGTTTAGAGTAGCACACTACCATTCAACTCTTACTCTCATTTCTTATTATTACTCATTTTTGCAGTCTCTAAGTTTTCTACATGCATGGAATATCCAGATGACAGTGGAGTGCACTGTAAAAAGTGATCAGTTCACTTAACTTAAAAAAATTGAGGAAACCCGTCGCCATAAAATTAATAAGTAAATAAACGGCATGCGTAATTGAAAAAATTAAGTTATGCATGTCAAGTTAACATAACTTTATTTTTTCAATTACGCATGTAGTTTGTTTTCTTGACAATTTTAAGGCAGCGGGTTTCCTCAATTTTTTTAAGTGAACTGATCACTTTTTACAGTGTGTGTAATATGTATCCCACAATGCAGTGTGCTTTACTTGACCTCCCATTTACATAGTAAGTATTTTCGTCTAGAATTTTTTGTATAGTAATGCATGCATTAAGTAGTAATATATTTACATACACATGTTTTCGTTATGTATATATATTTATTTGTACAAAATATTTATTTATTTTCCAAAATGTAATTTAATATTTGAAATGTTTTTTCTGATCTAAAAGTACATTTTGAAGTATGTTTGAAGCCATGTTGTTTTTGCCATATTGGAGTAAACAGTTTGCCACCATTCCATTCCAAGTCTTTTTCTCTGCTCTTTATCACACAGCTAGTATAGCCCACTAATTTGGTTTACATCTTTTGCAAACACAATGGGCAGATGATAGCATCAGGTAATCAAAAGAGCAGCCTGTATTGTGGATGTTGAACCCTTTCCCCACACAAACACACCGATGCTGGCTGCTAGCCGCCTCCATTGTCTCCTCATCCATGCTTCCTGCTGTATCCAAGGAACTGGGAACCAGAATACTGTCTGGCCCATTACGTGCTGAGCCGCGGTGACACCACATTGGGCCCTTGTCCTTCACATAGCTGTGCGGTATTATGTAAATGTCCCTGTCTGGGTACGGATTGCATGTGTGTGAGTGCGGCCTCATGCTCTCCACTGCCGCTGGGAAGGAGGAGGGAGTGGTACATTATTCCGTGTAAATGAGAGCAAGACCTTGAGGTATTCTCGGAATCCTAAATCCTCCCATTTGCTGCCGCACTGTGATTATCTGGAGGGATTGGACCGGGAATGCAGTCCTGGACAGTTTGTTCTGTGAGTTTAGTTAAATGAACTGCTCAAATGATAAGAAATGACGATACTTAAACACTCTTGTAAACACGGCTGCATTCTAGAGCATCCCCTGAGGGGACACGAGTTTGTATCTCGTAGAAAAGCAAATGGCGCTCAGCCTCTTAATTATAAGCTCAAGTCTGGGTGGCCTTTTTAGGAGTATGTCAAAGTACATTTACTCTAAGCACAACTGTGGCCAGTGTTGAGGAACAGTACTTTTAAATATAACATAGGGTTGGGTTACTCATAAAATGTTATTTTGTCTTACTTTTTCTTACCATTTACGTGTCTCTCTTGTCCATAGTGAAAGTGCGTTGATTGGTTTGAATTTATTTAATTTTTATTTATTTTTTTGCTAGTAGTGTTAATCCACCCAGCATAATAGATTGTGGTCAGTAAGGTTTTTTTTGTGTGTTTTTTTTTTAATTGATACTTTTATTCAGCAAGGATGCATTACATTGTAACAAAAATCATTTCAAATAAATGCTGTTCTTTTGAACTGTCTAAAACTGTTTTCAACATTGATAATAATATAAAGATGTTTCTTGAGCAGAAGAATGATGTGACACTGAAGACTGGAATAATGATTCGCTGAAAATTCTGAATTTGCTGAACATCAATTAATTATATTAAATTAGTTATTTATAATATTCATTAGTATAATATGTTTTAAATCATTATTCACTATAAATAATGAATTCGACTGGATTTTACTGAAGCACTAAGATTTATTTGTTTGTTAGTGTTATTTTCAATATTTAAGTGCTTTTAAGACATAATTCTGAGGCCAAGGACTATATGGTGCTCTGTATATGACTGACTCATGATACACACTTTCTAGAACTACACCACACCCAACAGGCTCAGCACATATAAAATAACTCATACAACGTTTATACGCCTTTATTTGTACCTTTTTCATCTCACATCCGGAACTGAAAGGTTTTTGTTATTAAATCATTTGAAAAGTAACATACAAGGGTAGGTCAAATTTAACAGCCGACTGGTCACCTCATTTCTTGGAATAGACTCAAGTAAACTTAAGTCAAATGAAGTAAACTTTGTGTTTGTGCTGATCTTGTAGACCTTGATTTTGCGGTGCAGACGAATGCACTTCAAGCTGTCCCACTCTATCATTTCTCTTGATTCGATCAGAGACATCAAATCAGTCCAGTTCTATAAAATCACGGGTTTAACACACAACAACAGGGCTCTCTGATGAAGAGGGTTTATAAAAAGCACAGCTGTGCTCCCTGAGCTTTTTAAAGAGTCTGCTCGTCTAATCCAAGCCTTTTGTTTGTCCAGTAAATGTGTTTACAGTACTCGATATTCTCGTACGATCTTTTCATCATCATTTCACATTCATACCTCTTGCACTGTTCAAGTCCCAAGTGTGCCACCGACCGTCTTTTTCATTAAACACGGATGCTGATGAGTGATTCAGGGCCAGGAAAATAGGAGCTTTGTGCATCCGTGTGCTTGTAGGATTCAGAAGTGCTGTGTTTTGGAGCGACAGAGACGATGAGGCTCCAGCATTTCTGCTTCTCTCTGTCCTCATTGCTCTAAAGACCCATTTCCTGTGGCGGTGTCTCAGTTTGATGTGAAGCTCTCGCCGGTACAACACCTGTTTCATCAATGAAAATATGCCTACCTCCCTTTATCTTTCATCTCTTCATTCTCTCCTGGTTTTAATACAGACTCTCTCTCATTTGACCAAAACATGAACATGTTTTATTTACTGTTAATTTTTTTTTTCTTTTTTAGCTCTAATTAACCGAATGAACTAATGGTCTTCCATGATGGTTTGTTTTCTTATTCTGGTATAATTACCTCATGAAATGGTTTGCCAAACTGTTTTATTTCCTTTTTTGATGTATTTTATGTTGAAAGAGGAAGTTGGGTTTTTTGTCAAAGTAAAATCATGATTTGGGGGAGGGACGTTGTCATTCTAAAGAGCGTTTTATTGGATTCTTCGATAATTTTGGTCGGTTTCTTGATAGAGAAAATTTGACATTTGAAATGTTTGTAGAAGATAAAACTTTGTTTTTAGAATAGGGAAATACTTTCCTGTTGTACTTACACTTGAAAAGAGCCACTAGTTTTCTTCAATTGTTTTGTTTTATTTTTTTATCCTTGGTCAACTTTCAAGAGTAGTGCTGGGAATGTTTGTGAAACCTGTTTGGGAAATATTATTATTCCAGTTCCATTTGGTGCCCTACTCTTAACCTTAATATAGGCAAATTGATTAGTGCGGCTGATTATTCTAATCAGTGTTGTTTTCTGTTCTCTTCACAGCTTGCTGGGTTCATCTATGCCTGTTATGTTGTGAAGCTCATTTCAGAAGAGGAAGACAGCTGTGAGTATATCTTCATAACTGAGTCATGAGTGTGTTTTTGTTAATCTTTTAATGAGGGTTTTACCTACTCTATAGATAATGCATGCTTCTAATATGAGATCTAAAATAACAATGTTTGTATGTGTATATAAAGGGGTGTAACGGTACACAGAAGTCTTGGTTCGGTACGTAGGCCTACCTCGGTTTTGGGGTCACAGTTCGATACGAGTTCAGTACAACAGGAAAAAGCAACCAATACCCAATGCTAGGTTTCTTTTCATTTATTTTGAACAGACAGTGGTGCAAATGACAGATTTGTGGCAATAGCCAACAATACATTGTATGGGTCAAAATGATCGATTTTTCTTTTATGACAAAGATCATTAGGATATTAAGATCATGTTCCATGAAGATATTTTGTAAATGTCCTACCGTAAATATATAAAACATTTATTTTTGTGAGTGAATGCAACACAATCGCGAACATAAATGGACAACTTTAAAGGTGATTTTCTCAATGTATCGATTTTTTTTTTGCACCCTCAAATTCAAAATTGAAATCTATTTTCAAATAGTTGTATCTTGGCCAAATATTGTTCTATCCTAACAAACCATACATCCATGTAAAGCTTATTCATTCAGCTTTCAGATGATGTATACATCTCAATTTAAAAAAAAAACCATGTGACTGGTTTTGTGGTCCAGGGTCACATATATATATATATATATATATATATATATATATATATATATATATATATATATATATATATATATATATATATAAACCAAACAGGATCACACTATCAGATTTTTATATTCACAGATATGGAGCATGCACTTCATGCTTTAGCATTGTGGGGGGATATTCGTTTCCTGCTCTTGGTGACAGATCTTTAGCCTAGTTTGAATGCCCCAGTAAACAGTTGAATTTAGATGTTCCAGAATCTAAAAGATTGCTTTTATTGATCTTAAACGACCGGCCTGTGGCATAGTGTTTTAAAGCAAGGATAAAATTGTTCCCGTTGTAATGTTCAGACGACCACACTTAGCACCACTGCAGCCACTACCACTCTGAGACACATGGATCATTCTCTTTAATCGCCTTTCTGTCCTGATAAAAGATTTGAAAGCATAATAATCACAATGGACTGATTGATAATACCCCTTATATGTATAAGGAATAGTTCACCCAAAATGAAAATTCTGGTCATTTACTTACTCGCATGTATCCAAACCTGTATGACTTTCTTATTGTGGAACACAAAAAAGAGAATGCAAATCACATACCTTCATTAGACTTGGAATATGCACCACTTTTATGATACTTTTATGGTGCTTTTTTGTTGTTGTTGCACTTTCATTATATTGAAAACAGTGGGCTCTACGTTGTTCAACATTTCCCCATTTGTGTTCCACAGAATAAAATAACTCTATTCATTTACTGTGTTTTGCCTTCAGATGCTTGCAACTTTTTCTTGGGAGAGCCTTCTGAGGAATATAGCTACAATAACAAAGCATAAGCAGCCTAACACTGGCATACAAGATCAACACTGTTGTTCTCTTGCAGAAGCAATCCTTATTTTCCCCTTTTCTCATCATTCTCTCATCACCAAGCAACTAAAACAGAAAGAGATGCATGTAAATGTGTGTGTGTGGCTGTTTATTTGTTAGGCATCCTCCTTCTTTGTCCTGTGTTTTCAATGCATTTTATCATTTCATAATCAGAGTAATCAGAATCATTAAACTTCACTCTGTATGTAATTAAGCATGGCCGTATTTGGAGGGCCAGCCTCTCATTAAACGGAGTGCCTTCACTACACGTTAAGATCACGAAGAGGGAGCCCTGTGGCAGAATACATCCAGTGTAGCATGATGGTCTATTAGTCCAGGATATTTGTGTGTATTTGAGTTTTATGCATGATTTCATTGGGATGTTGGTCCAAGCCAGAGCGTGATCCATTATATATATAATTTTTTAATGCTTTTGAATGCATTAAAAAAAATATGCTTTTGAAAGGAGACTCTTATGCTCACTAAGGCTGAATTCATTTGATTTATTTGATTACAAAATTAAAGAATATATTTATGATTTATTATTAAATAAATAATAATAATAACAATAAAGGAATTATTAAAGGATTAAAAGGGATTCCCTTTGCAGCTTTCCTTGTGCATGAAATCCACTATATGCCAGCAAGCCAATGAGAATGCGGGACAATGATGACTAGTCGATGTCAAGCTTAAAGCATCCTGGCAGAGTTTTAGAATGTGAACTAGTCTGTGCAACCCCTAAATATATATATTATTTTGGAATTGTTTGGAATTGTATATATATATATTTCACTACTTGTTACTCACCCTCATTTTGTTCCAAATTAACAATTCCAAACGCCATTAGCCTATGTTGGCATGGGGCATGAATAACAAATAATGATTTTTGGTTTGGTCCTCACACAAATGACTTTGACAGAATTTTCTTATTTGGGTGAACTACTTTATATTTTGGCTGAACATTTAATCTACTTCCTATGGTGAAGAAAAGCATCTTAAATCAGAATCCCTATGTGCAACAGCCTTATTCAGAATACCTTATGAATAAAACTCTCCAATTAAGCAATGTGTGCAAAAACTAAATAATTTCATCCTCTCACATAAACCGGTTTATTGGCATTAGATTAGTCAAATGAGCTATAAAGCTTTGCATCGCAAAAACTTCTGCCGCTACTCTGTTCGGTTAACTTCCTCAAACTTAACTCAGCAGCGCTCCCGGTGTCCAATGAGGTTCCTGATTGCCTCAATCAGCGATCAGGAGAGATTCTAGAACATCTGTGTAATTGGAAATCCTCCTTGAAAGTCTCTCCCAATCAGTCCATGGGTAGCAGTTTGAGTGACTGGTGGAGCGCTTGTGATGAAAGACATGCGGCTGCATGGCAATTTTAGTGTCCACTAAGAGTTTATCAGCTTTGTTGACGTTCCAAAGGTGGGCATAGGAAGATTCTACAGAGGAATATAATTGTTGAAGCTCTGAATCCTCCAAGCAGGTGAACGATATTGATGGCTTGGTCCCTGAGGCATGTAGAAACACTAATCAGGAAGCCATATTGGCCATTATGGCTTTAATTAATATAGTACATGAAGCACCTCCGCAAAGGTAATGAACAGCTCAAACCAATCAACACGGTCCGCACGTAATTACAGCTACTATCAAGGGTAAAGTCCCAGGGCCCATTTAAAGAAAGGACAGTATTTAAATGAGTCTGCCTCTGAGAGAACGAAAAAACAAGAACGGGAGAATTAGGAAGTGTCAGTGCGCACAAGTTGTGGAGAAACACTTTTTGCATCTATAACAAGGAAATTAAGTTAGGGCTTTCCTTTTGGGGATATGCAATCAGGCTTTGTGGTTGCAGGGAGGTGGGAACTCATGCTGATAGTCTTTGTGCGCCGCGTGCAGTTTACAAATGCCTTTGTCGGAGGAAAAGCTTTTGGAAGGGCGAAGCCAAAACAATAAAACTCGTAAAGCTCTGCTATATGGAGTCTGTGAGGAGAAAACGTCCATCTCAGCCTAATTCCCTGCAGCGCCGGTGCCACTGAAATGGCTCCTTTCTGGGATGTGTCGCTTAAAGCAGAAGAAATAGCTATTTGAGTCATTTTGTTGAGGTCGAGAGATGGTTGTTGTATGTCTTTAAATGCTAATGCTGTAGCTCAAGGCGGCCCATAGACCCTCGATCTGTCCGCTTGCCCACAGTTGACAGTACTTGTATGTTGTTTTTGTTTTTTTACTTCATTACTGGATCAGTGATCCCAGCATTTCCAATTATCTTGGCGGGACTAGCTAGGAGGAATTTCAGCAGTAAAACAACTTGAGATATTTGTTCCATTGGGAAGGGGAAATGATTTAAAAGCTGTTTAAGAGCACATATCTGCCTCAAGGCAATCTATTTTAACATTTACCCCCTGCAGATATATTTATAAAGGACATTAAGATGAGAATGTTCTGAAGTGCAGCGCAGCTTAATTTTCTTTTTGATATGATCAGTGTTTTCTACGGAGCCCCCCTAGTCCCACTTTGTCAAAAAAATTTATTATAACTATCTCGTGGCCTCAAGATAAGTATCTCGTGGCCTCAAGATACTATCTCGTGGCCTCAAGATAGTATCTCGTGGCCTCAAGATAGTACGAGATAGTATCTTGAGGCCACGAGATAGTATCTTGAGGCCACGAGATACTTATCTTGAGGCCACGAGATAGTTATAATACATTTTTTTTGACAAAGTGGGACTAGGGGGGCTCCGTAGTTTTCCATTTTAAATGTTATTTTGGGATTTTATTTATATGCCCCACCCTAGCATTTAAAAGTTTGGGGTCAGTAAGATGTTACATAAATTAATATATTTATTCAGCAACAATGCATTAGATTGATCAAAAGTCACACTGAAGACTAGAGTAATGTCAACTTTGCCATCACAGCTGTAATTTACATTTTAAAGGGGTCATGACATGAGAAATCAAATGTGCCTTGATCGTTTGACATATAAGAGGTCTTTGTACCATTAAAACATCTTGCAAGTTTCATGGCTTAAAACGTACTCCTCATCATAATCAAAGCATTTATTTAATCAGGCACAAAAACGGCTCTTTTGGATATTGTGGGATTTGTGACGTCACACATTTGGCATCGAAACCATGGGGGAAACTGCCATATAGGCCTAGATATGTTTAATATTATATCATAAGGTATATTAGGCTGCTGTCACTTTAAGTTTAAGACCTGACACATGGACCCATTATACTGTTACACATGCGTTATCTTTTTCTATTCACACTGTGTTTATGTGAATACTTGCCAACACCGGCATTTTGACATTATTTTGTGTGTATTTGACTGTTTAAGCGCAATAAGCAGTGAAAATAACTCAATTTAGTACTGAGAGGCGGCTTTATGTGCGCGCACATTGGGTGAGAGCACAAAATCTGCAGGAATGATAAAATGATGCACAAAACGGGCAATCCCACGCCAAAATTCAAGCCCTAACACCACAGGCTCAGGCTTTCAGACTGACCTCTGCGGGTCCCCAGATAACACTGATCAGGACAAAGTTCTAATTCAACAATGAGACCTAGGTGGATTAGGGGATTTGTAGGTATATGCCCCCTAAAATCTATCATCAGAATGATAATCATTTCAGTCTTCCCCTCTCCTTCTGTTTGGGATGCACGAGAGAAGCTCTCTGCTAATTCCACAGCTTATCTCCTGTGTTCGTTAGTCTAGGAAACAGCCTTGGATTTCCAAAGCCTGGATCTTTATCACACACTTTATTACCTTTGCATCTTTGTGGAAAGCCCAGATACCCGGGTCTGCCAGGGCCTGAAACAGCTGGTGGGCCCTCACAGAGGGGCCGGGGGGCTAATCCTGTCAGCTTGCCTTATGTTAGCCTATCATATCTGACCGGCAGCGTGCCACAAGCCGGCCTCCAAAGATATCAGTCTCATAGAGGGTCCGCTCGCTGTTCATCCACTACACATGATTATCACACTGACACACACGGGATACAAAACCAAAAAGTGCTTATTTTAATGAATGACAACCCTAAAAAGCATTTAATAATCCTCTTGTTTTTTTCCCCATTTTCCTCTTACTTTCTCTCTCTCTCTTTTCTTTAGTTGACTTTATAGGAGGGTTTGATTCATACGGTTACCAAGGGCCACAGAAGACATCGCATTTGCAACTACAACCAATGTACATGTAAGTATCACTACCACAAATGGTTTTAAATCAAAGCGAACCTCATTTTTTGCACACGACATTGTCTTGTACAGTCTTAGCAGTGTTTTATCATATACTGGTGTAAATTTTCATGGTGCACTGTATGTGATTTATGCTGGGGTTTTTTTTATCAGCTCTCTGCAATTGCTCATAAATACAGAAACTTGGCAAGGCAATTCCTGTTTCCCTACCACAACTATTCCTGTTTCCCTACCGCAACTAACTATCTATCTATCTATCTATCTATCTATCTATCTATCTATCTATCTATCTATCTATCTATCTATCTATCTATCTATCTATCTATCTATCTATCTATCTATCTATCTATCTATCTGTCTGTCTGTCTGTCTGTCTGTCTGTCTGTCTGTCTGTCTGTCTATCTGTCTATCTATCTATCTGTCTGTCTGTCTACGTCAAATAAAACAATCAAAAGTGTATATCATGTTATTGAAAAAAAAAACATGATTTTGTCGAATTAATAAATCCTAATTTTATTTCTTATGTTACTGAACAAAACATTTTTTTTTTTTTTTTTAATAGAATCTGTTCATTATTTGAATTTGAACAGATTAGAATGCCACAGCAAAATGTAAGTAATGTATAAGGACCCAACTGTTTTGTGCGGCAGCCGGTGTCTGTAGACTCTTGTGCTCTTATGTGTTTATGTCTGGGTTCACAACACTCTCTGTTGGACATGCTGGACATTCCACCAAGTGGTTTTATGAGAGGTGGTCCGTGACAGAGCATGGAGCAAAACAAAACCCTTAGGAGTATCTCTAGCAGAACATCTCCAAGAAATAATATCATTGTCAGTCTGGCTGGGACAATAGCTTAGGTCAATATTAGGGGAGGTGATCTGTTTGCTTAGTCTCTGTTGGCAGCTTAAATGTTTATGAGGAAGTAGTTGAATGCTCAGAGGTGGGACTGGGTGATTGTTGGGAGATTTAGGAGGATTTGGCTTATTGACACTGATCTATTGGTGATTGTGTTCTATAGAGTCAGCCTTTATGTCCACAATGCACTCCATTATGCCAGGAGGTGAGACAGCAATGCGATCAAAGCTTAGGCTTGTTATCTATATAGAGACGGCTCTTTGATGGAAGACCAAACCAATCTAAAGGAGGGTTTGGGGGAGTCACTGAAAATTAGGGAAATGCATCAAAACTATGCAACAGATCTGATTTATATTCTAGTCTGCCACCCATTCGCAAAAAAAAAAAAGACAGTAAATGTCTTAAATGTGGATAGAAAGCTATAAGTATGCCATTAATAGGTTTATTTCCTCACACATGTAAATATAGGCACTATCAAAACATTAAACCAGCCAGCATAGCAGCACAGGAACAACCAATGACGTGAGTTTGTGGCGTGACTGTCTGTTTGTCCACTTAATGGAAGATGGGGGTGTATTTGGGATTTGAGATGAGACCCTTCATCTTTAGCCAAGGTTATACTGTCTATAGTTAACTAAAACTTAAGGGTATGTTTACACGACAACAATGTACTAAAAATGGAAACGTTTTTCCTTTGCTTTTTTCTCATACAGGCGATAACGTTGTCAAAACAATCCCCGTTCACAAGGATCCACGAAAACAGCTAAAATGGCTGTATTCTGCTGCCAGGCCAGTAGATGGCGATGCCACTTTGTAAAGACACTACACGCCTATAGACTGAACACGTAATAGAGTGCCGAAGTTACAACGTCACTCTGTAGGCCAAAACGCGGAAGTGAGTTAGCATTTTAGCACTCCCGGTTCCCTCGCTCTAAAGTCTATGGGATTTTTGAATGAATTTTTGCTAAATCGCCTGAAATAAGGTCTGTGGTGAACAAAGCCTCTAAATATTTTCACGTTTTGATCTATGACATAGAACACACAGTTATAACCTGCTTGTGGTTTTTTAAACTTTATTGTGTCTGCTTGTGTTTTTTAAAAACTTTATATAGGCTTCAAAATGTATACATTTTGGATTAACTTGTAAAGATTATCTTGATAGACAAAACGTGTAAGGGTCACAACTCTTTGTTAAACACAGATCTTATTTTTTGCGATTTTCCAAAAGTCTATGGGGAAAATGCATAGCTTTTCGATCGAGGGAACCCATGCGCCGCTAGCTTCCGAGTTGTCCTACAAAGTGACGTCATCACTTCGGCACTCTATACGAATGCTCTTCTTTCTTTTTTTTCGTTTTAGTTTTTATTACATTAGTTTTCACAAATTTAGCATTTTTGTAGTTTACATGGAGGCGATAACTGTATCGTTTTCAAAAACCTGATTTCAAGAGCTTGCGTTTTCAGGCCGCTTAAATGAGCAGAAAAATGCATACAATTTTTTACATTTTTAATTAAATGTGTCATGTAAACAGCCCTTAAAACCATATATGTAACTTGAAATAAAATAAACGTTAAATGAAATAATATATATGTAAACTTCAACTTTAGTTCACCCTATCATCTAAAGTCGTCTTTGGCCTGTGGGTGATATCAGCCCAACTGATGTGAAAACATATGGCGGGGATCCAAATGTGCCTGTCACTAGATTTGGCACACAATTGACACTGACGGCAAAATACCAGCCGGAACATTCCCCGCCATCCTCCAGGAAAGGAAGGGCTCAGCTGAGCTGCCCAGCGCCACAGTCTAGACACAGGGAAAAAAGCTGAATGGAATCCTGCCAGTGATGTGCGATCAGAAACGAGACCCCATATGGATTTATATGGCAAGAGACTGAGTTGATTTACCAATAATACAGACTTATAGTTTGTCCCTAGAGAATTTACATTAAGGTTTCCCTTGTGGAAGCTTGTGAATAAATAATTCAGAAACATCAAGTTACGATAACACGTTATATCCACATATTGTTCAAAAGATTTTTTGAAAGAAATCACCAAGCCCTCATTTATTTGATCAAAAATACAGTCAAAACTGTAATATTGTGAAATATTATTGCAATTTAAAATGACTGTGTTCATGTTAATGCATTAAATAATGTTAACGAATAAAACTTTATTGTTAAGTGTTACTAAAGTAATTGATCAGCGGAATACATTTGTTATTATTATTGAAATTCATTTTTATTATTAAATATTTTTGGGTGCATGTTCATGCATTTTCATTTTCTGCCATCATTGTATACAGCAGAAAGGTGCAATTACATGGGCTTTGAGATCAGTGACGAGTAACAATGCTTTATGCAACTCCGTCCTCGTCTTCTGGGAACGGATGCTGTAAAATTGGGATTAATGAGGATTACACAGAATCCAGAGAAAGACTACAGAGAAAAATCATTATTCTCTTAAAAAGCCGCACCCCCTCTGTACCCACGGGTGCTCCCCTAGTCTTATTTGGTGAAAGTGTCTTGTTGAAAATGCACTGAATATTCACTTTCAGCCAATGTTTTGTATTTATTACATGGCCGGCTGACTAAATCATTATGTCACGTCATGAGTCTCTTGCCTTTGTAAATGTCAGACTCTCACTTTTCCATAATGCATTGGAGTGCTTTGAATGGCAGGTCCATCCATAAGCAGATGCCATATTTTGATATTTCAGGGAGGAGGTTTACCTACGCGTGCTCCTGTGAAAGCATGCGCGTGTGTGTTGTTTAGTGCATTTTGAGATTCAGTGTGGAGAAGAATAGAATAATGAAAAGTGGAAAAGGTCACAGCTAATAATTAGTTAGAAGGGCAAGACGACATGATGAGAGAAAGGAATTCCTTTAACACAATGCAAAAAAAACAAAACACAAATAGGCCTACAGTGGCTCTAAAACGTACTTGGAGACTTAAACACACAGATCTAATGCTATTGTAAAGGTTCCTGATTTTGTTTTGAAGGTCTCCTACTATAGGTTTAGATGCATCCATGGTAAAAAAAAACACTTTAATTTTCTCACAATATATTTGCAGATTCACCTGTTTTCTCACAGTGTCTGAAACGGTTCGATAAAGGATTCGTCTCTCTCCTCCTTCCCGAGAGCAAACTCTGCTCTGATTGGGCAGATGGCCTAGTCTGTTGTGATTGGTCAGCATTGTCAACTACACAACCCAAAATCTTCCAGGTCTCAGCTACAACTACAGTGTTTGAGGGTCATAGTAGACGTTGTTCGAGGGCAGCCAATGAAGATCATAGGCAGGCATTATGCAAATTTGTTACAAACGACACCTAGATAGGTATTTGCAGGAAGTAAGACAGGAATTACTGACAACTCATTTCATTCAATTCAGTATTGGTTCTTTCTTTTAGGAGACAATAACTCAGTTTATCGTGCACTTTGATCTTTGATATTACACACAACATGAAAGGTAATATCCGAAAAAGCATAAAAGGGGATCTTTAATGTATGAACTTCACTGCCTTAGATTCAAAGTATAAAATGAAGTGTCATCTGCAAACAAATTATGCTCGAGGTATAACCACATACACATCACATCTTCCACTAACATTTGACAACCTGAAAGTGTCCATTTTTGTCTTTATTTAATACTGTATCCAGTGTTTTGTATTGATGTGATTTTGTTTAGAGGGATCATTCCCATTCTAACTGAGGGAGCACTTTTCCAAAACATATTGTATTTCAAATGTAGCTTAGATTAATAAATGAAGTTGCACACATTTTGTGTATAAAGAAGTGTTTGTCTAATGCGCCGTGGCAGAAATCACCCATTCATGTCGAAATCTGGTCAGTCAAGTTGAGACCTGCAACTCATACCACTCAAAATATCAAAAATATCAAAGATGGTCTTTTTCCAAAATGATTGCATAATGATCATTTTCTGTCAAATTCAGTTCTGTCCAATTCTCAAAAAAAAATCATATATTACGATGGGATTTGATTTTGAACCCGGGTCCGTTTGCATGCGAAACACAAACTGTACAATGAAATTGCCACTCAAAATCATGTGCTGTGTTATGTTAATAGCAATGCCTTTTGGTTTGATTTTTTGTTAGCAAATGCAGTGTCATTCATAAATGTTTAATGTTGTTTAAGTGCCCAAATATTTTGTATACACAAAAATGCTTTGTTTCACCCAGCTGACCTTAATTAAGCTGTCAATTTAATATACATGCACTGTATTTCATTATTTCTTATGGTGTTTAGAACAGTCTTTAACACTTGTTTTCTTCTCTCACAGGTCAAAGTAAAAGGATAACTGCCTTATCAGCCAGTCAAAATGATGAACTGATGTTTGAACTTGTCTTTCTACGTAAATGTCTTAACATGATAGTGTCTTATGGACTGTCGGAGGAACACGGAACCGACGCTTTAACCTCAAAGACTCGAGCAACCGAGTGGATTTTCTTTGTCTACGCCCAGCCCTTCCTCCTCCAGAGCTCGAGAGAGCCCTCGTGTGGCCGAACCCCCCCAGCAGACTCTCGTCTCTCGGCCATTAGCAGTGCAAAACAGAGGAACAGATTGCGTCGATGTCTCTGGACAGATCTGCAATAAGAAAGACTTGGAATCGTGCAATGGACCGAACGGATTTAGTGTCAGTGTGTTCACCGAATCCATCCATCCATTCACCCTTAAAGAATGTTCATTAACCAGTCAGTATGATATTAGTTATCTAGTCCTACAGTCCCTCAAATGGTAAATGGAGTGGAGAGTCATTATTCCGGTTGTTTACAACGGGTTATTCCAAGCATTGGGATTACCTTCGGTGTTTAATTGCAACCCAAGTAGTTTTTCTTCTCTCTCCTGGATGTACTCGTCTTGAAAGTGCCAAGAACAGTTAAGAAAAAAAAACAAGAAAAAAAAGTCAGTAGCTGCTAAGAGATTTATTTTTTTTATTTTTTTTGGAGTTAAAGACAGTCCCAAAAAAAGACCTATGAGTTTATCGGTTCGACGTCACCATGGGATTCAGCCGTATTTGTTTGCATGAGGTGTTAAAATCTGTTGCGTATTTAATATCTTTCAGCTAGACATAGGCCGACCTCGGAAGGGGTAACAGTTGGCCTAGAGCGACTGTCCTTACTCTTAAAGGTTACTTGTGAATATTGTTGTTTTTTAAGACGGTGTTGAGTCTTGTTAACAAGATAACGGATAGAAAACCAATTGTAACTTCAAGCCTTTTTTTAACATGTGTGCCAGTGTTCACTCTTTTCTAGTAGACTAATAATTTGTTATGCCGTGTAAGTGGGCCTTTCTTTTTCGATATACTTGTACATATTGAGGGGGGATAGGGATAGAGATGCAGTATTTCTAGTGATGTGATGTACGAGGAGGTGTGTGGATGGAGTCTACTTGGGTTAAAAGGTTTTAGTTTTGTGTAGTAGCAGGAACCCAAGAATATCAAGTCTCTAAATCATTTCTTAAGACAATTGTTCCCCAACTTTTAAGTGAGAGGCATCCCCTGGATTTAGCTGCGCTGTATGGCTTCTTTTGTAACCTGCTTCCTGAATGAATATCAAGGAACGAGGTTCTTTTTGTGCTGCACTTTCAGTCGCCTAAAACACTGCACATATTGTAGCTCTTGTATGGTGCGTGAAAGCGTGAAATGTCTTCATTTCGGTCAAACTACCATGCCAAACACAGCTGAATAACGCATTTTCCCCTTCCTTAACAGACAATGGATGATGAAATACGCATTTCTCCACTGTATATTATCTTTTCCCTTGAACTGATTCTAGTAACTGTGTAGGGTTGATAGATATATCTGTGGTTTGGTGTAGAGAAAGTGCCTGAAATGACATCCTGTGAACATTCCAATAAATGGCAATCTGCTCTCACCCAGAACGGCTGTACATAAACAGAGGGTCTGACTTGAACTGTGTTTAATCAAACCCCTTGTGGACTGCACTGGCAAAGCTAAGTGGCTTTGATCATTAATAAAGATATTTTAGCCGCACCACTCACTGGCATAAAATTCCCTGTAGTCTTTGTGCATCCGACTCAATGTGGAGTGACGTTTGAATGGGTAATGCGATTCAATAAGAATGATGACATTAGGGAAGGAAACCTGTATGAGTGTATCTCACAATACCTTTCAGAAACATATACATTTAGGTTATATTTCATCCCCAAAATCAAAATATAGAGAGAATATATTTTGCTGTATAAAAAAACAAGATTTTAATATGTGGAATTAATTGATCATAAATGATATTATTATTTATTATATTACTAATGCACAAAGATTATTACAGTACCCGTCAAAAGTTTGGAAACATTACTATGTTTTATGTTTTTGAAAGAAGTCTCTTATGCTCATCAAGGCAATATTGTGAAATGTTATTACAATTTAAAATAATGGTTTTCTATTTTAATATACTCTAAAATATAATTATTTCTGTGATGCAAAGCTGCATTTTCATCGGCCATTACTCCAGTCTTCGGTGTCGCATGATCCTTCAAAAATCATTCTAATAAGCTGATTTGATACAGTTATCATCAATGTTGGAAACTGTTGTGCTGCTTAATATTTTTTTGGAACCTGTGATACTTGTTTCAGGACTCATTGATGAAAAAAAAATTAATAAGAACAGCATTTATTCAAAATATAAATATTTACTATCACTTTTTTTATCATTTTGACACATCCTTGCTGAATAAAAGTAGCCTATTAATTTCTTTTTATTCATCAAAGAACCCTTAAATAAAGTATCACAGGTTATAAAAAAAAATTAAGCAGCACGACTGTTTCCAACATTGATAATAAATCAGCATGTTAGAATGATTTCTGAGGGATCGTGTGACAATGAAAACTGGAGTAATGATGTATACACATACATCTAAATATAATTATTTTATTTTTGGGGATTTTGGGGTGAAATGTGACCTGGACAGGTTTTCAAGAGGTTCGCCCTTTAGAGGATTGTGGTTGCCTAAACTCAAAGATTAGCATCTTGCATCAGTCTGGCTGCTGTACGAGTGATTTTTAAGACATCTGTAAATACATCCTGATTCAACATGGTGCTTAATTAGACTATATTATAATGAATAAACAGGGCAAAGTTAAAGCAAATCAAAAAAATGTTCTGGTTCTCAATATACTTGCAAGGCACAGTCTAAACTTATGTGAGATTTACCCTGCATTAATACATGTAAAACAAGACTTGATGATGCTAAATATCAAATTTGACTATCATAATTATTGAGCTGAAAGAAACCTGAATGAAAATGAATATCCTCCCAAAAAATTGATGCTTCTTGCATGATGCTTCTACCCAGGAGTCTATGTGATGTCACAACGACAATGCTCTAACCAAAACTGTAAATAAAAAATATGGATTTAGAAACTAGTTTAAATTCTTTGTGAAGTGGTTCGAATCAATTCAAAAATATAGCTTTTATTTGACGATATACTGTGTAAGAGTAGCTAAACCATTCTCGTTAATTAAATGGTCCGTTGTGATATTCTAAAACAAATGACACTAGATGCTTTAAGCCGTTTTCCAGGTTGTTTTCATTGGATTCAGTGCTGAGTTTTGATTAGATAGGCCTTTTCTATTTCTGTTTCTTTTAAAAAATGACTGTAAATAAAACCAGACTGTGTTAATGACTCTTTATTTTGCTTCTCTTCTCTTTTACTTCACTTCTTTGCTTTATTATGTAATGTCTAAGTATAGTAACATGTCATACAGCACATAGTGACTGTGCCTAGCAACAGACTGTAGCTTTGACATTGTCAATGATGACTGTCTTCCACTTAAAAAAGGAACCGCTGTCAATCATACACCACAAGCCCTGAATTGCGACAGTGATGTGCATGTTCCTTCTGCACACAGCCTTTTGTTCTTGTGTAAATGCTTACGGCTAACAGGCTGCGTTTGTTTGTTTTGCAGTCATGTGCTGTGTAATTGCCCAGTGGGAAGCAAGTGATTAAAGATCGCACGTACACACACACACACACCTAATCAGTGATGCCGTTACCTGAGCTACGGTAAATCTTTACAAGGGGGCTTTTGAATGTAATTGAGAGTCTGCACGCTGATGTTGGTTAAGACATATAAATGCATGTAGTTAAAGGGTTAGTTCACCCAAAAATGAAAATGAAGTCATTAATTACTCACCCCCATGCTGTACCAACCCCGTAAGACCTTCGTTCGTCTTCGGAACACAAATGAAGATATTTTTGATTAAATGTGACAGCTGGATCACTCCTCCATAGGCTCCCTAAGGGAATGAATCCTGACGGCCCAGAAAGTCAATGAAGAAAATGTTTAAATATTCCATGTCACAACAGTGGCTCAACTATAAGTTTATCAAGCGACGAGAATACTTTTTGTGCGGAAATAAAACAAAAATAACGACTTTATTCGACTATTCCTTTTCTTCCTTGTAGGCCTGAAACGAGACTTCAAGAGATTTCCACGACGCGCACGCGCGAGAACTTAACTGAAGTAGTTGAAGGAGATCGCAATTCTCACGCATGCGTCGTGGAAATCTCTTAAAGTCTCGTTTCAGGCCTACAAGGAAGAAAAGGAATAGTCGAATAAAGTCGTTATTTTTGTTTTATTTCCGCACAAAAAGTATTCTCGTCGCTTGATAAACTTATAGTTGAGCCACTGTTGTGACATGGAATATTTAAACATTTTCTTCATTGACTTTCTGGGACGTCAGGATTCATTCCCTTAGGGAGCCTATGGAGGAGTGATCCAGCTGTCACATTTAATCAAAAATATCTTCATTTGTGTTCCGAAGACGAACGAAGGTCTTACGGGGTTGGTACAGCATGGGGGTGAGTAATTAATGACTTAATTTTCATTTTTGGGTGAACTAACCCTTTAAGACAGTAAAACCTTTCTTGGAATAAAAAAAGGGAGAAAAAAATATATGGCCTTGTGGAACACTTTGTTCCCACTTCAGCAGATACCCAGTGAAGACATCTAAAGGAATAAGGGAGGGAATCAATTGAAATGACTGAGATACTGTATGTGTACTTCGCTTTGAGCTGCACGTGGAGGTCACGTCGTAATCTGCAAAGCGCAACGTTTACAGCTATTGATGATGTGCGGAAAAGCCACCGCGCAAAACGGGAATCAATTTTGCTTCAATATTTTAGAGGGATAAAACTAGCACCCTATCCCCACGTGCCATTCTTTACAGAGACTGTATGGTGTTTTAAAGAGAAGAGAGCTGTGGAAGGGGGTGATATATAGGGATGAAAGACCTGATTTTGCTAAAGAATGCTGCTGACACTAAAGCTGTTACCTGCACTTTTTAATGGCATAAGCTTTCCCTCCCATTACCTTGCCATTTTATTCCTGTCCATCAAACACAGAGTCTGGGCTTTGTGCCACAGACCCCATAAGTAGTTGAATCATTATTATGATGCATAATATTTTACATCATGTTTGGGAGCTATGACTTATTATAGGACTGAATCATCTAATTGCTTTGGCTTCTCAGTGCAAAGTGTCTGAAGGTTTCCCTTATGATTTGATCACCAAAGCTACAATATGTAAGTTTTGGGCCTCTAGCGGTTAAAAAAAAATAAACTGCTTGTGTTTTGCGGAATAACATTGGGTCTCATTCACTAATGATTACGTAGATTATTTCGTAATTGTGCGCACAGGAGAAATTCTCACAAAAAAATATCTGCGACGCACGTACGCACATGAATTTGTTCTTAAAGGTGCAGTATGTAAGATTGACAGCAAGCGCAGTTCAAATTCAAAATATTTGAGAAAGTTGTTTCCCCCGCCCCCTCCTCCTCAGACTCAACACTAACGCGGGTTTCCAAATTGACCTATGGCTAAGCCATGCCCCCAAACGCGATGAGCCAATCACAGTGCGCATAGCTAACCCAATACACTCGGACATTCTCTGCTTCCACGTCCATTGAAATGCATTGCAGTTAGTCAGTTTTCATTCGTTTTTATATGTTTTTTCTTGTCATTTTAAGTTTATGTACTGGTCAAACGGTGTGCATGGGGTACATGCAACTCCGACAGGTATCCCGAGAGGCAGGGCGACGGTGTGTATTTTTTTTACCCTTTCCCAAGCCACATCTCAACCGAGATAAGTATCTGCTCTCGATAAAGTTATGCGGTAGACCACAACACCAACTAAACGTGGAGAAATTAAACAAGGATGTCTACATCTGTTCCAAGTCAACAACGTATTTGAACGTTATCTTTAACATCTCTAACGTAACGTTAGCCTAACATTAGAAAACGTTGACGTTAGCTTCTATAGAATAGAAACGTTAGCTTAGCTGCGTTGTACATCATGTCACTTAGCTTCATTAACGTATCTTTAAATAACCGAGATAACAAATGTTAGAAATGCTGTGCTGAAAGATTCATGTAAATACTGCAGTGCATGAACAATGCTGATCCTCTATCTTGTTGTCTGAGATGGTGATGGCAATGAGATGCAGTTTATCACATTTACACTGTGACCTGTACATTTTTGCCTGGAGCTGAAGCTTTTCATCGACCTTCTCAACAATAAAATGATTAATATAACCCTCCGATAGTTAAGGCCCTTTTGGTGACTTCGAGATGATATATAATCTTTCTGTCTCCAAAAATCATCAATTGACCGTTCGCAGGCCCCTCCCACAAAACGGCCATTGTCCAATCACACATCACAGCAACCGTTACTATGTGAGCAGGTCCGTCAAACATTGACTCCAAGCAAGATGGTGAAACGGTGCGCCCGCCGGCGTTTGTAAATCGGACACTAGGTACCCCCAAGAGATTGTCTGGAGGAGTTGTGTTCTTTCCGTTTCCAAAGCCGAAAACACAACGTGAGCGGTGCCTACAGTGGATAAAACAGTGTGGACGGCCCCACTCCCAGTTAAATGTGTCGAACATGGTTAACTCGCGTGCAGCGTGCGTGAGACTGATACACTGAGATTAGTCAAAGAAACATGGAGAAAGCAGATCAAGAGGATCCACAAAGGAATTACGTTTTCTTAAGGGTTGTTGTTAACATTATATCCTCGGGGGGAAATGAGCAGCAGTCACTAACAGTGCAGCACCCGTAGACTACAGTTTAGAGGAGTGCACGTTCACAACGGGGAAAGCATCAAGCTTACTTGACAACATCAGTTCATATATCAATATATCGTAACGAATAGAAATAACCTTAAATAATGTATGGTTATCTGCATCTTTCCGTCTCTTACGTATTATTTTTAAACACGTGTTAATCCTGTATCTGAGGCAAAATTATATGCAGCGCGAGTTATATATTTCTAACTCCAAATATTAGCCACTGACCCAGCTTATAAAATCTTCTTCAAGGCTGTGCTGGTTGCATTTGAGGTAGCTACAGGTCATGGGGTTTCTCAGATTTAGCTTGAGAGACAGTAGTCGTGTCTCCATTGCGCATTTTTATATTTTGAATATATCCCTCCACTGCATACTGTAACCCCTTGTGCCTCGATCTGGAGGATATCGCTGTGGTATTGCTCCAAAAAAGGACACTGACACCCACGGGTATACCTCTTCCCGTCATGGCAATCTGTCGCGCTGGTCGTGCTTGACCATTTGTTTGACGGGCGTAGTAACAATAACTAGGGGGCGTGGCTTTTGCGAACGGTCAATTGCCTCGTGTGAAATGTCTCTTACTGTGACAGCTGCCATAGCGCCTGTCACCGAATGTTGACTGTGTGTCTGAGTAACTGGAGGGGGCGTGGCTTAGCCATAGGTCAATTGAGTACAAGCAACAGGAGCGAGCGCAATTGACAATGGAAAGCGAGTAGATACACACTTGTAAGTTGATGAGTTGATTTATCCATGTTTTAATATGACCCCGTTCGTAGAGATTTTTAGATGGATGCCGAGGCTTTTTTAGTTTGGGTAGAATCTGCGATCTCTGACTTAGTTAGTTTGCTGGCTTCCATGGGTGCAATGCGCTGTGTTTTCCGATAACTGGCAACCCGGGGTGTCGAAATACTATTGGGTAAATTGGCAGTGGGTGGGATCGCACAGACCGAAACAAAAACAGACATTCCGACATGGAACGCACAAGTCAAAAAGTTTCTTACAGCACCTTTAATCTCGTTCTAATGTTAGTAAATTTGGAGTATAAGCGCCCAAACCATCTCTATATTAGGGCTTTCCGCATATTCTTTTCTTTAATGGCTTTCGTCACTCTCGGCAAACAAATGCCGCTCACTCGAGCAAAGCCATAAGCCAGGTGTGTCATTCTCAAAACCAGTTCAAACACAATAAACACCTTTTATACAGACCCAGCTTACTGACCTCTCATTAGCCAGCTAATATCTGCATTATTCAGAGAAACCTCACGGCTGAAGCGGCTTTTCTTACTCTTTCACGCTATGCTACATGATGAAATATATTTAAGATTAAATTAAATTGTATTATTATTTTTTTATTATATAATTTTATGTAAAACGAACATAATATAATTATAGTCGTGTTAAGATTAAATATTCTTAACAAGATTAGCCTATAAGGCCGCACAGAGAAATTGCTTTTTGGGCTGTGGTTTCTTTGTTTCACAACTGGAATGATCCATCCATTGTCACTTTTAGCTTCATGCTACTACGCACCACGTGACAAGCACAGGAGAATAAGGTACGTATGCAAATAATGTATTCCCGCGAAATCCGTCCCCACAGTTCCAAAATATAAATTGTAGATTTATAAAAGTGTTTTTTGGGGCACTTTCTCATTAATAACATTTCTTTTCTTTTCTTTTTTTTTTTTTCTTTTCTTTTTAAAAATAGTTATCCTGGTTAGTTTTAATTGTTATAGTAACAATTAGTGGTGCTTGCTAATAATAATGCAAGAATCACTATCAGGCCTATTACTGCTCATATTGCTTGGGAGTTGTTCCTAAACTTTGAAGCGACACTTCTAAAGGATCTACAGACATGAATTAAACCTACAATTGTGTAGCTTGTTGAAAAGAGGTCCTATTGTTTTTGTAGATCGGACGTAACGTTTTGCTTGGCAGATGAAAAAATTAGCACACACAAAAAAAGAATATCATAGAGATGTAGGACAGCAAACAACCCTCATGGCATAGCAACAACCCAGAACACCCTAGCAACTACAAAGCAGCATGCAAAAAAAAAAAACAGTCTAATCACCTTAGCAACTGCATAGCAACACCCTGGCAACCTCCCAGAAGCACGTGGCATTGTGATGGCATGCATTTCACAGGCAAGCTTTGTATCACAGGCACTAAAATGGCAGTAAATATGAATATAGATGACTCAAGGAAGAGGCAGGGAGGGGCTCTCTGCTTCAACAACTGAAACGAGCCTCCGTGTATTCGGTTGCTTTGAATGTGTGATGCGTGCTTGAATGCGTTCTGTGACATTGTGACCCCTCTTCGATTCATCACAGATAATAACAGATGGTCACTCCTTAGAATTTTTTAAATAAGCCTCCTAACAGATGGACGTTTAAGCATGACTAATACCCGTGATTTTGATTTATTAATTAATGACGGGTTTGTGTCACGCTTTTATAAATTGCCACATGACAGTGACTAGGATTTGACTAACATGGTCCTGCAGGGCTGCACTTTTTGAAAGAATGGCCATCTTGTGTTTTGATGTGTTTGCATAATGTAAAAAAATATATAAGCCTTGCTTACTAATGCATATCAATGAATAAAATGAAATTAAAATTTGTATTATAAACATCATTAGCAATGACAACTTGATATCCTTTTTTGCTTATGGATGAAGTGTAAAGCTTTCAATTCTGACCTTGCAAGGCTTAAAGATGCTGTGAATGTGCAAATATCATCAGGGACCCTGGGGCCTCTTTATCGGAGATCAACAAGGTGGGGCAGAATGATGATTCAGCATGTATTGTACAACAAGCCCACTGTGACCTATTACTGGGTTAAATTACCTTTTACTTTTCCAAAGAAAAATCACACTCAGCATTTTCTTATGTGGTTCTTTTTCTGGCATTTCTTATGTGGTTCTTTTTCACAGCTTGCAAATTGAGATTCGTTTAGCCTATACCTTACGCTCTACCTCCCTCTAGTGTCTAGACACATTCAATTAATCAAGATACGATTGACAGAAAGGGTAGGATTACTACAGGTATTATGGCAAGCCATTGTGACTTTTATACATTCCCACATTTCCCAGGATTTGAATTCCTGATGTCCAAAATGTATTTTTTCACTAGTTAAAATGCTCATTCTTGATATCAGGAATTAGATTTCTAGTAGCAATGGCAATTTTTGATACCAGGAATTACATTTCAACTAAAAACTGTAATTCTTGAAATCTGTAATTGTATTTTCACTGTTCAATGTCACCATAGGCTGCCATTCAAATTCAATTGTTGATTTCAATAATAGTGACAATATTAATTTCTGATATCATGAATGTGATTGTTACTAAGAAAGCCATTTTAGATATCTGAAATTACTCTCCTAATTATTGATATCACAAATACATTTTCAGATATCAGAAATAACAAATGTAACATGTTGAAATGCATTAACAGATGTCAAGAATTAACATTTCAGCTAGTAAAAAGTTGAGTTCTTGATATCAGGAATTTATATTTTTACTAGTAACAAAGTTATTATTGATATCAAAAATTACATTTCTACAAGTAAGAAATGCATAGCTGATCTGATCTTTGAATTTCAACTAGTAAGTATTCAATTCTTGAAATCAACAATTAAATTTGAATGCCAGCAAATGGTGAGATTTAACTAGAATTATAGATATCGAGAATTATAGTTATACCAGTTGAAATGTAATTCTTGATATCATGAATTCATATTTCTGCGAGTGATGACGTCAATGTTGATATCAAGAATTAACATTTTTACTAGGCAGGTGGAAATGTAATTCCTGATATCCATTGTTACAAATTTCCGTATTAGTAAATTTAGCATTTTAACTAGGGAAAATGTAATTGTTGATATCAAGAATTCATATCCTGCATGAAAAAAAAAGTCAAAAACGGATTGTCATTCAGTCAGATTTAGAAAATAATATCCACTGATCAAAATATAAAAAGTACAAAATTGTATTAACACGTAGGCTACGTAGTACATTCACAGTTGTAATTATTAAGATCAAGAATAATTCGATGAGATTAGCCTAAGAAGGTTCAAAAGTTTCATGCAGTTTTGATGTGACGCATTTAATAGGTTATACAATAGTTTTCACCTAGTTGAGCCTAAACAAAAGTAGCATAACTCCCAGCTGTGAATTTATTAATCCTACTATGCTGAAGGATTTATTAATATTTATAAACAAGGTCGTTGCCATTGGAAAACAACGTCACAACGTCAAAGCCGCCTAATTTAGATTCATAAGACAGATGTGTGCCATTGGGACGTTACCAAGTAACGTCACCGTGGCTCGATTAATATTCATAAGCCGACGCTTTGCCGTAGTAGGATTTGAGATTTCAGACCCGGAAGTGGTATAGTAGTTACTCGCTCTGTTTTTAGTTTGTGAGTTTGAAACCGGACCGTGTGTGTTTGGCACAAATGGAAAGTTGACCGCTCGGGAATGGAAGATGACTCTTCCTTGCGTGTGAATGTCACCGCGCAAAATATGCCCGGTTATACCGGACGCGATGGGGAATCTGTCCATGTATCCAGCGGGATACGGAGCACTGATTTCGGCCAGGATGTCCGCAGCAGAGAGGCGAAGGTGTCATCATCATCATTATTATCCTCGAAGGATGTTTTGGAATTTCATAAACACAAACATGAGCCGGGAGGCAAAAATAAAGAAAATAACGAGAGGGAAAACATAAGAGCCGTGGATATTTTAAGAAGGAATTTTGGTCCTATCAGAGATGCAGAAGATCCCAAAGACCTGGAGAAAGTAGGATTTGGCATCAAATTGAACGATTTGGATCATGAAACGTATGATGATGAAAGGATGCAATGTAGCACAAAAAGTCTCCAACAAGACACGGAGAGCAACTCAAGATTGGGAAGTCCAGATGGGAATCATCATATTGATTATAATATTGATTTCAAGAGTGATGAAGATACCAGCCAATCAAAAGAGCATGTTTACTGCACTGTATACTGTATTGCCAATGATAATTATAGGATACCTGTTGAGAAAACAACATCTGATCATGAGACTACATCATCATCATCATCAGATGTGCTGGTTTTACCTCCTGACTTGCCAAATTCAGAATTGGATCATGATCCCTATCCAGAGCCCTATACAGTCTCTGACCTGATGGAGTCTGGAATAAACCACTCTTATAATAATGCTGACAGCAGTTTATCTGTTGTGTTAACATGTCGCATTTGTCTTGATGACAAACAAATCATGCCGCTACACTGTTGCAAAAAGGCCGTTTGTGAAGAATGTCTGAAAAGATACATCATCTCGCAGGTATCCACATCCACCCCATTTCATTGCAAATGTATCCTTTCTTTTCAGCATTGAATAAAAAGTCTTGTTTTCGGGGATGTCCCTTTGTTTGTGTCTGTGATGCAAACCTAATATGCCTCTACATGCCAGCAATGAGAATCACATCCTCCTGAAGCTGTGAATCTGTGGTGATCATGTGCTTTCCTGTCTTTATACCCTGGTGCAGTGATATATGGTACTGAATGATTACCATATTATGGTCTTTAATGTACACCAAGGAGCTTCAACAAGAATGTTTTGGTTCTTTTTGGTGGATGATCACCTGTCAGTCATCCTGATATTCGCTCTTTCTTATTGTTTGTCCTCTAATTATAGCATATTTTTGTTTGTTAATGGAGAGGTTCTCTATTGTGCTTGTGAAAACGTTCTCAGCCTATCCTGTCCTGCTTTAGAGAAGTGATGAATTTACTGTGTTCTGCTAAGACTGGCCTATGTGATCATCCCAGGCTTTGTCATTAGTACTCCCTTTGCTTCAGAGTAGAGGCCCCTATTGTGTAACACTGTGACTGTACACTACAGTCATGTCTGTGTGATATGAAAAAAAGAATGACCATATTTCTGAGTTCCTCAAAGATGCTTGACACACCAGCATGTGCTTAAATGAGTCTTGTGAGGGCTTTGGTAAAACTTGGAAAATATGAAACTTTTTTGTACTGTATATTTAAACTAATATGGAGTCGCAGTGGTCAATTAGTCATCCAGACAATTTTAATTTGAAATTGTTAATGGTGGTGCTTTAATTTGCATGGTGTACTTTAGGTTTTGCATTGTAAAAACCTCTTGGAAAAGTTGCATCTTTAAATTAATCCAATTTAAAGCATCACTGCCAATCTTTTGTGGTTTCTAGAAAGCATGTCAAGTTGAAAAGTTCAGCTTTAAAAGCACCGCAAGACCCATTCGATCACACTCCATCTAACTGTTTTTGAACAGAAGAACATGCCTCATGTAAACGACCCCTTAAAAGACTCTATATACTTCAAGCGAAATCGAAGAACAAACTGGTATGACATCATTTCGGAAAAAAATCAGACCGATACAAAGTTTGTTTGGTGGAGAGCTGCTTTCATAGTACATTTACATTTATTCATTTAGCTGACGCTTTTATCCAAAGCAACTTACAATTGCTATATTTGTCAGAGGTTGCACGCCTCTGGAGCATAGGGGTTAAGCGTCTTGCTCAGACAGGGACACATTGGTGTCTCACAGTATATTCGAACCCGGGTCTCTCACACCAAAGGCATGTGTCTTATCCACTGCCCCATCACCACCCCCTTAGTAAAAACTGAAGTTGTTGACGCTGTTTTTGATGTTTAGTACGGTCAAGCTGCTTAGTTTAAAACAATCTATTGTATAAAGTACTGTATAAATAAATGTGACTGGAGTACCAAATTGCAGAGCTGGTGCAATCATGTTCACGTCGCTATGATCCGATGCTTTCTTTACTGCTGCTTTCTCATCACTGTCATTTTAGAAGTCTGTTTATTTTGTTACTGAGAGGAAAGTGCGTAGCACATTACAGTGTGCACTGCAGTGTGGTCAGCGTCGGATGTTTGCTAACACAGTATACCGCTAGTTACATATTTCGAACTTCCATTTACTCCTAATCAAAGAGCAAAAAAGAACTTCGCCATGAGTATACCGGGGCCTTAAGCCGACTTTTGATTGCTTAAGAGAGATGATAGATATCGCAACTTGTGTTGTGTGACTAGAAGTGCGACAATTGTATCTAAAGATTGCAGACAGTGAAAAGGCAGCTTAAAGGGATAGTTCACCCAAAAATGAAAATTCTGAATTTTCATTTTGGGGTGAACTATCTCTTTAAGAAATGCATCTGATCACATCAGGTGAACCCCAAAACAACCCAAGTTGTAAAAGGGATAGTTCACCCAAAATTTTTAATTCTGTCATCGTTTACTTGCCCTCATGTTGTTCCAAACCTGTATGAATTGCTTTCTTCTGTGGAACACAAAAGAAGATATTTTGAAGAATGTCGTGGTCCAAACAACATAGGACTGCTTTCATTGAGATTTACTATAAAAGTTTTCATTTAGAAATTGCTAGTAAATATCACAAACAGTTGCAAAGGAACGGTTAGTTAGACATTAAATTAAACATGATGTTTTTAAAGTGTAAAATCTGAAATAGTATTTTCATGTAAAACACACCCCAATGATCTTTGTTTTATTTACGACTTGCAATTAAAAATACTTTTTACAGCGTTGACTTTCATTGTACGGATGTTAAAAAAAGCATTTTTCTTTTGATGTTCTATAGAAGAAAGAAAGTCATGCAGGTTTTGACATGACAATAACGGTGAGTAAATGATTAAATAATATTCATTTTTGTGTGAACTAGCTACCCCTTTAAGACCTTCATGTCACCCTTAACGAAAAACATTTAGTTTACCACATCCCTAGTTTGGACACGGTTCTGTAATGTCAGGTTCTTAGAAAGAGGAAGAGGGTCTAGAGAAAGTTTTTTCTACCCCGTGTGCAGCGAGTCATGACTCATGGTGAAGGGGAGGAAGAACTTGTGCTGTAATTGATTGCTTAATCACTGGGCTCAGCCTCTCTGTGCCCTAATTACATTACATGACTGTTGGCTGGAAGGCCTGTGTGCGGTTTGCTTGCAACATAGAAACAATTTGCCCTTCTGGAGGGATCTTGTGGACATAATCGAGTAACGCTGGCTTGCCTGTTGCTTCTCTTCTCTCAAATCAGATTTATTGCCCCTGTGAATGATCTCGGGGGTCAGACAGAGGTTGATGTGATAATGATAGCCGTCTTTTTTGTGTCTGACGGTGTAGTTTTGTCTTATTCATGCCCAAGCGGTAACTTGCGTTTGGTGATCTCACTTGGCCTGTTTAGCTGCACGCCGTTTTTCTCAATTGTGTTCTGGAGTGCACAATTGTGAGATGATGCTGCCAAAAAGAATTTTGTTTGTATATCCGCTTGCAGATATATCGCCACTCCTCCCATTGTTGGAGCGTGTGTTTCGCTTTTCAGGGTAAAAGACTGATTACCTGTAAAACCTGTCTGTTTGAATCGTATCCAATGACAGCTTTACAGCTGTGTACAGCGTCATAGGGAGTTTCTGGTTCCAGCTACTTTTTGACTGGAAACTTCCTCTTTGCCTACGTGAGCTTTAGGCCTGAAAAGTTAAGTGACGTGCAATCGTATGCAGTCTATGTCTAGATGGATGGAAATTATTTTATTTAAAGGGATAGTTCACCCAAAAATGAAAATTCTGCCATCATCACTGCCGTCACCCGTAACAAGCAACAAGCCTTAAATTCATAAAGTCATGGCATTAAATGTTGCATGCACTGCATAAAAAATAAAAATCTTACTTTAGTATTTTTGTCTTGTTTTCCAGTACAAATATCTTAACATCCTTAAATCAAGATACATTACTTGAGAAACAAAATGAAGACATTAACTCCTGGTTTCACAGACACGGCTTAAGCCTAGTTCCAGACTAAGATGCGTGTTTGAGCTGTTTTACTGCCGTTGTTTGCTCTCAAGATGCACACAGCAGTAATGTGGTTTTTTTTTTCTAAGGCATGTTTATAAAAGCCACTTAAATGCCCTAATTGAACTAAGGCTATAAGTCTGGCTTAATCTAAACCCTGTCTGTGAAACTGGGCTTAGGTTTTGCTTTTTTTGCAGTATGTCCATATTCTAGTGGTTTTGAGCAGGTATTCAAACCTTAAACATTTTTTTTTTTAAATTTTTTTAATTAATTAAAAAGTTATGGAGGTCGGTAAGAAGTTTTATCTTGAAACTTTGAAGTGTTGCTAATACAACTCTTTGTGTTCTCCCTCGACATTTACATTTTAAGAACATATTGACAATCATATTGTGTTCCCTTAACTTTATTCCTTACATTTTGGTCTTAAAAAGTCTTAAATATACTTTTATAAAACCTGCAGAAACTCTGTGAAATAGCCTATCTTCTTTCTTTTTTGGGTGAACTATCCCTTTAACATCTGAGTTTGAGTTAAGTTTCTGCTTTTGTTGCATGATTTCGGTTATCATTTGGGCACTTTTTCTACTTTTTGAAGATGACATTGCCAGTATCTTTTCGCAATCCTGCTTTTATTGCAATCATTTTAAGGCCTGTGGTGTACATGATTTCAAAAGCAATTTAGATAATATGAATATATGAGCTCAAATGAATGAATATTGTTTGTAACCAGATGAAAGGAATGGGTGAACGGGTAATGTGCACTTTTACTGAAAAGAAATGGCGAGAGGTCTGCACTACAAAAGACTCATTTAAATAGCTAATATTTAACTTCACAGAGCCACTGTTTCTCATTTCAGCCTTTTGTGTTGGGCTTGGCAAATGGGGCGACCAGTCTAAATGTCAGGTGCCTATGGCAAGGGCGTTTGGTTCATTCTTTGGAGTAATATTTCAGAATGCTGGCTTGTACTGTTGAGTCCATTAGCGGCTTAAGAGACATGGATAGTCGTAATATATTTCTATAATGCCAACACAACTTTCACAAAGAAAATTGTGGTAACATCCGTCTCGTAATTTTGAAAAGAGTGAGGTGCATTAGTGTTGTGGGCCATTCAGAATTGAATTCAGAATGACTTTTAAATTCCTAAGGTGAATTGAATTTGAATTATGCTCAAAAACAGGATCCAGAACTGTAACTTTGAATGTGAATTTATGTAATAAAAAAATAAACATTCATGTTGTGCGTATGATAACATGGTTATGGGTAAGAATAAATTGCCTATTAACATGTAACCATAGCCAACCATAACCATATTTCATCCAACATGTACATCCACTTATTTATTCAGATTTTTGTATATTTTTAGCAGCATTGTTTCAAAGGGGATGAATAAAGAGACAACTTCTCAGAGCTGTCTAGTGTGCTGAGAGCATTTGGCATGGACTATTTCTGAGAGTTTGTGTCTTTTTAAATTCATTCCCTGTGAAGCAGCACTGCCACAGCCATCAAAACACTGCTTTTATATCAATTACATAGACTTCAACAATAAATTAGAACTTCTGTGATCGACTGCTATGTGATTTGTTTATTATTATGCATAAACTGTGACTTCTTAGATTTAGTCTGCACTATTTTTTGATTGTTGCCCTATGTACAAAAGCAACGCTAATTTTCAGCATCATGAATGTATCAGTTAAAAATAGTTCAGCTGTTTGTTTTTTTAAATGTGTCTCAAGATCCCTCCATGTATATGTGTATGTGTGTGCGTATATATATATATATATATATATATATATATATATATATATATATATATATATATATATATATATATATATATATACTGTACGTATGTATACATGTATACATTTTATATGCATGCATGGGCGTGTGTGTGTATTCATGGTTTGTAATACAATAAACACTTTTACTTTTTAAGAGCAAAAACTGTAGCTATCTAAAAAACAAAACTGAATTTAAATGAGGCTGATTTAGTCCAAATTAAATATTGTATTATTTAGGGATGTAATGATCCTTCTGGAGTTTAGAAGTTAAAATTCTCTGGTGTGACTGGTCGGTGAATTCCTCTTAACTCATAAATTATAGAGAATTCATAAAGGTATACAACAGCCCAACCCTGATGCACAGGAGCTCAGCTTTACCAAGGTTCTTTTCAAGAACTCTAAATGACAGAAAATGGCCCAACACCAGTTGTAAAGTGTTTATTTTAATAAAGCCTTTGATTTATCTCTTGCACTGTGAAAGTAGCATTTGAAAGCCACAGTGCTTAAACATTTTGGAAATGTCTGTCAGTCTGCTTTTCACTTTTTGCCTTGCTTTCAAGTCGACTTTATTTATATAGCGCTTTATGCAAAACAGGTTGTTTTAAAGCAGCTTTACAGTAATATCAGGAAAATGATGCATTTCGGCTGTTGTTCAGCTGAAGTCAGTTCAGCGTATACTGTACTGTATTTTATATGCCTCATTAGATTTGATCTTTTATATGCAATCAAATCTTGTAATGTTTTTTAGAAGTACTGTATAGATGGCTTTACTGACCTTTGTAGGCTTGCAGAATAACTGAACCGTTTGAAATGTATGAATGTGTGCACTTTCTGCCAGACTGAATGTTACCTACAACCTACTGTAATTGATATTCATGGGGCCTTAGATTAGAAAATGTGATCCAGTGCTGAAATTAGGTGATGCAAGAAATCTGCTGAGGAAATGAAAAAAAAAAATGTTCGATTACTTTTTTTATTAATGCTATACTGTAAGTGTTTGGACACACAATTTAGGTCTGTGGTGTTCACCCTCTCAAGGTTTCTCGTGCTGTGTGTTGCGCAGCATAGTTTTCCTAATAGTAGGGAGGTTAAGCCCAAAAAATAGGCCTTTGACTTCAAGTCATGATGCAAAGGTCGCCTTTGGTATGGAAGTACCTTAGGGTCATACAAATAAATTTATCCTAAGACACAAGTGAGATCACACTTTGTATCAGAAATAAACACGTTTTTTTTTTTCAAAAATGGCTGCCAATGTGCCGAAAATACTCTAGAGCCCATATCTTTGCTTCTGTTATCGCTATAATGACAAATTTGGTGTCAACGTGTACATTTTTGGGGTCAAGGAATCCAATAAAATTGGTTTCAAGTTTAAAAAAATTATCATTTTCCCCATACTATGACAATTGGTGGTAAATATGCACATTTCACATAAAAATTGTGTCATCAGAGTGACTTTACTTATCTTTTCATTCAAAAAATTTTGTATTTAAACAGTGCAGCTACTTATGTACATTACATTTGTCCTAAGTAGCATGAGATTTCGACCAGTCAGGAGTAGCCTATAGCAAATCAGTTCCTGCAACAACACATCCCATCTGCACCAGGAGCTGTGACAGCGGTTGAAGGTGACAGGTTAACACTTTGAGGTTCGTATGACTTTCTCATTAAATAGAAAAAATGTTTTTAATGTTAGATAACTAATAACTAGCTAGCTAGTTGACTATGAAAAAAAAACCTTAGAGGGAAAATCTCTTTTCTCGAGAATACTGAAGCCAAAAATTATCCTTATAATTTGTATTCATTTAAAATGCACTTGCTGCAGCTAGCAGACCTAGGCGAGGCAGCTCACGCGCCTATTGGCTGCTCTGCGGCAACTGCTGCAACCTATCGAGGGACTGCTCGTGACGTAAGCACCAATGAGGGCGCCGGCGCCCTCATTCGTCACGTCCCGCGCGAATGGGTGTGGCTTATGCCTATATAAGCCGGAGTTCGATAGGATAGGATGCTCCTTGGTTTTCATCGACTGAAGCAAAACCAGATTGTAGCACAAGCACGACAGAGTTACGCAACACTCGTTCCCTTTTCTAGAGAGAACCGAGGTTACGTTAGTAACCAAGACGTTCTCTTACCAGAGTACTCTCGTGTTGCGTAAGCTAGCTTACGCTACGCGAACCCAATTTAAAACGCTGTGCGTGCTAAATCTACCACAACACTGACCCAAGGGCAAGCCTGAGCTCATATAATATGGGGATATAAAAAGCTGACATTGGGAATGGGCTTAATAAGAATGATATAAGGCAAACGTGGTTACCTTAAATGCATAGAGGGTGCTTAACCCTCCTGTTACCCTCAGATCTGATAACATTTTTTACCTCCACAATTTTTTTTAGTAAGTAATTTTATTTAAACCTCCACAATATAATTTTTTTTTTTTTACAAAGGTTTGTCTCAGGTAATTTATGTCTTTGTTGACTACTTAAGTAACCTTTTAAGTTGACATCCACCCACCACCCCCCCTCCCCACCCCACCTAACCCCTTATACATCCAAAATACCCATTCCACAACTATGGACAAATTTAGAAATCAACATAAAATCTGACTGATTGACCTAAAATTGGAAAAGTATAAATATATTTGGTGTTTTATTTGTTTTATAATATTTCTAAATATAGATTTTTGTAATATATAACATTTGGAAAGAAAAATATTTATTTTATCAAGGATAGTAACACGAGTTATGTTTGGGGTCAATATCGGAAAAATTATGTTTTCCCCTCCCCCATGGCACGGGAAACATCAAAGTTCTCGCAAAAATTATGTTTTCCACTCCCCATGGCACAGGAAAGAATTATCAGTTCTCGAGGCAGCTAGACCTTTAGATCGGCCACCAAACGAAACAAAGAGCTGTCCTGACCGTCTGAAAGCTGCCGAACGTTCCACGTAAATTCCCAGGGCCCTAACCGGGCAAAGGAGATTCACGTCAGACTCGCTGTCAGATCCGAAGAGGGCTGACAGGGAGATGACTTGCGCTCTGAAAGGAGTGGCAAGTACTTTGAGGACATAACCATGTCTTGGTTTGAGGATGACCTTGGAGTCATTAGGCCCAAACTGAAGGCACGACGCGCTAACAGAAAGTGCGTGTCAGTCACCCACCCGCTTGACTGAGGCGATAGCCACCAGAAAGGCGGTTTTCAATGAGAGATACTTAAGGTCCACAGACTGTAGAGGTCCGAAAGGGGCACCCTTCATGGCCTCCAGGACCAAGGAAAGGTCCCATATGGGAACCGAGGGGGGACGAGGAGGGTTCATCCTTCTAGCTCCACCAGTGACTGGCCATGTGAATGTTTGACAAACGCAGCAATAGCCACCACATATACCTTGAGCATGGATGGGGATCTACCCTTGTCCAAGAGCTCCTGTAGGAAGGAGAGAACCTCCGACACCCCACAATCTTGTGGATCCAGGTTGCGAGCTGAGCACAAACCTGAGAACACTGACCACTTGGAAGCATAAAGCCGTCTAGTAGAGGGCGCTCTAGCTTGCATAATCATGTTTAACACTCCGTCAGGGAGACTGACCGGTACCCGTTGATGGCCCACACATGCAGAGCCCAAAGCTCGGGTCGTGGGTGCCAAATCGTACCCCCGGCCTGTGAGAGGAGATCTCTCCTCAACGGGCCAGGCCACGGAGCTAAGCTCTGAAGCTGGATCAGCTCCGGAAACCAAACTTGGTTCGGCCAGAACGGAGCTACTAGAAGCACAGAGGAACCGTTCTCCCTGATACGCTTGATTACCTGTGGTAACAGCGTGATCGGAGGGAAAGCATAGAGAGGGCGGCTGGGCCAGTGATGGGCCAGCGCGTCCTTGTTCTTTGTGAAGCATATTGGACACTGAGCGTTGTTTTGAGACGCAAAGAGGTCGACTTCCGCTGTGCCAACGGTGTCCCACAACAGCTGAACTGTCTGAGGCTGGAGAGACCATTCCCCTGGGGGAACATTGTCCCTGGACAGCCTGTCTGGATCCACATTCAGATGGCCTGGCACATGCGCCGCTCTCAGCGAGAGTAGGTTGCGCTGAACCTATACAAGGAGGCGTTCTGCCCGTGCATGAAGGTTCCGTGATCTCAGACCGCCCTGGCGATTTATGTAGGAAACCACCGACATGTTGTCCGTGGGGACAAGGACATGGTGACCCTTTAGAAGGGGAAGGAAGAACCACAAGGCGTCAACCACCTTCATCTCTAGACAGTTTATGTGCAAGCTCTTTTCTTGGCTTCACCACAGGCCAAAAGTCGGTCTGCCCTCGTAGAGGCCGCCCCAGCCCGAATTGGAGGCGTCTGTCGAAACCACTTTCAGTTTCGAGATTAATCCCAGGTTTACACCTGTCTGATACCAGTCGACCGCCTTCCAGGGCTCCAGAGCTGTGACACAGTTCTGAGTTACCTTGAGACGTAAATGACCGGATGCCCATGCTCGACGCGACACCCGTGTATGTAGCCAGTGCTGTAAAGGGCGCATGCGAAGCAGACCCAAACGAAGAAATTATTAAGTTGTGAATGGACTGTGTGTTTGGCATGCGTTTTTTAATAAAAAATTACATATTTCACCTCCAATTGTCATGGTAAGGACAACATTATTGTTTTTTAGTCTTGGAACCTATTTTATTGGACTCCTTGACCACAAAAATGTACACGTTGATACCAAATTTGTCATTATAGCTATAACAGAAGCAAAGACATGGGCCTCTCAAGTATGATCGGCGGCCATTTTTTTTTTAAATGTGCGTATATAAGATACATAATGTGATCTCACTTGTGTCTTAGGATAAATTTATTTCTATGGCCCTAAGGTACTTCCATACCAAAGGGGACCTTTGCATCATGACTTGAAGTCAAAAGTCACTTAACCTCCCTACTATAAAAGTCATCTAAGGATAGGAAGGTAATCCATACTATATTATAGGGGTGTAAAATCACGGTTCGGTACGTACCTCGGTTTTAAAGTCACGGTGCGGTACGTTTTCGATACAGCAAAAAGAAAGAAATGCCAGAGAAATTTCCTATTTGTTCAAAGAAAAAATATTTTTAAATAACTGTGAGTTTTCCTACATCTTGAAACTTTCAGGTTTATAAATGGGGGTAATCTTTGAAGGATGAACAAATAATGTTTTGGTCATCACATTAAAAATAACATTTAAATATATATTTATTTATATATTATTTGAGTTTTGAAGTGCTGGAAAAAGATGTGTGAAGAAGTACTAGAAAGCATTTCACTATTCCAGCCAAACTGGTTACAGTAAGTGTTACTATATTAAATCCATGGTGAATGTTGCTGGTCTGTGGACGTATTACTAGTTCATTCACGGCACAACGTTTCTCCTGGTTTCCACGTCAGCGCTGTTTGATCTAATAGAGATATACGGTTAATAACGGAGAAATGTGAATAATGCTTCTCACTAGATCTCGCAGTGATGTTATTACTTCAGTGGCGAATTCAAATGTTTTCTTTACTCGATCTCTTAGCGCTGTGTAGTAACAGTGTCGCTTGATCGAGATCGGCTCGCGCTGCACAGATGTTGCTGGTCCGAACTGATAAACGATCCGTGAAGCACATAATGAGTAGCGCAGTTTCGTTCCGCTTTCATTACGCTTGCCATTTGATGTTGCGCAACGTTGTGGTGGTCGCGCCCGCGCGAATTTTGTCGGCAGGACAAATGGTCCAAGGAATCGTTCGGTTTGTAATGCGTACCGAACCGGAAGCCTCGAACCGAAACGGTTCAATACGAAAACATGTACCGTTACCCCTACTATATTACTAATTAATATAAACTAGATGTGAAAGATAAGTGTCTCTTACTAAATTTCAGTTTTTCCCACAGCAGTTTGGTTTCTTTCATATGTTGACTGGGTATTACCACAAAGAAAACTGATTTATGCTTAAATTCTGCACTCGATTTCACATCCATCAAATATCTCCCCAAGAAAATAGCCCACCTCAAGAGGTGGTGCTGGTCAATCAGAAAACATGCCAAAGTTGATACAGGATGCCAGCGTGTGACATGGCAGGCTGAAAATCAGACTCTCTGTCCATACTGAGAGGATTGTTCATGTATGCGGTGACTGCTGAGTGCCGTTATTGTTCTAGCTGTATAGTCGGCCCATTAGCAGCAGGCTGACAGGTGTAAAAAGGACCGGTGGGTGGCCCTGGGGGAGTGCTAGCACTGCTGTCACCAGTTGGTGGCACGTACTCAGGTAAGGGCTCTCATGGGAGTGCCAGATCTCATTAGGATCCCGAGTAAACTCCAAGCACACCCTGCTTGCAGAATCTCACCTGCTGCGAGAACAAGACCCCAGACAATCAGCCACAAGAGCCCTTATTGTCTCAACATGAGCATTGTTAGTGCTGTTTACTAAGACCAGTTTTTGCATTAGTCAAGTGCGTCATTTATAAATGATCAAGCAGTATCCCCAAACTAGTAGGCTACAAGCCTGTTCCAGCAGAGCTTAGTTAATCTAAAGTTGTGTCCCAAATGACGTACTATAGAGTGTATACACTATGCACTTATACAACGCAATATGTAGGCTATTAATCCATCTAGTATGTGAGGCTTAAATGGGCATTTTGTCGTCCAACATCGGAGTCTCCCCTTTGGCTACATTATAATCTGCGACAGTTGAGTGCATGAAGTGTCCAACAATCTACATGATTTTTTTTTCTCCAGATAAGTGCATCATTCGGGTATTGAAAGTGCGCTTTTTCTGGTTGAAATTTTTGGTACTTTCTTGTTATCCGGACCCCACCATATACCATTTCGGAACTATAGTCATCCCTGATTGGTCTTAACCCTAGTGACGGGTAGGTTTAGGGGCAGGGTTAGGGGAGGCCATCGTCCCTGATTGGTCTTAACCCCAGTGACGGGTAGGTTTAGGGTGCGGGGTTAGGGGTAGGGCATCGTGGGGTCCGGATAACAGGAAAGTACCGAATTGGTTAATGTGTGAACACACTACATCGCAATCCGGGAAATGTACGATTCAGCATCGATGTGCCATAAGTGCCATAATCGATTATGTCACTGTTTATTTTCTGGCCTTGGACGATAAAGTTTTGAAGTTTCAATTACTTCCGGGGGTATAATAACAACAATAAAGATGGCTGAGGCGGAGGGAGATGACCGCGATATGGCGCCATATAGCGCCTAAAAACGCTAGGCGCGCCGCCAGGGGCGGAGCGGGGGGGGTGGCTAATTGGGCTTAAGCCCCGAATGTTTTGTCAAAAGCCCCGAATCTTTTAGATTTTTTAAAATAACTTCAACTTTGTTTCATTTCCTGTCAGTCTTTCTGACTGGAGCGGCAAAAAATTAAATACAAGTTATATTACTGTGGCGGACGGTAATGCATTGCGCATCACTCAGCTTGTTGGTTTGCCAACTGCCAATAAAAACTAACGAAGAAGAATATAAATCTTCTTCTTCGCCGTTCTTTTACTGTCTATGGTTATCATCAGGGGCTGGCGGGCTGTTGTATGTTTCACCGGCGTCGTAGCGAGCTTACTGGCTAACCTGCTGAAGTTAATACGGACATGATAACTAAGTTTTTTATACGCAACACTAACAGTAAACATCACCGGCAGGAGAGAGATTCAGAAGCAGCGTCAGACGTGACCAGTAGTCAAACAAATAAAGTACCGTAACATAATAATATATGGTCATGTTGTTAATCATACTGTGCTATTTCCCAAAGAAATATAATATAATTTTAATAAATGTTCTTCTGTTGGCCTGATATTCGATTCAGAGTATTGAAGAGCACATTTACTTGGCACTGCAGCATTTGCTGTTTGCTAGTAGAGCAGCCTAAATTATTATGGCATGGATTCTGATGTAGCAAATCTGTCAGCTAAGCACAAACTAAACAGAACTGAACTCTTATGATTAGTAATGATGTTTACACCAAATTCCAATTGTACCTGTGTAGCCTAACTTAAAAATAGTCAGATAATGGTTGCCTCTTTTTAGTTGCCAGGGGTGAAAATGAGTCCTCAAAATTTTTGGTGTTTTGGATTCACTACAGCTGGAGAATAATTAAATACAGAATAGGTTGTAGGCTCTACTGGGTGATTTTTTTTTTTTTTTTACTGAGTAACGTTAATCATCATTTTCCCAGAGAGTGTATAGATTTTTAGGCATTCTATTGTCTCAAACAGCCTGAAAAATAGTGCATTTAGCTTACGTAAATGGGAAAAAAGTATGCCCCCGGACCCCCCTAAGTTTGGGCTAAGCCCCGAATGTTTACATCGTCTGGCTCCGCCCCTGTGCGCCGCGTTCTCCTTTTTCCAAAGCGCTAGGGCGGTTGCGCTCTGGAGGCGTCTGTCGTTGCGAAGCAACCATCAGCTGTGCTCTCCGTTACAGCAAACCGTTCTTGTCACGTGACCTACGGTTCAGAATGCTTGTGGCATTCTGAAAAGTTGAGATGTTTTTATCTCGATGCGGCGCGGACACGCTTGGAAAAAACGAGCGTGTCGCACCGCGACCGCCTAAAGCCCAATTTATACTTCTGCGTCGACCTCCCGCCGTAGCTTCGTCGTAGGCTGTGTGTAGCGCGCGTAAACTTCGGCGTACCCTGACGTGCACCTCTCCAAAAATGTAACAACGCGTCAATTATACGCGGACGCAAGCGCTGAGATTGGTCTGTTAGAACCGCTCCCTCGGGTTTCACATGTTCCCTCTGCGTGCATCAACGCGGACAACGACGCAGAAGTATAAATTAAAACCAACGCGTAGTCTACAGCGTAGAGGCTCCGGCGTAGGTCCGACACAGAAGTATAAATCAGCCTTAACATCCATTATGAGCGCGCATGCCGCGCGCCTATATTTGAAATAACGAACTTGAGCGCGCAAAAGACGCGATATGTGAACAGGCCCATAGACGGGTAATCAAAAACGCCCAAAGCTTGGATTTAAATTTTATTTTATTTAATGGCATTTATGTTAAAGATACAGGAAAGTTACACACATAGCAGCCAATAAATCTGTTGTTCGATATCTGACTGCTTGTATTGCCTCGTGACTGATGAAAATTTGCCTTGTTGTGTGCAGTAGAATTGTGATGCATCGCAATGCATCATAGAATTGAATCGAATCGTTACCTGGTGAATCGTAATCGAATCGAATTGTGAGGGCAGTGCCAATGCACACCCCTACTATTTATACTACAAAATGGTGCAAATTGGGACACACCTTGTTCTCATGGAGGTGTTTTTGGCGTACTTTTGAAAAAAATCTCAAAGTGTTTCTTCTTGTGTGTAAATGTATCCTGTATAATTAGGTTGATTTCAGGTTCAATTTGCCCCAATTGGATGTTTATCTTAGATTTTTAAAGATGCATTTATGTACTCAAAAGCAACTTGACGAAGAGCAGCAGAAACGATCTTAATAACACAATGCTTGTGGCAAAACGCTAAAAAAACAAAGGGCTGAATGTGTACGATTCTAGCGACTAAACTTTACCACCCCTAAAAAAAATATATTTTTTAAATCTAGCCTAGGCTACTAAATGACTAGTCACTTGCTGTATAATTCCGTGACTCATCGCTAAACGTTAACCTTGTTTCCATAGAACAAGGGTGATTATCTAGAATAGCCATATTTTAGGGATGTACAATGTGAAAGTATTGTAGTAAACCGAAAGTGGTAACTGTTGTCAACCTTTCCTGGTGTTCACATCATGTAGGGACAGATGGAATCCAATCTTGTTTGGTCCAGAGTGCATTGCTTACAGATATCATGGCAGATTTGATTCCAGCTGATTTGTAACTACCCAAAACTTGCTCGAATTTACAGACATCTCTTGTCATCTCTTTTTATTGTCAGCTCAGATAATGTCCACTAAATGTGGGCTTGACATCCCAGCATAAAAATAGGAGAGCTGAGAGTAGATTATTTCTTTGCGATGGAAGTGCTCGGTAATCCTGTCGTCCCAAAGGGGAGCTAAAGGAGATGGGTGGGACTTGATCCTCTCGCAGGGGAGGTGCTGATAGTCACAGTCCTGCAGCTGTAGGGCTTCACCAAAGTCCTGCAGTAATATGAACAATGAGAATGAAATGAATCTCACTGATCCATGAGATCTCTTAACCCTCCAGGAGACTGGGAAAGGTCATTCAACACATATCCATTTATCAACAAGTCGTACCGCATTCAACCTGTGCAAACAAGGAGGAACGAGCCCCTAGGGTACCTTCCTACCTGAGGCATCTTCAGTCACAATTTACCATAGCCCAGTGATTGTTTGAGAGAGTGACGTTGATCATTGACTTGGAAGTACCTCGGGTGTCGTGTTGATTGTACAGTGGCTATTTGAGTTGCTTGTGTAAACAGATTGGTTGGACTTCCTGCTGCTTGTGCACTAGCTTGTAATCACTGATTAAAACCCGCGATTTCGAAGAACGCTAAATCCCTGTCCACACGTCACTGTGCAGTTAACCGTTTTCAAACAGGGTGGATTACATATTTAACTGCACATGGAGTCATCTAAAGGCTTAACGTTGCATTAAAGGAATGGTCCACTCACAAATGTATTCTAGGTATACATGACTTACTTCTTTACACAATCGGAGTTATATTTAATAATATCCTGGCTCTTCTCGGCTTTGTAATGGCATTGAATAGAGCTCCAAAAAGCTCTTACATCCATCATAAAATGAATCCATACGACTCCAGTTGGTTAATAAATACCTTCTGAAGTGAAGCGATGGGTTTTTGTAAGAAACATATCCACATTTAAAACTCGAGTCGAGTTCCATCGGAAGGGTGACCTCTGACCTGACGTATTCCTTAATGCTGCAGTCGGTTGTTTGCATTTTAGTCATGTGTAAATTTGGGTTTCTTTTAAGGTTCACGTGGGTCGGGCACACTTGGTGTGTCCCATCACGGAGTGCAGTGGTTACTTGGAGGAGAGCTTGGTGATTCCCCACCTGACCAGTGAGGAGCTTGCAAAATACAAGTACTTCTTGGAGCTGAGCAGACTGGACTCCAGCACAAAACCGTGTCCCCAGTGCAGCCTGTTTACTTCTCTGAAGGGTCGTAGCCAACAGACGTCCACCAAGATTGAACACAAGTATAAGGTCAGGTTTTTGTCCTTTCTGCAGTTAATAAGCTTACATTGTTTGGAGTTATGTGCCTAAACTCTGATTTAGAGTGACTTTCTTTGGTAAAAGACATTCTTGAGTAAGCAAACTGTCTGTGCTGTTGTGACTTTAAATATTCCCCCTCAGATTCAGTGCACAATGTGCCAGTTTGTCTGGTGTTTTAAATGCCATGCGCCCTGGCATGAAGGCCTGAAGTGTCGAGACTACAAGAAAGGAGACAAACTGTTGCGTCACTGGGCCAGCGTCATCGAACATGGCCAGAGGAACGCTCAGAAGTGCCCACGCTGCAAGGTAATGAACGAACTCTACAAAACTGTTTTTTTAATATATATATTTTCAAATGTTATTTATTCCTGTGATGGCTGAATTTTCAGCAGCCATTACTCCAGTCTTCAGTGTCACATGATCATAATTTTTGAAACCCCAAACTTTTGGTGTGAAATTGGCTGTTGTCCATTGTTAATCTATGATACCTAATACATTAATGTTAACAAATTTAACCTTATTGTAAAGTATTATCAAAACTATATGCAAATGACCTACACTACCTATTGAGTATCATAGACTAACAATGTACAACTGCCATTTTTAATATAGATTAATGTTAATTAATAAATATACTGTTGTTTATTCATTCATATTCATTTGATACATTAATCTTAATTCATACAACTTGAAATGTAAAAAAAAAAATGAATATGTAGCTATTAGCATAAACATTAATAAATGCTGTAAAAGAATTGTATATCATTTATGTTAGGTATTGCCTTAAAGGAATAGTTCACGTAAAAATGAACATTCTGTCATCATTTACTCAAGTTGTTTCAAACCTGTATGAGTTTCTTTCTTCTGCTGAACACAAAAGAAGATATTTTAAAGAATGTCGGTAACCAAACAGTTGATGGACCCTATTGACTTCCATAGTATTTATTTTCCTACTATGGAAGTCAATGGGGTACATCAACTGTCTGGTTGGAAAATGTAAATTTAAAACCCATCTATCACACTTTTAGTGCCAGAAACTTGACTTACAAAGCAAGTAGACTTGCTACAAAAATGTAAAATATGGCTAATTTAAAAAGAATAGGAGGCACGTAGTTCGAATAAACAGAGACAGTCAGTGTAAAAACGGAATGTTCCCATTTGAGATAGTTAAAAGGGATTGTATTTCTTTCCCTTTCCTCTTGACTAATTCTAATTACGGTCTTAGTAAACATGGCATTGCAGGAAGTCACAAGACTGGGGTGTGGGCAAAGTGATCCTAAATTAAAGTTCACTTGAGACCATTTTCTTTCCACTGACACAATTTCAAGAGATCAACTAGCTCTACAAGGCGTTGCTGTTTTCCATCCAGACATTGGTGCTTTGCATTCATGGTACTTTGGAGGACACATCATAACATGGGCGTTTGGTATACCTTCATACCTGAGCCAGATACCTGAGGGCTTAGCTGAGATCTTAACTTTGAGAGCGAGTTTCTCAACGTATAATTCGGAGAAGTGCATTGTTTGTTGGAATATTCAGTGTAATCATTCTAAATTATCATTTTGTGAGCTTAGCCTTTCACTAATTGAACATGTCAGTCACTGGCCCAGATTCAGGAAAATCTGCCCCACTAGCTCTTAGATCTGGCTAGAAATGTAACCAATATGTGGAAGAAGAAAAAAAAATAGATGGCTGGATGGTGCATCTTTGTGAATAGATTACTCATTGCCAGGATTATTTCTTCTCTATACCAACAGATTCACATTCAGAGAACAGAGGGCTGTGATCACATGAGCTGCACACAGTGCAACACAAACTTTTGTTATCGATGTGGGGAGAAGTACAGGCATCTGCGCTTCTTTGGGGACCACACCTCCAACCTAAGTGTGTTTGGATGCAAGTACCGCTACCTGCCTGAGAAACCCCACCTGCGCCGGCTGGTCCGAGGCTCTGTTTGTAGTAAGTTGGATGCAAACTAATTTAAGTTCTTTCTAGGTTAAGTTTTTGTCACAAAAACAAAATTTCCTGATACAACTAGAGAACCTGAAAGAACAGTTTACACAAATCTGATAACGCCAGTGAGTAAGGGCGCAGAGATATGACCGGCTCTATGGTCTCCTTTTAGTTTGCATATCTCTGTGTGTGTACTTTACATGAGCCAGTGTTTGTGTGGCGTCCTCAGGCTAGTCCAGTGAACCATATGATACCCACCCATCCATACATCACAGACACAAGTGTTTGTTCCACAGGGTTTACTTTAACCAAGTGACTTGCTCAGAAAGACAAATGCACTCCATCCATTTCTCTTTAGTCCAGAAGTAGATAAGAATTCTAAATGTGTTTGTTTTTGTCAGCCTGAATGCTTTTCTGTTGCTCATTCCACAGTGAGTAAAGTGCTGGTGGCTCCAGTGGTCATTGTCCTCGTGATGGTCTTCGGAGCTCTGGCTTTGGTCGTAGGTAAGGATTGTGTAACACTTCCTAAGTGTTCCTAAGCCTGTCAGGAACATCGATGGGTTATATTGCATCCCAACAAATAAGATTTTATAATTATATTTGCTTTTTTTATCATTATTTTTATGACAATTAAGCACCCCTCCCACCCAAATTTTCATTAACAAAATTAGTTCTATAATGAAAATATACAAATGGTTGTGACATTTATCCATATGAATCTTGATATTACAAAGTGTTGGTAAAAAGCAGCATTTTCTCCTTCGAAATTTAAAATGCTGGACTGACTTAGCCATATTGGGGATCATTCAAGACTCAAGCCCAAGAAATCGATATTTTTATATTATGGAATGGATTATTTAGATACATCTTGATAATATTTGTCAAAATATTGCCTTTAATTTATGCAGATTTTAATTTAATGATAGTTTTACTTTATAACGGTCATAAGATCTGCAAATTTTAAAATATGCAAAAAAATAAATAAATGAATATATATATAATGTAATTTATTCCTGTGATTCAAAGCTGAATTTTCAGCATCATTACTCCAGTCTTCAGTGTCACATGATCCTTCAGAAATCATTCTAATATTCTGATTTGCTGCTCAAAAAACATTTCTGATTATTATCAATGTTGAAAACAGTTGTGTACATTTTTCAGGATTCATTAATGAATAGAAAGTTCAAAAGAACAGCATTTATCTCAAATAGAAAGCTTTTGTAACACTATACACTACCGGTCAAAAGTTTGGGGTCAGTAAGAATTTTTTTTTTTTTAAGAAATTAGTTATTCAGCAACTTAAGGATGCATTAAATTGATACAAAGTCAGTAAAGCCATTTTTAATGTTACAAAAGATTTCTTATTCAGATAAATGCTGAAGGATCATGTGACATTGAAAACTGGAGTAATGATGCTGAATATTCAGCTTTGCATCACGGATAGAATACAAATAGAAAACAGTTATTTTAAATTGTAATAATATTTCACACTATTACAGTTAGTCAACTAAATGCAGCCTTGGCGAGCATAAGAGACTTCTTTTAAAAACAAACTTATTTCTATTTTCCTGTAAAGAACTTGTTGGTACACATTACTTCAGACTGTGATTGTTTGACTAGATTAGTTGATGATTGCAGTGTGACCGAGCTGTCCCGTGTTGTGACTGATCTCTCTTCAGGCTTGTTTGCTCTGCCTATCTACTACATCTGTAAGCGGAGGAGGAAGCGTTCACAGGGATCGGGTCGCTGGCTGTGCTGATTCAGCTTCGGTCATCCTGCTCAGGACCTGGACACACAAACAGACACCCTAAAATAGCCCTGGGTGCCAAGTGACCAAACACTGGCCACTTAGATACAACAATCACAACGTGCAGTTTTCCTGTTCGTTGTGTCTCGTGAATATCTTCAATTGCACATTGACCCTCTCCTCCACATGACGTCTTTGGCATCGTGATCAAAGACTCATTGAGGAGATTTTGTTTTTGAATGTTTTATTTATACGCCCCCAAACTGATTTGAATTCAGTTCATTTTTAGGAATGGAACTAGACTCGTAATAATTTCCTGCTTGATGTGTAATGCAGTGGAGCCTCACAGTGTGAATTATATTGTTCTTTAATCTATTTATGACGTGCATCAGATGTTATAATCTGTAAGCGTTTAGCGCTTGATGATGGTGAGTTGCTGAATTAATGTCTGACCCACTTTATCCCCTCTCGATCCCTCCCTCCCCTTCATGCTCTGCCAACATCCCCTGGAATTTGCATGATCAACAAAACACGTTTCTGTCTACTACACTGTGGAAAACAAAAGGTCCCGAATCACAGGGAACCCAGAGCTCCACGCCAAGACATGTAGGTCATCCAGGTCATGCAAATCAGTACTGTGTCATGTAAAAGTGTTCAAGCTCTGTGTTTTTACAAATCTAAAGCTGTAAGCCAAACACAAAATACACTGGGGTCCAAAAGTCTGATACCTATTTAGCTTTTGTCTAATTTAGTATTTACATTTTAAATTAGTTCACTCTAATTGTTATGCTGATAATATAATTTGTAATATTAAAAACATTTGTTTTCTAACTTAATTTTTAAATGTGTGTATGTGTGTGTGTATATATATATATACACTCACCTAAAGGATTATTAGGAACACCATACTAATACTGTGTTTGACCCCCTTTCGCCTTCAGAACTGCCTTAATTCTAATGGCATTGATTCAACAAGGTGCTGAAAGCATTCTTTAGAAATGTTGGCCCATATTGATAGGATAGCATCTTGCATTTGGTGGAGATTTGTGGGATGCACATCCAGGCCACGAAGCTCCCGTTCCACCACATCCCAAAGATGCTCTAATGGGTTGAGATCTGGTGACTGTGGGGGCCATTTTAGTACAGTGAACTCGTTGTCATGTTCAAGAAACCAATTTGAAATGATTCGAGCTTTGTGACATGGTGCATTATCCTGCTGGAAGTAGCCATCAGAGGATGGGTACATGGTGGCCATAAAGGGATGGACATGGTCAGAAACAATGCTCAGGTAGGCCGTGGCATTTAAACAATGTCCAATTGGCACTAAGGGGCCTAAAGTGTGCCAAGAAAACATCCCCCACACCATTACACCACCACCACCAGCCTGCACCGTGGTAACAAGGCATGATGGATCCATGTTCTCATTCTGTTTACACCAAATTCTGACTCTACCATCTGAATGTCTCAACAGAAATCGAGACTCATCAGACCAGGCAACATTTTTCCAGTCTTCAACTGTCCAATTTTGGTGAGATGCTTGCAAATTGTAGCCTCTTTTTCCTATTTGTAGTGGAGATGAGTGGTACCCGTTGGGGTCTTCTGCTGTTGCAGCCCATCCGCCTCAAGGTTGTGCATGTTGTGGCTTCACAAATGCTTTGCTGCATACCTCGGTTGTAACGAGTGGTTATTTCAGTCAAAATTGCTCTTCTATCAGCTTGAATCAGTCGGCCCATTCTCCTCTGACCTCTAGCATCAACAAGGCATTTTCGCCCACAAGACTGCCACATACTGGATGTTTTTCCCTTTTCACACCATTCTTTGTAAACCCTAGTAATGGTTGTGCATGAAAATCCCAGTAACTGAGCAGATTGTGAAATACTCAGACCGGCCCGTCTGGCACCAACAACCATGCCACGCTCAAAATTGCCTAAATCACCTTTCTTTCCCATTCTGACATTCAGTTTGGAGTTCAGGAGATTGTCTTGACCAGGACCACACCCCTAAATGCATTGAAGCAACTGCCATGTGATTGGTTGATTAGATAATTACATTAATGAGAAATTGAACAGGTGTTCCTAATAATCCTTTAGGTGAGTGTATATATATTAGTATATACGTACATTATATATATTTATATATACACATACACACACACACACACATAGATATATAAATACATAATATTAACATTTGTTTTCGAACTCATTTTTTATATATTTTTTAAATGTTTATATATGTATATAATTACACATCATTTACTAATATATTTTAATAAATCTTTAAAAATGTATATACAGTATATATATTATAATGTATGTGTATATATATGTAAACAATTCTAAAAATGTATTTAAAAACATTAGAAACTTAGAAAACCAATTATTGAATATTTTTTTAAATGTATATATTACAAATTAAGTTAGAAAAGAACTAAATATTTATATATATATAAAAATGTATCACCGTAACAATTACAGTGAAAAGCTGAACTGCAAAATGTGCATGAATTTAAGAATATTTTAGTAGTAGTATTGTAGTAGTCCTGTTTTATTATCAAATCAACATTAAGTCAGAATTCACCTTTACTTTTTTAATGCTCATTCAATGTCTTAATGTCATCGATCTATCTGTCCGTGTTATTCCAAAGGGGGTAAAAAATCGTTTGAGTGAATTCTGATGATCATGTTACCCAGCATGATTTGAGAATGATCCAAAGAACATCTTTTGCTCCAATGGCTTAAAAAAAATCTGACTGAGTTCACATAATTAATATGAGAAATTTAATTAGAGATGTTCTAGTGACCTAGAAATGGTGAAATAATGTTGGTTTTTAAATGCCAGATTTTAAGTGTGGTCTCAGACTTTCAAACCCTACATGGAAGCATAGTGCATGCCTTGAACAAACTGTTAGATGCATAATGTTTTCTTATTGAGTGTGTATAATTCTTAGAAATGTTCATTCAAATTTAATGTCCATAATATGGACACTTTGACGTTCATTTGTAGTATATTTTAGCTTTGCACACTGAGATGTAGACACTGAGCGACACAATGCTCAAGACTATCAGCCCAATAGGCAACCCTGCTGTATGTTGCACAGTGTTATAGATTCATATCCACTGTAATCCATTGCCATGTGTTGGGTTTGTTTCAATCCCATGCTGTTACAAAAAACAAATACTGTAGCATGCCAACAAATGTATAATCGTGACTATTAGACATGCTACATTCACTCCACTACATGCGATGAAATTTAAACAAAAGGCAACCCGTAAAGCTTCAACTCCAACGTCTGTCCCATGTTGATTTACATTGAGCAAGCCATTTAATACCCAAAAAAAGGCTGATCTGGAGGATAGCCAGAAAGTACTGGGAAATGCATTGCAGGAAATGTTGTAACCATAGCAACATGGTCAGGCTGGAGTATCAGGAATATGAGTGTTAAGGCATGGAGATACTTGTAGACCTGCTGTTCTAATACTCTTTTGCGAAATGCCCTATACAAAACCTGTGCAATGCCATCTAATTCAACTGGTTATAAGTGTTTGTCAGGTATCATTTCAAAGCAGATATCAATTGGGTTTCGGAGACAATCAATTATGAAGTTGCACTCAGGCTGGCAGTGAATGCCACTGATATTCTCAGGGAGAATTTCGTCACATCTGCTATATTATCCCCCCAGTGCAGATAACTGAATTGTCTGTCCATGTTGAGGAAGACATAACAGAAATCAGTCAAAATCAGAATGTTAGCTTGTTAAACATCTGCGGTTTTCAACTTGCTAACATTATCAACTGAAAGGTTTGACAGCCAATCTGGTGGTGTTGTTTTTTTATTTTTGTCTCCACGGACGGTGCCTTTTACCAATGGGATTGAAATTTACTCGAATGAACTTTATGAATGAGTTAATTTTGTATATTTTGAGAGCACATCTGCTGTGATTGATTTCCAAACACCTGTAATATTTGATTCCCTAAATATACTGACTTGCGTCTGAATCTATAGCACAACACCTGTGTTACATTCATGTTTTGTTTTGTTTTTAAATGCACATTGTATTTTTTTTTTTTTTTTTCATTGTTACATGTGCTGCTGCACTTTATTTTCAGATATAGAAAGTCAATTCAGGCCTGCAGACAGCAAATATGTCTTTAATTAAGAATTAAATGGAGCTGCCAAAATTTGTTCTCGCTTGCGTTTAATTGGTGGTGTTTGCCAAGAAAAGTATCACTATTATGATTGCTCATATTTAAGGTCAGCCAGAAGTATTCTGCATGTATTCCATAATGCACAGTTTCTGCTACACAGATAAAGTTTAGAGTCCAGTCTTTTTTTTTTTTTTTTAAAAGACATTAATATTTTTATTCAGCAAGGATGCATTAAATCGATAAAAAGTGACACTAAAGACATTTATAATGTTAGAAAAGATTTCTATTTCAAATAAATGCTGTTATTTTGAACTTTCTATTCATCCATGAAAAATATTTATTAGAGTTCCAACAAAAATATTAAGCAGCACAACTGTTTTCAACATTGATAATAATCAGAAATATTTCTTGAGCTGCAAATCAGCATATTAGAATGATTTCTGATGGATCATGTGACTGAAGACTGAGTAATAATGCTGAAAAATTCAGCTTTGTATCACAGGAATGAATGACATTTATAAAATATATTAAAATAGAAAACAGCTATATTAAATTGTACCAATATTTCATAATATTGACTATTCAACATCTCACCAACCCCAAACTTTAAAAAGTGAATATTTTGCTCTGCTATTCTAAAGTTTATTTTAGATCATCTTGTAAGGCCAGAAAAACAAGCTGACAGGTTTATCACCCAACAAAATCTCACTACTACAGATGACTATCTACCTCAAGGAAGTGTGGTGACAGTGGTCTCTGCTGAATGAAAGATTTCTGCTGTGATTTGCATGTGCAGCGAGATCAAATATGCAAGTCTGACCACATGTTGGAGTAAAATACTGTCTTCTTTTTCTCATCTAGCTGTTGTCCCTGTCATTATGTGGTGGTGCAGCTGAACTACAGTAGCAGCTGTTGCTAGCTAAGTTTAGACACGTCACCTGTGTGGCAGGCTAGCTTTTACAATGACATAGGCTGAAAGCATATTTTGATATTATGGAATGCCATCATACTCGCTTCCTCGTCGTTCCAAACTTGTATGACTTTCTTCTGTGGAACACAAAACAAGATATTTGGAAAAATGTTTTTGTCCATATGATGAATGTCAGTGGGGTCTAAAAATGTTTGTTCCAAATTCACACAAAAGAGAAAGTTATATAGGTTTGGATTGACATGATATTAAGTAAATGATGACAGAATTTTCATTTTTGGGTGAACTATCCATTTAACTCTTATTTGGGTTCTGCAGAAACCGATTTCAACAAGTGCAACAATGAACAACATTCCAATCAACCAATTTGAGGGACAAGTTTTCAGTTTAAGTCAAGTTTAGGCTTACAACCAGAGTTAGGTGCTTCTACATCAGTGTTCCCATTTCCCTCTGATTTTAGGGATTACTTTTGGGTAGGGATATGGTTATGGTTACATTTTCGGACAGGAATGTCATTCAAGGATCAACAAAATGTTGACCCAGGAAGTCGCATCTTATTTGGCAAAATCTGGTCATTTTGACCCGGAGAGGATATTCTTTTTCCAAAAAAAATGCTAGTTAATGTTATCACATTGGACTAAAACTAACTGACATTGCTCACACAGGGTGTTACAACTTTCCAAAAATATTTGATCATTTGTGTACTTTTAAAAATATTTGTAATTTGATATATATATATCTTGATATCCAATCTTTTTATCCACTTGTTTTCTTTTAATTAGGACAGGTTTTGTATCACTTTTAGAACAGATTGATCGTAGGCCTCATTGATCTGAGTATAAGCGCCTGTTTTTTTTTTTGTTGTTGTTTTTTTGGGTGTAGGAATAAGCTTGAGTGAACTTTTTTCACTCCAAAACTGAGGTGCATGAGCTCAGCTCAATGAGACATACGGTCAATTAGTCCATTTTAATGAAAGAAAGCAAGTTGACAAACAGATTAAATCCAATATTTTGTGATAATACAGCATAATGAAAGATTTATAATATATTTAAAAGGCAGTCGTTTTTGCCCGGGAACACCAAATAAAGGATTTTTAGTACAGCAAGTCAAGGATTGCCTCTAGTAAAGTTTGAACCTTCACCTTTATCTGCACAGTGATATTGACATTCAGGTTTGAGCATCTAAAGCATTCCATTAGAATATCATTTTTTGGACACAGAGGACGGACAACATTTCAAACCGAGATTACAACATGTCACTTGAGTCACAGTTTCCTCAGGATTCCTTCTTTGTCCCTCCCTGCTGGTAGTCTCTGATAATGCACATTCCAGTCAAATCAATTTCCTGCCTGTCTAAGCACTTTGTTAGGGGTTTGCTTCCTGAGGTCAGCTGACTGACTGACATCCTGTTGACACCAGTACCAGCTGCTCAACCAATCTCTAATGGCAGTCAAGTGTGACAACTAATATCAATCTCTGTCAGGTTAATACAATAAAACGGTGACTCACATTGGTATATTGCAGTTCTTCTTGAAACATGGTGCTGAAAATATTATTGACTTATTAATGATGCTTTATCATTTGTTGGATGAAGTGTATGCTAAATGACTAAATGTGAATGTGGTTATAGTTACAATTCATAAAAAGTCAACGTTTGTGATCTAGGCAAGGATCTTCTTCTGTATAGAAGGGCACAACTTCCTCAACAAATTTAAATTAATAAATTAATATGGTGGGGTGTTCTAGTTTTATCGCAATGTTCTTTATTTGACTAAATGTAATGACAACAATGTTCTTCATGTACTAAATGTATTATTCAATCTTTGGTGACCAAATGCGATTTAATTTGATTTTTTTTTTTTTGCTCAGGGATTTTAGTCAAATACGGTGGTGATGATGACATGCCATGGAGGTTTATACGTTGGTCAAAAATGTAAAATTAATAAATACATGCAACAATTTTTTTTTTTATTAACTCTTTCAAATAGACATATTTATTTGTATATAAACACCATGGGAGGACATGACAAAAATAGTCATATTTAATTAGAAAATGCCAAAAAAAATCTCCTTCTGTCATATCAGTCATAGCTCATTGTATTCTCCCAGCACTTTTTATTATCAATAATAATAATAAAACACCAGCAAACTGTCCGTGCATAGTAAAACAATCATCCATATCTTCATGTGAATTTGTGGTTCTTTATAAGTTGTCGTTTTGAACAAGTCTGACACCTAGTGGTCAAAATAACAGAAACAAATACTCGAGTGACATTTTGTATGTTGCCAACACCTGTGACGCTTAGCAAACAGCAATAGCATCATTGTAAAAATTAACTAAATACTTGTATTAAAGGAACTCAGCACAATAGGGATACATCTGTAAACAGCTTCTTGTGCTTTCCGTATGATAAGTACTCATTTAACAAAACGGTGCTATTATTTTGTGGGATCATCTGCTCTGTGTTTGTATATCCATGCTTGAAGTGCTGTTGACTCATTACAGTTTAAACCTTCCTTATTACAATGAGGAAGTGTAATATTAAGTGTCTTAAAGCTCGCATAGTCACATCAATAAATATTAGCTCCTGTTACACATCATTAAGCGCTTTGCATAACTTGACACAAGCAGTACTTCAATTGAAAACTGTTCTATTCTATATGTATTCTATTCTATTTTATTTTTGTACTAAATTATTATTATAATTTTTTTATATATAATATCTCCATTGCATTCTCAGGCCATCCTGTTTTTCCCGTGTCTAACCAGGAGATGCCGCTGTTGACCACAAGGACAATTTAACCGACAGTAAACCCCTTGCTGCTCTCAAGTACACGTGTCACTCATGACATCATCATTTCGGTACGCCAAACTGGCATTCCTTTGTAATAAAAAAATAATAATAAAAAATAAATATCCTATTAGAATTTAGCTTGGTTTTTTTAATAGCATTGTTTTGTTTTATAACTTACCAATTATTGATTATAAATTACATAGAGCAGGTTGTTGCTCTAAAACCCCGGAAGATCATTTTTGAGCCATGGGTTCCCTCTGGATTTGCATTTGGGCTTGAAGACAGAGTATATTTTGGATTGTAGTAGGCTAAAAGTAAAAAGTATGTGGTTGACGTTAATAAAATGTATTTAACCGTTTTTGTTCTACAAGTTACAACATAGAATTGCACACATCAAACCTAGATTTTGAAGCTGTTGTCTTTTACAACAAAACAAAAAGTCCATGTTGCTAACAATTTTTTTGGATAAGGACTACAACTTCCAGTTTACGTGCTTTAGGAATCGGACAACAGTTGTAGTCTTTATGTAGCAACTTTCGTTTGTTGATATTAAAAATGTCTTTTTTTTACAGTCTATGATATTTACGATGAAATACGCCCTATTACTAAATCATAATATGCTAATTGGAGCCGCTCCTATTGGTCTGTGGCTGAAGCTGCCTGGTAATGGGTGTGGTTTTGACAGCAGACGCGTGTGTGTGAAACGGTTGTGTAGGACGCGATATTTCTGTCTGAACTGATAGGTTCTGTGTGTGTGTCTGTGTGTGTACTGTACTGGACCTGCATTTGCACAGTACCGCTGACATGGAGCCCAGACAACAGGGTGAGCTTACTTTCCGATCACTTTCATGTCATATGTTCTGTGAAAATACTGGAAATGTGTTTGAATACTTCTGTAAATATCGTTTCACTTTGTGTATCTTTAAATAACTCGAGTAGCTCCAAATCAAAGAGGCACGTTTTGTTGGTTTTTAAGTTTGGATACCAGAAAAATACATATAATGGATTAAAACATAACTAGCCCAATAGTAGCCTAGGCTACTCTTGTTTTATATAAATATCAGCTACTTAAAAAAGTTATCTGTGTCTAGTCATTTAGGCTTCATTCTAATGATGTGCATGAGCTTAAGTCAGACACGTGATCAAGTTTCAAGGGATCTGTTGCCCAAACACGTAAACAAATGAGAGAATTAGATGGAGCTCCTCCCTCTCATGTTCCTTAAGGTGCACTGATCTGGACAACCATGTGACCTTTCCATTTCATTTCCACGTGATTGTCCTGAGCTAAATAATTGAAATCTTGTGGCCAGATATGTTCCAGTGGTAGTACCAGTGAATTGGCTGGCCTTTAACTAACTAAACAAAACTGTATGAGTAGGCTACAGTAGTAGGCTAGTATAGACATCCTGTTGGCACCTGGTACCGTGTTGCTCCACCAATGTAGTGCAACAAACTCAAATTGCAGGGTTGGGCAATGAAAAGTCATATAAATACCATCAATCTATCTCAGTGTAATAAGACTTCTTACACGTTGTTGGTATACTGTGGTCCTTTTTTGCTCTGCAGCGAGAAAGGCCGGTCTATGTTTGAGGTCAAGGACCATCACCTGTAACAACAAGACCATTGCTATGTGCTCTATGAGCAACCTATTTAGTACATTACAGTAAACATTCAGAAACTAACAGAAACCAAAGTAGTATAGTATAATACATTAAATCATGTCAATAACTAGGCTAAAGCTGAGTCATTTACAAGAATAAATGTGAATTTGACGTAGCTTTGCAGTGTTGTATAGTAGTACGGTACAGTAAAGTTAAATTAAATGGTAATTCATGGAGAATAATGTATTTTATACAAGTTTTTATCATTTGATTAGACAAAATGCAAGTATATTATAAGTATAACCTATTAGTTCGGTTTGTGAACTGGAAATATAGCCAGTTGCGGAATTTGCAAACATACTAGCATACTACTCTTACTATTTCTGTCATAGAAAGAGATGGTAATAGTACAAGTAGTAGTATGCTGTTCTGAATTCAGCAAATGTATTTTTGAACCCAGTATAATATATTATAGTATGGTAAAGTACAAACCTGAAAACAGTGTATGTAGTATGTAGTTGTAGTTTCATTTTTAATCAAAATAAAATAAATGTATTTAAATCAACATGATCAGTAAAGTCAATGCATCTGCATTGTTCATTTGTGCACTCAACCTTTAATATCTGTTTGTTTTGCTAACCGTACTTCACAGAGCTGTACTCTAGCGTACTGACTTCTGAAGCTATAGACTGGGGTAAGAGCTTGCTGTGCAATGTAATGAAAGTGAATGTGACAGACCCAACCTCTGTAGTCTGTGTGTGTGTGTGTGTGTGGATCACTCATTTCCACCTGATGGGTTGTCTACAGCTTTTTCACATAGGCCTAGGTGCTTTTAGATGGAAATAGTCTAAGACTTTAGCACATTTAAAACTTGTAGACACTGCTAAACCCTAAAATCGTGATATTATTTGACAGACACAGACCCTTTGTTGTTCTTCAAGTGCATGTCATGTTGAGGTTCCTTGAATGAGTCAGCATTGGTTTGATATGCATGTCTGTGTACACTTTGTTTTTGAATGATATTTTTGAATGCAGCCTGTTTGCATTTTCCTTGAAATTTGAGTGCCATTTGTAATCTGTTTGGATTTGGTGTATCATCAGCTCATGAATCATTTCATGCATTGTTCTTCTTATTTTCAATTTTCTGAACCACAGAAGACAGAGAAACTTTCCATGCAGGTAGGTCACAGAAACATCTCATTTCATCTGGATGTAGCTTAGCTGAGTTATAAAAACAACCCATTACACACACTTTGCATCCTCCTCACCATCTGGAATTTCCTGCCAGTCACTAAATACTCTGCCGTGTCTCTGTGCAGCAGTCAGACGGAATTAAATCCAGTCAGATAATCACTAAGGAGAAATCCCTCAGATTACTTCGGCAAGGCCAGAAATGACGCAATTCTTCACTGAAACCATGCTCTTAAATTATACTGCGTTATTTCAAGCTCCGAATAGATTGTGTTGCATTATTGAAGTGGAGTTATTTTGTGAAAAAAAGCAGGATTTGTTCCAGTGGTGAGAAATGTTGTCTTAACTATAATAAAATAAGTTTGTAAGTTGAAGTACTAAAATTACTAAGACTAAGCAAAATAAAAACAATATTTCAAATAAAATGACAAAAGCACTTAACAAAATTGCTGAATATTAAACTAAAATTTAATTCAAAACAATTAAACTATTACATTTAAAATATTAATAAAATGTAATATTAAACTAATAGCCTATATAAATATTATTATTATTAAAATGTTATTACATATTATTTTAATAAAACCTTTTTAAACTATAGGCCTGTAACACTAATGTGCAATTGATTTAATGCTTAATTTAGCTGTTGTTTTATTTAGTGTTTTGTTGATTTGCATTAAGTTCAGAATTTGGAATTCCAATGATAGTATTTGTGTCATTGAGATGAATCAAGATGAATATAAAAGTCATTCACACAACTTGCTGAACAATTGTTATTATTGGCTATTATTTATAGTTTTCTTTCCATTAGGCAACTGAACGCATTAACACATAATAGGGGGGTATTATGACTCGAGTATTATGAGTGATTAATTGGTTTAATCAATTGTCAGCAGTGTTATACATAGATTTACCCAAGATTGTTTTTTTTTTTTTTTCCCACTCATCTCTGGTTTGTGTTTGAAAGCCGTTGTCTTTCATTCCTCTTAGTGGGTGATAGTCATGTTTTTTTTTTCATCTGATGAGGATAAGAATGGCCTCCTCCTCCACACATTGCAATCTTTCTCTGAGGACAGTGAAGTGATTCTTTGTGAGTGAAGAAGGAAAACGAGGACACTGAGAGGGTTGGACAGAATAGTAGCGCATAGTCCAGTGAGCTTGAAGAAGCTGAACCGTCGAGCACACTGCCCTAAAGGGACACTTAGTTACTCAGATGACACACCGAACACCATGACACGACTCTGACTTGCTCACCCAGACATAAGAACCTGAGAAAGATGAACTCTGATTGGCCCGTTAATGACAAAAATAGAACAAAAAGAAAATACACAAAGGCTTGTCAACAAAGTTCAATATGGAGGAGTTTCTCTGTGATTATCTCTTCTCTATCGCATTTTACTGTTATTTTAGTCATGAGTCATGACAAGTCAAACTCATTTCAGCGAATCGGTTCTTTCAAGTAGTCCATTTCAACGAACCGATTTAACCAATTCATTACAAAAGAACCAACTCGAAAGAATGAATCCTTCCTTATATGTTTCTAATGAAAAGTTCTAAGTTGTCTTTGGTTATCTAGCTCAGCCAGGTTCCCAGCTTCAGGTTCAGTTCATCTAGATTCAAGGTTGATCTAGAAACCATATAACCAGCTGCCATCAGAATCAGGATTTAGCTGGGGGTTTTCAGCAGGAACAATGTTATTATTTGAATTGGTGTTAAAATAGAATTGTTATGTATCATAGCATTATTTTTTTAAACGATCTCGGCTTAGATCCGATATCTCCGCATTTCATCTTGGTGGTGTTGAATAAAGCAATTCAATATCACGCAGTTCTCCATTTTCCAGGTAATAAACCTTCAACAAAGATTACACTCAGTGTCTGTAGACACAGTATTAAGGCAATGGAATAAAAAGGGTATTATTTTACATATTTACCGTGAAAATGATCCTCTGTACTTCCTCTTATTCGAGACACAGACCCTTAAATAGATTTAGGGAATCTGATTCATGGGATAATTGGGAGGTTGACGCAAGGCATCAGGAAAGTTACTAGGCAACCTAAACAATGAGGCGGTGGAACTGTGAAATAATTGCTTTTCTTCTGAGTTATGCTCAAAGATCCAACCCTCAGTTTTAATCTATATAAAAAAATCTATTATATCTAAAAGCAAATAAAGCATCTTACAGACTGAAGACCTAGAGGTGTATGCAGTGTCTCAAATAGTGTTTGCTTGTACTGTCATGTTAGTGTTTATTTCTTAACATCTTAATATCAGTGATTTTTCTCTGAAAAAGTCATTTTGAGGACATGTGTCTCTGAATTGTCATACTGATTATTTTCATATTTTAAATGTCAGCCACATGCACTATGTTGGAGACTGTTTTCCATCATAATAATATGACATTTAAATATCCAGACAAAATTTTAAAGTCAAAGCTAATTTGTCCATGGTGTTTTTAGTAAGTCTGTTACCAAATTAAAACATTTAGTTAAATGATATAATATGCTGATTAATTAATTGAGGGTACGTTTACAGGACAATGATATACTAAAAACGGAAAAGTTTTTCCTTTAATTTTTTGGCGTACAGATGACACTATTGTCAAAATGATCTCCGTTCACTCAGATCCACAAAAACTACGGGATTATGCATGCCAGGCCAGTAGTTGGCGACCTCACTTTGTAAAGAAACCCAACACCTTTATAGACTGAACACGTAATACTCATGCGCATGACGTCACCGTTTACACAGAATTGTGTTTCTTTCTGTAGTTTACACCAGTGGCGTAGCCACGAGGGGGCCTGGGTGGGCCTAGGCCCCCTCATTTACATGTCCGGCCCCCTCAGATTTCTGATTGCTTAAAAAAAAAAATTAGGAGGCAAAATATTTTTTTAGTGATGTTGTGAATTACACTGCGCAAACCAAAGTAATACTACCCACCGGATGAAGAAGAAGGGTTTCCTCTCAGTCTCCACAGTAAAATATTCATTTTATTTTATTTTATTTTTCATGTTCGTATTTATGAGGAAAAAACAATGTTTACGGACGTGACAGTTCTCCGTTACGGACGTGAGCGCTCTGAAAGCGGCACTAAAATATGCTTTAAAACTTTCACAGAGACATCAAACAGAAAGTACAAAACCTTTCTTTAATCTGAATTTCGTTTTGTATTAGTTGTATCTTAATTTTAATCAACTTCAACTTCTTTAGTCAACTTCATCTTAGCCGACAAAGAAAACACTTGTTTATTAATAAACAATTAAAATATCTCCTTGCTATATTTTACATATTCATAATCATTACTTTTGCCGGTTCTTTTTGACAGCTTTTACAAGCCTTTTAGGTGCTTTATTGGCAGCGCCACCCTTACATGTTACATGAGTCGCCATGCACGGTATCACGTCCGCACCCACCAGAATAGGCCTGTATATATAAAATTCTGGCTATATATATATATATATATATATATATATATATATGTTGCCCCCTCATTTAAAGACGGGACCCCCCAAAAAAAAAATTCTGGCTACGCCCCTGGTTTACACTGAGATGATAGCAGTATCATTTTCAAAAACTTGCACTTTGAAACCCAAATTCAAGAGTTTGCATTTTCAAATGGCCCTCAAAACATTGTTGTCATTGTAAGTGAATGAAAACGCATAAAAAGGTTTAAGTTTTTAGTTGAAAATTGGGGCGTGTAAGTGGCCCCTTAATTTAATCATGATAACGGTGTCATGTAAACGGCCACTAAAATTGAATCACAAATAATCACATGTTAATATGTGCTGAGAAAATCTATTTTTTGTGGTTACATTTTATTTTGATAAACTCTGTGTTTTCTGGCATTCATTGCAAAGTCTTGTTTAGTGTGACAGCTGCGTTTCTGAGTTACCCGTGTCTTGTCTATATCCCTGGTTTCCCGTATTTCCCTGTCTCTTGGACCTTGTTTTATGTTTGGACTGTTTGGCTGTGTGTTTGACCCATCGCCTGTTACATGGATTATGATTTTGGATTGCCCTAAGAAAGCTGTGTTTCCATCCTCAACCAAAGTCTTGGAGCAGTTTGTTACAGTAGACTGTTAGGTTATGGTTAGGTGTTAGGGTTAGTAGAACAAGTTTACATGTAGTTGCAAAGTTGCTTATAGTAAGTAGAATGTCTCTTGGGGGAGCATCAAAATAAAGTGTTAGGAGATATTAAGCAGACAGTCTATTAATACACTAATGACTGCTAGTTGACATGTAGTTGCAAAGTTACTTGTTTGTAGAATGTTTAAAGTGAACTATCGAAATGAAATGTTACCTTAATTGTTCATATTATGACATAAATTAGGCTTTTAAAAAAATAATTGATGTATGTTTTTTTTTATAACAAATTGTGTGAAATGTACAAGGTTTATTTTTCATGCTATTTTATTACTCAAACTATACTTCAAACTGAAACAATTATAAGGCATGATGTAAAAGGTGTTTAATGAGACCTGAAAATCTAAATAGGTTATACTGTGTGCTGAAAGCAAAATAGTTTGAAGGACAGATGAAGATCAGTGGAAATGCATAAACTTAGTCTGAAGTTAATGTCTTATAGCAAGCACTGAACCATCTTGCTTTAGTTTTAAACATGTAGATATGATCTTCTGTACAGGCATTGTGTGTGGTGTAAATGATGAATCTGGGATCTCATTCCTGAGCACTTTTCTTTGCTTAACCGTTCTGCTCTGCTCTGCTCTGCTCTTACCTGCTGATTGCATTAGCCTCTGAAAGTGTATCACGCGTTTCATACCACAGCACTCTAATCAGTTTCCCAAGTAATGACTGACCAGACCTCCGAGATGTGACTCTTGTTTCCTTCTGGGCAAAAACAACCTCAAGGTTTATTCACATTACTGGAGGCATATCAAATGCATTAGTGCTTCATCATTTGAGCTTTCATTTTCTAGCTATTGTGAGGTTTAGTTTTTGATTCTCCAACATAATGCTTTTGAAGATCATTGTTTTAAATGAATTGTAAAAGTATTCACAGTCTAATTTTTGAGTTTGAGTTTACAAATAAGACATAATTACAATGTAATTTTAATTCACTCTCCAATAAACACACACTTAATGTAAAATATTTATTTATGCTATGTCAGGCATGTCTTGCAATGCTGAAATGAAACTGATACACATAATGGTGTTCTGAGTTAAAGGATTTTGGGGAACTGAGTTGAGCTTTCAGTGATAGTTGTGGTAATAAAACCATATTCCTACTTTCATGTCCTCTTCTCTTTACTTTAGTAAGTTAGGTTTTAGTCCTCAAATGCATGAGAGAATACAGTTTTGGTCACTAGTCTCTGTGTCAGCATGTCAGCTATTATGAAATCAGCCTTTTGTTGCCTCAAATCATACTTCCATAATGCTTATAAAAATGCCATCTATTTGTAAATCAGTTGACCAATTGTTAGGATTCATAATGTGATCTACTGATCTTAAAGGGTTAGTGCACCCAAAAATGTCTGTCATTAATTACTCACCCTCACGTCGTTCTAAACCCGCAAGACTTTTGTTCATCTTCGGAACACAAATGAAGAATTTTTTGATGAAATCTGATATTTCTGTCCCTCTATTGATACGCAACTTCCACTTTGACGCTTCAAAAAGTTCATAAAGAGATCATTAAACTAATCCATAAGAATTGAGTGGGTTAATCCAAAATTTTCTGAAGAGACACTATCGCTTTATATGATGAACAAAGTTATAGTTGCGTAGCTGTCAACGGAGGGACAGAAAGCTCTCAGATTTCATCAAAGAGATCTTCATTTGTGTTTCGAAGATGAACGAAAGTCTTACGGGTTTGACGAAATGAGGACTGAGTAAATCTTTTTTGGGTGAACTAACTATTTAAAGGAAACATGTAAAGCTTTATTATAACTGTTGCCTTCAGATGAGTGATGGCATGTTTGCAAGGTGTTTTCAGTCTTTTCGTCTTTTTGTGTACAACCTTTCATTAGAACTGCCAAAATACACCTTCATTCAGGGGTGAGCCAGGATTTACACAGAGAAGGTGATGGTTAAATGTGTTTAAAGGCTTCACTGCTGTTGTCACACTGACTGAAGGGTACAGTAGTTTCTGTGTACTGGCAAATACCATTTAACATAATGGGTGAACTTGTGTTTAAGTTTCCATCCAAGTTCTGAATTTATTTTTTGTGGAAAATCATATCGCAAAAAATAAACTGCAAGTAAAGTAGTGATTCCATTCAAAAAAGTACATTTTATGCAAATTATGGCAGTTTTATTTACATTTAGGAGTTTGCATGCAGTATTTTTAATGCGATCTCACAATTTGAATACATGTGGGCTAAAGAAATTTTTTTCATGTTATTGTATGGTTTCAGAAAACTTATAAATAAGTCATAAACTACCATTTAAAATTTGGGATCAGTAAGATTTAAAAAAAAAGAGAGAAGCAATTAATACTTTTTACTTATACTTTTTTTAATGCAAGGATCCATTAAATTGATCAAAATTGACAGTAAAGACATTTACAATTTAACAAAAGATTTCTATTTAAAATAAATGCCATTATTTTGAACTTTTTCTAGTCTTTAAAGAATTCTGGGGGAAAAAATGTATCTCCAGAAGCACAACTGTTGTCAACATTGATAATGATAAGAAATGTTTCTTGAGCAGCAAATTAGCATGTTGTTAGAATGTTAGAATGATTTCTGAATGATCATGTGACGCTGAAGACTGAAGTAGTGATGCTGAAAATTCATATGTAAATTTTCAGGTTGGAGTGGCATAAATAAATATATAAAGGAATACATAACTAATCTAATTCATTATACCCTTATCCTTTAATGATGAGTTTGAGACTTTTTGGCTAAATGGTTTAAGATTTTTGTCATCCTTTTAGCAATGGTGGATCGAGTTTACACAAGATATTTCTGTGAAATCAAATCCGTGAAAGAATGTGTTCTCATAGATTTGTACATATGACTGAGACATGTTAACAATAACATTTGTTCTCCTATTTTTTTTACATTTATTTCCAGGTTTATTGGACAAAGAGCCTCTGAAGGAAGAGGATGAGGACATGGTGTCAGAGGTGGACCTCAACAACACTGTCACAGAAGAGGAGCGAGAGGAAATGGAGAATGAACTGACTAAGGTACTTTCCCCAATGTTTTAGTGCTGTAAACTAGGAAAATGAGGTGCAGTGCAGGCACATTAAGAGCTGTTTTATCCTTAGAAATGTTAGTCTGTGAATTGAAAGGCCACAAAGCTCAAGCAGAAATTGTCTCGCGTGTTATGCAAATCCTGCAGATCTGTCATTTTCCCTCTTTGCATGTTGTGACTCAATGTAAAAAGTGCAAAGGAGATACAGTATGTATACCTGTTCTGACCCTTAAAAATGACTTTTATCTGTGAAAAAGGGTAGTTAGCTTGGGTTAGGTTAGTATTGACATGTGATCCAGTTTACTGTACTGTAGTCACTGAAATTTACTGTGCTGTTGCCGCACAAACGGTCTGCATTATCTCGTCCAAAACATAGCACCCTTGATTGGAAATCATGTGACCTAAGCTTTTCCGTTTTTTTTCTCTGGGCTGTTTGATCCCCCCAGATCTTCACAGTCCATTAAGCCATGTAAGGCTGACGGTATCTGTGTCACAGTTTGTGTGTGAGACAGAAAGGACAAAAAGAGTGGACAAGTCATATTAAAACTGCATTCTTTGTTGTTCAGTTGTACATTTTCTAGCTGTTATATGTAAATCTGAAGAGCATCACAAGAGCTTCTCAGCCCCCAACCTTGACCTATTTTCCCTCTGTCAGTTAGAAGAAGAAATCACTACTTTGAAACAAGTCCTGGCCTCCAAAGAAAAACGTCACTTGGAGCTGAAACAGATACTAGGGATCACACCCTTGAGTGAACTACGACAGAACTTCAGCAAGAGCTGGTACGACATGCAGACCAGCACTGCGTAAGTACAGTAGTGTTTGCTAAACCCTGTGATTAATGTCTTTCGTTGTGGCTTATTGTGACTACAGAGGCATGCACCTTTTTAAGAGGAAAATAGTGGTGGTTATGACACATGACCAAAATGTTGGAGAAAAAAAAACACTTTTTAACAACCTAGTAGTTCTTCAGATATTACCTTTCATGTAAAATAGCTTTTTGTGGAAGTAAAAGGTCTGCAAAGTTTCAAAGATCAAAGTGCATGATAAATGGAGTTATTGTCTCCTAAAAGAGAGAACCAATTTTGAACTGTTTGAGTTGTCAGTAGTTAGTGCTGTCAGTAAAGTTACACTTAATTTTAAGGTGGCAGTTGCATTGGCCCTCATTTATCAAAAGTGCGTACACCAAATTTCCAGCGTACACCTGGTGTACACCCAAAACCACGGTGACTTTGAGATTTATCAATATGGACGTTGGCGTACGGCACGCTCAAATCCTACGCCAGCTCAGGAGGTGGTGTACATGTACGCACGTTTTGAGTTAGTGCGGAAATGCGCAGAAAAACAATTCTTAACACCACAAAACGCACTGACAAACTAAAAGATATGATATACTGTATTATGACCCACTGTAAAAAAAAACAACAACAACATAGTAATTATAAACTTCAGTGTTTATTTTTGTGCAACATGGACTTCAATGTTTAATTTGTGTGACTTTACAAAGGCATTTGTTTGGTAGGCAATTCATGTATTCCTTCAGTTGCGAGCCTGTGCGCTTTACCTGACGTTTCAGGGTTAGGCCCGGCAGGTGCGCACGGACTGGGTTCAGTAATGAAAGGCTTTCAATGACCAAAAAATAATTCAGACTGACAAAATAATAAAAATGACATTCTTCTTCTTTTAAATAATAATAATAATAACGACATTCTTCTTTTAAATAACAATGTGTCATTAATAATAAAAATCATAATAATAAGAAGAATATTACAAATTGTCATGCAATTATTAATGTGAATGAATGGTACTCCACATCACATCATCATCACTATTGTACACCCCAATACATGTGACGTGATACGAAATTAAATGCTAATTGTTTCAAAACACGTGCTGTAAAAAAATGCATTGTGATAGGTCATTTCGGCTCCACGTCGGAGAAGTTTCTCTTTTTTGCCGTCTTCCGTGTGTCCATGGCGTAAAGTGAGGGCGTGGGGGAAGCGGAGACTTGAATATATAGGGGAGTGTTATTCTAATGACGATCGTTTTCAGCCGCGGCATTTATCAAGTGCAGGTATTGCGTACACCTGGATTTCAAAGGTACGCACAGCTTCTTAAATCAGGCGGTGAGAGGAGTGTAAGCATAATCTTACGCCAACATATACACCCGTTTCTACGCAAGAATGATAAATGAGGGCCATTGTACTTACTCAAATATGTACTTAGTAATATTACTTAACTACATGTATTTACTATATTACGGTTACGGTTTGGTTTACTTGTAGTTATGCATCATTTACTGTTATTACTATACTAAGTACATGTAGTAACGTGTAGCTTAAAATAAAGTGTTTCCCCTGTTTTTTACTAACATGCTTCCTTCTTGAGAATGAATTGCAATCTGAAAGAGGATGTTGAAACTGCTGTGTTTTCCCTCTGTCAATGTATATTTAGGTTATTACAATCATGATGTGATCCATATCTACTTCAATTCACATTCACTTATACAAACAGCGCCTGTCTGAGACACAGCCCATTTGCACGGTAATAACGTCATTGCGACAAGGCTTGCTGCACATCCCTCTTTCACTTTATACGTACACACACTGAACATAGACATGAACAAATGGCCTATTATTGTCAATGAAAGGGCAATAGTGTAGAGGCTTGCTTAAAATCACTTCTCATTATGACTCATGAAGTATCATAACAATGTTGTGCATTACTGTTTACGATCACTAGCCTAGAACAGCTATTCTGTTTTTAAACAGATTAATACTCAGTTTACAAGCATGATGAATAGAAACCATTCATAAGCAAAGATTATGTGAATTAATGTTATCAGAAAAACAGCTGTTTATTGTACAATAATTCATTTAGCAGACACTTTTGCCCAACGTGTTGCCCATTCTCGTTAGCTCTGGTGGATTGACTTGTTGAAAGGTTATTTTTTTGGAAATCAAATCTGTGCTAGAAAGTTTGCTTATAGAACAATTCTATAAACTAACATTCTATGTCTCCAGAATTAACATTCGCTATTGACACTTTAATTATTTGACACTTAAGCTTTCTTTTTTTGTATTACTGTTTAACATTATAATCATTAGAACTACATTAAAGGGTATGTTCATATGATAATAAGCATGTCTGACTTTGTTTATATTCCCATGTTCATCTGGTCATTAAGTTACAGTGTCATGGTAACTAGCATCTCAAATGAAAAGCCCTTCTCATGTCGCAGTTGTCATGGGCAGAGAGGACAAACTGATCAGATGGCGTCTTCTGACCGATCTGGATCATTTCTGTATTAGTCTGAGTGACTAGATTTCCAGCTCCTACAATAAATTAGATTTCCAGCTCCTAAAATAAGCATTCTTTCATAATTTATTCAGCATCATGTCATTCCAAATCTGTATGACTTTCTGTAAGAATTTTTTTTACGCACAGTTCACACTGCGCTTTTCCTTACGACATGAATAGGGATGATCAAGCTCCAAAAATGACAATTAAACAACATAACGTCACTATAGAACTAATCCAGACTTGTGTACTATAGTCTTCTGAAGTCATAAGATAGCTTTATGTGAGAAACGCAAGTTTTTGTAGGCTTTTAAAGTCGGAATGTGCCACTTTGGATACTGAATGTGTAAAATGTTATTAAATGTGGGAGTTTTTGTTAGGAGCTCTTGGGTCAAAAGGATTTTGTGACTTCAGTACACTGGTTTAGATGAACTTGCTGTCTAAAATCGGATGGGACTCTCAAACAGACATTTATGAAAAAGCATAGAATAGGAAGTCACTCACTCTTATCCGGGCTCAACGAGGAGGATTTTTTGTATTGGCCCTGCCCTGCCAAAATTTTCACTGAATAATAAATCAATTAAAATAATTATTGTTTTCATTGTGACCCATGTAACCTTAAAATATAAGGTTATAACACCACATTTCAGATACCAGTGAAATTTCAGTGAAATTAGCATTATGAATCTACTGTTCCCTTTGTGGACTGTCTTCTTGTATTCTCTATATTGAAGCAGAATTTCTTCCTGTTTTGTACAAGATCATGTAGAAAAAGTGAAGTAAAGTTCTTCCTGCTTACAATTCAGAAAAGGCACCTTTTGTGCCTGTTGGCTACTTGGTTTAAAGTTTGTTCTCGTTCTCCAGTCTCCTTTGGGAACATGTTTAATTCACTGTAACATACACTAAAGATTTAACTATATAAGGTACAACGGGGCTAAAGGCACAGTCCATCCTCATGGACTGCAGCAGATTTGTCAGTTCTTGCTGTGAGATGTGACTCCACTCTTCCACCAAGGCACTTGCAGGTTCTCTAACATGTCTGGTTGGTTACATGTGGTTTGGGACTGCAAGGACGATCACCTGTCTCCCTGTAGCACTGTCAGACATTGCAGTTTATTGCTCTGGCCACAGTCCTCATGGCATGTTCACATACTGTACCTGTCAGTAAAAAGGTCTCTTTAGTGTCCTATTGGAACTGTGTCTTTGGGTGTATTCACACCTGCCTTGTTTGGTTCGATTGAATCGAACTCTAGTTCGTTTCCCCCCTTGGTGCGGACCTTTTGGGCAGGTGTGAATACAGCAATCGAACTCGGGTGCGGACCAAACAACCAAACCGAGACCCAGCTGAAGAGGTGGTCTCGGTACGGTTCCAAACGAACTCTGGTACGGTTCGAATTTCTGTCCAATGAATGAATGACCTCAAGCATACGTGTGGTTTTGCTTACAAATTTTGGTTCACTTGCAAAAAGAGCAGTGTGAAAGCGAACCGTACCAAAAAAAAAAAAAAAAATGTATTTGGTCCGGACCAAAGCAAGTGAACTATCGTACTTTCCTGGTGTGAATACACCCTTTGTCTACTACCTGTAAACTGTTTGTGTCTTAAGGACTGTTCCACAGGTGCATATGCAATAGTTGTTTTTGGTTCATCGAACAAGCATTAAAAAAAAATTGGCTAAAACCTTTTCAATAAAGATTTGTAAAGCTTATTTGGATTTATAAAATTTTCATTCAAATCCCGAAAAGGGACGCTTCTTTTATTGCTGAGTATATATACCGTGTACATGGGGTCATTTCTACTATGTAGTGTGTTTTAAACTCAGTAACGTTTAAAAAATGTATTCTGCATTAAAGAATGGATTCTGAAATATTTTGTTCTATTTTATTTATCAGTGACAATATTTGTTATTTTTGTACTGTTCTGGCAGATACAAAAAGACATCTGAGACCCTGACGACGGCAGGACAGCGGACCTCAACTGCCTTCAGTAACCTGGGCACTACCATCACCAGGAAGTTCGGGGATATGAGGTACAATGTCCCTTTCCCCCTCTGCCTCTTTCTGCTGTCCCATCATTTCCTGTTTTTTTTTTCTTTTCCTGTAGGGATCTCTCACAAACACAAAGTTCACACATGCTGTATATGTTGCACAGTGAAATGGCAGTGGTCTTGAGGCGTTTACCTCGGACAGTCTGTTTGAGAGGCATGTTTGTGTTATGTAAGCCTCATTTAAGCAGCTTTCAGCGGGCCAGATTGGAGGCAGATCCAGCTGGCAGAGAAATAAGAGCTTGTGATGGCATGAAGAATTGACCAGCTCCTCTTCACTGGCTCCTGGATGGTTGACACTTTCTGTGACAATAGATGCTTTCAGAAGTGTCATAGTCTACAACAGTGTGATACATGATTGACTGTTGACAGTTTGTTTGAGTTATTTTATAATGGTCATGCTTTAAAGATGGCCATCTTAAGCACTGCAGAAAATCAGTATATTAAAAATCAATATATATTCTTAAAACAAGATATTGAGAAGCAACATTTTGTACTATAATAGAACTGTTGTCAGAATGTATGTTATACATTTATATATTTTTTTTATAATCTTATATTAATATGTATGCATACCTGTATATTTATTCACATACGTAATTATATATATATAAATTGTGTTAACTGTATGCATTATTATTAGCGCTTATCAAATGAGAGTTTCTTGTTTTAAGGATGTTTAGGTATTTTTTACTGGAAGACAAGTCAAAAATATAGATACAAAATTGGCAAAATATAAGAACTTTTGCGGAAGTGTTAAAGGATATTCATTATGTTGTATGCTCTTATTAGTGCTTTTAAGACAATTTTATTCATTAATGACTTGCAGAGATATAAAGCTGAAAATCAATGCATGAAGCCCAGTTCTAATTTATTACTCAGTCCTGCCTTTGCTTTAGCAAAGTAGTGTTGATTTGACTGTAGATCCAATACTTCCTACCTTATTTTACTTCAGCATGTTTGGCCTTCAGGTACTGTATCCTATGAGGTATGTGTGTTTGGATGCCAGTGTGTGACGCTGTCTCTCTGCATGTGTCTGGGGGGTTTTCCACCTCATGTTTGCAGTGAACATTCAAAGAACAATGTGTAGCCTTGCATGCTCATCGGCTCCTAGCAATAGCAGCAGAGCGCATGATGATACAGTTCATACTGGATGACAAGTAATGCTTTTTGCTTCTCAGGATTTCATAAATACCTTCTACTTCAAAAATGAACTTTTTATTTTGTTTAAATAATGATAAATCGTATTGTTGTGCAGTCCTGAGTGCTGTTCAGCCTACTTCATCTGTCCACAAATGGCAGTATTGGGAATGGTTAATGTTCATTAGCTAATTTAATATACAGTGGCCCTAAAAAGTACAATTAAGTCACAATTAAAAAAGTATGAATGCCATTGCATTAGATGCACACTTTTAAAGCAAAAAAAAAAAATCACAAGGTTTCCCATGACAAAACAATTGTTCAAAATGAAGACAAAGTATTTGTAACTTGAGGGAAACTGACTTCATGCATCGACCAAAAATTAACTTAACACCAGTTGGCCAAAAGTTGGTTCTGAGAAAAGGTCAAGCATCATTTGGTTTATATATATATTTTCCTAATGCAATGATATTCATACATTAAGTGTAACTTGAGTGTCCAAATAATTTTTATGACCTCTGTATTAAAATTCATTTACAAAATCAGTTGCATGGGGTTCAACTGCTGTTGAGGTTTGTATATAATTATGATATGATAAATTCCTCTGATTTTATGTCCAGTGAATTGACCTGAAAGTTCTGTCAGTATAGTTGTTCTTAATGTGAGAACTGCATGCATTTTATGGTTTGTACTCTTCTGGCAGAACTCAATCTGTGGTTTGAGTCTCATATGACCAAATGTTGCATGGCCTATAATCTGTCAGCAAAAATAATTTACAATGTTCTTTCCCTATCTCTGATGCGCACCAAAGGTCGCATTCCATTGGGTAAGATATTGCGTTCATAGATCCCAGATAGAGATGAGCGATAGCTGCTTAATAGATGCATGAGAACAGTGATGGTGCTGAAACTAAATCTGACTTAAAGACAGGACTCCCATAAATAATCAATATAGGTGTGAAGGGGTATTCAAATATCTGAGCAGTTAATATGAATATTTCAATACAATTTCAATGAGTGTCAGCCTAACATTGATTCTAACATTGTGTGGAGTCATAAACTCTTTAGAATAGATCACATGAGTAGTGAAATGGTTCAATGTCTGAGACTATGGCGTAGCATTATAGACTGGTCTCATTTTATTTTTAATTTTCAGCAATTTTGATTAATGTAGATCCAAAGCGACAATCATTTCTTTGTCTCCCACATTGACTGTATGTTGTTTACTAAATCAGCATCTGTTGCTTTTCTTTGTGAACTATGTATGACAAATAATGCACACTCTTTGATAAATAGCAGAACCCCTTTCTTCCACCTGCTTTGAGAAGATGTTTTTTTATCAAGCACGTGGTTTAGTTTCTATGCATAGCAAACAGAAAGTGCAAAATGATCTGTACAGTTACCCAGTTCACATGCAGCTTACTACCAGTATAGCTATAAAAGGAATCTTTGCCTTTATGGGATAGTTATACGTATACGGTTCAAAACCGTTCAAAGGTTTGGGGTCAATTTTTAATTTTTGAAAGAATTTAATACTTTTATTCAGCACCGATGCAATAAATTGATACAAAGTGACTGTAAAGACATCTATATTGTTACAAAAGATTTATTTTTCAAATAATATTATAACAAATATTAAGTCTTCTGTTTTCAACATTGATGATAATAAGAAATGTTTCTTGAGCAGCAAATCAGCATATTAGAATGATTTCTGAAGGATCATGTGACTGAAGACTGGAGCAATGATGCAGAACATTCAGCTTTTCCATCACAGGAATAAATTACAAAAATATAAACGACCCCAAACTTTTGAACGGTGGTGTAGATGTAGTGAAACTTAAATACAACTAGAATTATAACTGTTCGATTATTAGCATTTTATGTATCTTATTTGCCATGTATTTCTTTGTCCATGATGATGATTGAACCTCTCTTTTGCTTGGCCATGCTTTCATGGGACAGCTATTCTATACGCCATTCAATGAGCATGCCTGCAATGAGGTAAATATGTGTAACAGCTTGCTTTGCATGTTTTTTCTTTCATTGCATTTTATAAAACTTTTTAAAGCATCAAACAATGTGATACCACATATATCATATGCATATATAAAACAGTACACTACAGGTTGAGTGTTTTATACAGTTCGATTTATACCGTCGTGGTTTTGTTGCATTAAAAAACTGTAAATAATACCTGCATGTACTTTTTCATCACAACAAAAAACCTGTTAGGACTCCTTTTGAATGGACCAAGTTTAAAGTTAGATTAGGGTTGGTGAAATGCGTAAAACGAAATTGTCTTTATTCCACAGGAACTCACCTAGTTTCAAGTCCTTTGAGGAGAAAGTTGAAAGCACAGTTTCAAACATTAAGGTAAGCCTGACAATAAAATGACCTTATTAGTGGTCAAACACTAACTTTGTTTGTCCCTTAGTTCAGTGCTGTTAATAATTGATCAGCTTATCATTGGGAGTTTTCAACTTCACTGTGCTTGTTGTCGGCACACTATCCAATGTTATGGGAGTTTTGTGTTGTGAGCAGTCAAAGGTTGGAGGAACAGGAGGTGCAGGAAGTTTTGAAGAGGTCCTGTCATCAGCGGCCCATGCCAGCGCCCAGGACACCCCTACTAACAGCGTAACTGAGAGGAGTGAGCGCTCATGCTGAAGATGTCAAAGGTCTACAGGTGGAACTGTGATGCCTCCTAGTGGTCTGGAGACCACAGTGAAAATTGCTTTGGGGGCCCACGACACAGTAATACATGCCTTCAGATGTATGCAGGTGGATTATCCGTGCAAAATATTTATTATTTTTGTATGGAAGGAAAACAACCAAGTGGAGCATGTTTATTCTTTAACTTTTCTTCAAAATATGTATATTTTTCAAGGAGACTGCCTTTGGTGTAGTACTGCGTTACTTTATCATTATTTATACTAAACTCAACATTGTGTTAACAGCAACAAAGCATGATACATTTCCAGGACCAAAAATAATGGCTGAATATCCAATCCTAAGAGAAGTACTTGAAAGAATGTTTAACTAAATGGATGTTAACTTGCTTTTTTCCTGTCATATATCTGTTAATGCTCCCTTTCCTGCAGTATACCCCACAACTAGAGCACATGTTTGCTGATAACAGATGCAAACAGCAAATTAAGGATTACTGCTGTCTATTCGTTTATCTAATATGCCTTGTGTGAATTATGAATTGTTAACAATAATTGTCACTGACCAAAAATGTATAGCATTATTGTTTTGTTTTTTTTGTTTTTTCTTCATACATTTGTGTAAAATTTGTTGCAGCTTTACATATTTAACATTGACATTTAAGTCAATTGTTGTTTTAAGGAAGAGGATTTCATAACCAAAATCTTTCTTCAAAGTGTTGTGTTGAGCTGCGTTCATTGATAACGTTAGTCATTAAACGTTTTTTTGCAAAGTCACCAAGTCCCGGCTCATCAGTCATGAAATAAAGGTGAACTGAACTGAAATCATAAACCATAACATGGGGATTAATTTTACTGTTCCCTCATCATTAAGACACTAAAGTGTGGCAAAGTCTCTGCAAAGACCTTCGATTTTTTTGTGTGTGTGTGTGTTGCCCCTGCTTTATGCTTTGCTTTCCACCTTTTCTGTCAAAATTTCAGAACCGTAGAACTGATTAGGTTTACAAACATATTTTGAAAGTTGTTAGAATTATTGCAGGACGGGTTGTTTACATTTCCCTTGAGTTATGCGTTTAACATAGTAAAATCAGGTTCAGTGGTCATAAAATATGCTTTTTATTAAAGAATGTAATACAGGAAGTCAGTAAAATACTGATCAAAAGAAAAGAAAAGAACTTCTGTGAGGTTAAAAAACGCAGTTTCACATATTCCCATTTCAATTTTAATAAAAAGGTTGATTTCTATTAATAAAATTACAACCGTGGAAATAAACCATGTCCTGCAGAACATTCAAACAAACAGGAACATCACACAACCACAAACCATGCTTCTGTACAATGAAATAAGACAATAAAACAGAATATCTCGACAAAATAAACACTCTTGTGCACAGACGTGTGGAGGTAGCTTCATTGCCTGACAGGAATGGAGATCATGGTGTTGCTAGGGTGTGAGAGCTTGTGTCAGTGGTCTTCTCAGTAGCATTATCTCCTTTGGCAGCGATGTGGCGAGCTCTTTCCTCATTCAGACTCTTCACCAGACTCAACACCTCTGGGTGATGGAACCTGCCTGTGATGAGAGGGGAAAATACATCTGAGTCATATAGCAGTCAAAAGAGTTAGTGTATGTCCTAAAGACAAAGGTCTCTATCTGTCTAGATCAGGGGGTGCCAAACTCGCACGTCCTGATTTTGCAGAGTTAGACGCGTTTATCCTGGTACAACATTCCGTTCCGAAATTTTACTTTGAACCATATCCCTGCCCCTAAACCTAACCCTACACTAAAGTTATCCCTAAAAGGTATAAGTGAATCACACTGATGTAGAAGCACTTAACCCAGGTTGTAAGCCTAAACTTGACATGAACTGTAAACGTGTCCCTCAAATCTGATTGGTTGGTTGGAATGTTGTTCTAGGATCAACAAGGATGTTGATCCAGGAACATGTTGCACTTGGTGAAATCAAGTTCTGTGCTACACAGTACTGCAGAGTTTAGTTCCAAACCTGCTCAAACACACACACACCTGTAGTTTTCAAATAACCCTGAAGGACTTGAGTAGCTGGATCACGTGTTTATTTAGGGTTGAAGCTAAACCCTGCAGGAATGTGGCCCTACAGAATTGAGTTTGACATCCCTAATCTAGATCAATAGCAAAATTCAATATAAAGTAGGGGTGAATTAGATCACAAAACTCATGGTTCGGATCATACTGTGTTTTTTGAGTCATTGATCGGTTCATTGATCGCCTTAAGTACTTCAATACCACAGCAAAAGCTACTAGCCAAACTAATAAAATTCAAGTAAACAGTACTTTCCAGGTAGTTCCAACAGTAGTATTTAGGTACAGAAATTGAATAATCAAATGTAAAATAGCACTGCAGAGTCTTCACTGTATAAATTAAATATAATTAATATTTGTTAAAGCCAATTTTGTCCTTTGTTGCTTTGTCATCTTCTTGCGCTTGAATGGTTTAAAATCGCTTGTGTGTTTAAATTGGCAAGACTTAAAAACAAATATAAAATGTAAATGATAAACTGTCACTTTATGATGGTCAAACTTTGCAATTACAAACGGTTAATCGATTATCGATTAATTGTCGAAAAAAATTTACTCGATTAAATTAATTGTCGGCTAATTGAACATTGTCGGCTAATTGAACATTGCGAACGGATTCTCACGCGAGAGAGCCGACACAAACTTGAGGCGGCAAAAAAGAAACCAAACATGAGGCGGTCAAAACGAAGTGGAGTGCATCGATATTGACTCAGCTATACAGCGTGCTAACCTCGAAAATCCAGCTGTATTCTAACAATAACTTAGCTCATACCTGTCAACACTCCCGTTTTTCCCGGGTTTCTCCCGTTTTTTAGCCCTATCTCCCGGACCCCTCCCGGTTTGTTATTTTTTCCGGGAAACTAGTCTAACTGTCTGTCACACGTTCTACCGTCCACATCGTTACTTAATAAACAAAATAAGATAAAAATTAGCATCAAACAGAAATTACCCGCATACATGGGGTGTTCGCAACTTCGCATAGACAGAAAGGGGTGTTCGAGGCGCACGCCACATTCAATACAACACTGCCGATAATTCAACAGGGAGCGCGCAGCTCTTAAAGGGGCCACACCTTATTTCCACTCGTTACAAGTTGTAAATTTTACTCCCCCTCAGCCTATATTATAAGTGCTGTTGCTAATGTTTCAAGTTTTTTTTATATAAGTAGTTTACCAGATAGATTATTATATATAGGCTTAGTGTAGGTAGGCTAAGCCTACCCATATAGATTTTTATTTAAATTTTATTTGATGTTGCTTAATGTTTCACATGCAACAGGTGCGCCAGTGCACAATTATTTTTTATGTATTTTAATTTTCTGTGCATAATTTATTTTGTTAAACTACATAAATGCCATAATCTGTAATGTATTCCAACTGTTCCAATAAAACATCAATTGAGCAATATAACATGCATTTTCATTCAGTATATAAGCAATATTTTGCTTTTTATGTTAAATTGATACGGTGAGAAATTTACATTCTCAGGAAAATAGCTGATTATTAGTTAATCGTTAATCGATCGATAAGGTTGATCAACTAATGATTAATGAATTAATCGATCATTTGCATCCCTATCGCAGAGTAATTGCACATTTGTACACATGCGTGCCAAACGGTGGGGCTAGGTCTGTACGGATCAACAACAATCTGTTACACCCCTAATATAAAGCTAGTGCATTTAAATCAATAATTGCAAGTATGAAAACTATAAGTTATTGCAAAATGGCCTATTCAAAAATATGCAAATATTTGTAGTGTGTGGCGAGAGAATCGATTTGTTCATTTGCAGTTCTTTGTAGGAGTGAACAGCCACTGTTGAGCACATCTAATACAATTTACTTTGCTTGCTCTTCTTAGAATTACTTATCTAATTAGATCCTGAGCTTGTAGAAGTTAGAAAACAAGATCAAACCTTCAGTGGAGGTGAAGAACTCCTGGAGTCTTCCAGGTTTCCCCTCCAACTCTTCATATTCATGAGCTTGTATTATCATCTCCAGCTGGTCGAATTCTTTCACCAGTTTGGCTTCTGGACTGGACTGAGCCTCATACTCCTATGAGGGATGCAGTCCAGTTTATAATGTCATTCTGAACCAAAAAAAAAGAGGAACTTGGTCATGTGGTTTTGTTTTGATCATTAACTCACCTCCCATAAGTTGTAAATCTCTTTCCGCAAGCCATCATCTAACAGGCCTGTGATGTGCACCATTGCCTCCTAAAGAGAAAGATTCTTAATGTTTAATGTGTACACAAACAAAATATTTTAAATGTGAAATTAAACTTAAAACCATCATACATTTTCCCTTCTGTGCTTCTCTGTTTTGCTAACATTGTCTGCAGGAGCAATATCTCCCACAATACACTCGGCCAAGTCATGAACTAAAGCCAGCTTCATGCATCTGTGAAGAGAAGAGATGATCAATTATGTGAATGCATCTAAATGAACTGCTCATTATTGTTTACTTTGCACATTTTAGAATAATTGTCTTTGTTTTTTATAGTTGAGCTATAAGAGTTGTAAAGATATTTATACATTTTGTACAATTTATGTTGCGTGAAATTAGCTTTCTAGAACATTTATGCATAAGCCTCAACAGCTTTTTTAATTAAAACTTTGACTGGTAGGAATATGTATATGCATGTTTATGAATAAATAAATAAATCGAACGAGTGTGATTGAAACAAAATGAACTGCACAAGTGTGAATGAATCCTAATGAATCGAACACGTGTAAATGAATCTAGATGATTCAAACAAGTGTGAATGAATCTAAATAAACAGCGCTAATGTGAAGGAATCTCAATGCACTGCACAAATGTGAATACATCTCAATAAATTGCACAAATGAGAATGGATCTAAATGAACTTCACAAATTATCGATCAGTCTAAGTGAACCGAACAATTGTGAATGAATCTAAATGAACTGAACAAATGTCAATCAATCTCAAACTTCACAAGTATGAATCAGGTATGAATGCTTAAATGAATTGACTCTTCTCTAAACCTCGCCTTAAAGTCTCTACAAACCAAAATCATACTTTAGCAACTGTTGCCACACAAACTTTTGTTTCTCTCACAGCGTGGATCTGTGTTTGTTTGGATAGATTTATGGAAATTATCGAAAAACACGTTACAGCGTCGTTGCTAAGTTACTTATAATCGTAACAGAAGAACCCGAGGAAGATATAACTAGTATTTTGTTCATCTGCGCGTGCTGTAGATTAAACTGTCAGCAATCATTCATAAATAAACAGAAGAAACATCAACGTTAGTTCAAAGGTAAATAGTCGACATATATGTAAATAATCCTCGATTTTATGATCCCTCATACAAACCTTTCTTTATTGACACTGATGTCCTGTATTGTTAAGGCCATCATTGACATTCTATACATATGATCAGACACACTCTCAGGCTGTTTGATATTTGTGTACACCCATCCTGTTCTTGGTACGCGCTGCAACACAAGCAATCGTTATTATAGCATATATGTTAACCTGCAAAACATTGTACTAATACGAATTTCACTCACTTTTAGCTGTCCGACTAATTTCATGAATTGTAACAGGTTGTCCATTCCGTTGACCATAGTCTCGAGTAGCCAGACCTTCAGACTGACGGCTGAAGGTCTGGAATTCATAGCAGCTTTCATTGGCCAAGGCCCGCCCATAAGGCCGTTTGACCGACATGTAAAACAACCAATTACAGTTCGTTTCGTTCAGCGTCACGTTTCGGTGCGTGGAAATGTCCCCACAACAACAGACATAAAATATGCTTTTTATTAAAGAATGTAATACAGGAAGTCAGTAAAATACTGATCAAAAGAAAAGAAAAGAACTTCTGTGAGGTTAAAAAACGCAGTTTCACATATTCCCATTTCAATTTTAATAAAAAGGTTGATTTCTATTAATAAAATTACAACCGTGGAAATAAACCATGTCCTGCAGAACATTCAAACAAACAGGAACATCACACAACCACAAACCATGCTTCTGTACAATGAAATAAGACAATAAAACAGAATATCTCGACAAAATAAACACTCTTGTGCACAGACGTGTGGAGGTAGCTTCATTGCCTGACAGGAATGGAGATCATGGTGTTGCTAGGGTGTGAGAGCTTGTGTCAGTGGTCTTCTCAGTAGCATTATCTCCTTTGGCAGCGATGTGGCGAGCTCTTTCCTCATTCAGACTCTTCACCAGACTCAACACCTCTGGGTGATGGAACCTGCCTGTGATGAGAGGGGAAAATACATCTGAGTCATATAGCAGTCAAAAGAGTTAGTGTATGTCCTAAAGACAAAGGTCTCTATCTGTCTAGATCAGGGGGTGCCAAACTCGCACGTCCTGATTTTGCAGAGTTAGACGCGTTTATCCTGGTACAACATTCCGTTCCGAAATTTTAGTTTGAACCATATCCCTGCCCCTAAACCTAACCCTACACTAAAGTTATCCCTAAAAGGTATAGGTGAATCACACTGATGTAGAAGCACTTAACCCAGGTTGTAAGCCTAAACTTGACATGAACTGTAAACGTGTCCCTCAAATCTGATTGGTTGGTTGGAATGTTGTTCTAGGATCAACAAGGATGTTGATCCAGGAACATGTTGCACTTGGTGAAATCAAGTTCTGTGCTACACAGTACTGCAGAGTTTAGTTCCAAACCTGCTCAAACACACACACCTGTAGTTTTCAAATAACCCTGAAGGACTTGAGTAGCTGGATCACGTGTTTATTTAGGGTTGAAGCTAAACTCTGCAGGAATGTGGCCCTACAGAATTGAGTTTGACATCCCTAATCTAGATCAATAGCAAAATTCAATATAAAGTAGGGGTGAATTAGATCACAAAACTCATGGTTCGGATCATACTGTGTTTTTTGAGTCATTGATCGCCTAAAGTAGTTCAATACCACAGCAAAAGCTACTAGCCAAACTAATAAAATTCAAGTAAACAGTACTTTCCAGGTAGTTCCAACAGTAGTATTTAGGTACAGAAATTGAATAATCAAATGTAAAATAGCACTGCAGAGTCTTCACTGTATAAATTAAATATAATTAATATTTGTTAAAGCCAATTTTGTCCTTTGTTGCTTTGTCATCTTCTTGCGCTTGAATGGTTTAAAATCGCTTGTGTGTTTAAATTGGCAAGACTTAAAAACAAATATAAAATGTAAATGATAAACTGTCACTTTATGATGGTCAAACTTTGCAATTACAAACGGTTAATCGATTATCGATTAATTGTCGAAAAAAATTTACTCGATTAAATTAATTGTCGGCTAATTGAACATTGTCGGCTAATTGAACATTGCGAACGGATTCTCACGCGAGAGAGCCGACACAAACTTGAGGCGGCAAAAAAGAAACCAAACATGAGGCGGTCAAAACGAAGTGGAGTGCATCGATATTGACTCAGCTATACAGCGTGCTAACCTCGAAAATCCAGCTGTATTCTAACAATAACTTAGCTCATACCTGTCAACACTCCCGTTTTTCCCGGGTTTCTCCCGTTTTTTAGCCCTATCTCCCGGACCCCTCCCGGTTTGTTATTTTTTCCGGGAAACTAGTCTAACTGTCTGTCACACGTTCTACCGTCCACATCGTTACTTAATAAACAAAATAAGATAAAAATTAGCATCAAACAGAAATTACCCGCATACATGGGGTGTTCGCAACTTCGCATAGACAGAAAGGGGTGTTCGAGGCGCACGCCACATTCAATACAACACTGCCGATAATTCAACAGGGAGCGCGCAGCTCTTAAAGGGGCCACACCTTATTTCCACTCGTTACAAGTTGTAAATTTTACTCCCCCTCAGCCTATATTATAAGTGCTGTTGCTAATGTTTCAAGTTTTTTTTATATAAGTAGTTTACCAGATAGATTATTATATATATAGGCTTAGTGTAGGTAGGCTAAGCCTACCCATATAGATTTTTATTTAAATTTTATTTGATGTTGCTTAATGTTTCACATGCAACAGGTGCGCCAGTGCACAATTATTTTTTATGTATTTTAATTTTCTGTGCATAATTTATTTTGTTAAACTACATAAATGCCATAATCTGTAATGTATTCCAACTGTTCCAATAAAACATCAATTGAGCAATATAACATGCATTTTCATTCAGTATATAAGCAATATTTTGCTTTTTATGTTAAATTGATACGGTGAGAAATTTACATTCTCAGGAAAATAGCTGATTATTAGTTAATCGTTAATCGATCGATAAGGTTGATCAACTAATGATTAATGAATTAATCGATCATTTGCATCCCTATCGCAGAGTAATTGCACATTTGTACACATGCGTGCCAAACGGTGGGGCTAGGTCTGTACGGATCAACAACAATCTGTTACACCCCTAATATAAAGCTAGTGCATTTAAATCAATAATTGCAAGTATGAAAACTATAAGTTATTGCAAAATGGCCTATTCAAAAATATGCAAATATTTGTAGTGTGTGGCGAGAGAATCGATTTGTTCATTTGCAGTTCTTTGTAGGAGTGAACAGCCACTGTTGAGCACATCTAATACAATTTACTTTGCTTGCTCTTCTTAGAATTACTTATCTAATTAGATCCTGAGCTTGTAGAAGTTAGAAAACAAGATCAAACCTTCAGTGGAGGTGAAGAACTCCTGGAGTCTTCCAGGTTTCCCCTCCAACTCTTCATATTCATGAGCTTGTATTATCATTTCCAGCTGGTCGAATTCTTTCACCAGTTTGGCTTCTGGACTGGACTGAGCCTCATACTCCTATGAGGGATGCAGTCCAGTTTATAATGTCATTCTGAACCAAAAAAAAGAGGAACTTGGTCATGTGGTTTTGTTTTGATCATTAACTGACCTCCCATAAGTTGTAAATCTCTTTCCGCAAGCCATCATCTAACAGGCCTGTGATGTGCACCATTGCCTCCTAAAGAGAAACATTCTTAATGTTTAATGTGTACACAAACAAAATATTTTAAATGTGAAATTAAACTTAAAACAATCATACATTTTCCCTTCTGTGCTTCTCTGTTTTGCTAACATTGTCTGCAGGAGCAATATCTCCCACAATACACTCGGCCAAGTCATGAACTAAAGCCAGCTTCATGCATCTGTGAAGAGAAGAGATGATCAATTATGTGAATGCATCTAAATGAACTGCTCATTATTGTTTACTTTGCACATTTTAGAATAATTGTCTTTGTTTTTTGTAGTTGAGCTATAAGAGTTGTAAAGATATTTATACATTTTGTACAATTTATGTTGCTTGAAATTAGCTTTCTAGAACATTTATGCATAAGCCTCAACAGCTTTTTTAATTAAAACTTTGACTGGTATGAATATGTATATGAATGTTTATGAATAAATAAATAAATTGAACGAGTGTGATTGAAACAAAATGAACTTCACAAGTGTGAATGAATCCTAATGAATCGAACACGTGTAAATGAATCTAGATGATTCAAACAAGTGTGAATGAATCTAAATGAACAGCGCTAATGTGAAGGAATCTCAATGCACTGCACAAATGTGAATACGTCTCAATAAATTGCACAAATGAGAATGGATCTAAATGAACTTCACAAATTATCGATCAGTCTAAGTGAACCGAACAATTGTGAATGAATCTAAATGAACTGAACAAATGTCAATCAATCTCAATAAACTTCACAAGTATGAATCAGGTATGAATGCTTAAATGAATTGACTCTTCTCTAAACCCCGCCTTAAAGTCTCTACAAACCAATCATACTTTAGCAACTGTTGCCACACAAACTTTTGTTTCTCTCACAGCGTGGATCTGTGTTTGTTTGGATAGATTTATGGAAATTATCGAAAAACACGTTACAGCGTCGTTGCTAAGTTACTTATAATCGTCACAGAAGAACCCGAGGAAGATATAACTAGTATTTTGTTCATCTGCGCGTGCTGTAGATTAAACTGTCAACACTCATTCATAAATAAACAGAAGAAACATCAACGTTAGTTCAAAGTTAAATAGTCGATATATATGTAAATAATCCTCGATTTTATGATCCCTCATACAAACCTTTCTTTATTGACACTGATGTCCTGTATTGTTAAGGCCATCATTGACATTCTATACATATGATCAGACACACTCTCAGGCTGTTTGATATTTGTGTACACCCATCCTGTTCTTGGTACGCGCTGCAACACAAGCAATCGTTATTATAGCATATATGTTAACCTGCAAAACATTGTACTAATACGAATTTCACTCACTTTTAGCTGTCCGACTAATTTCATGAATTGTAACATGTTGTCCATTCCGTTGACCGTTACACCAACCAATGGAATGCTGAGTGCCGACGTCGTCAACGACCCGGATGTAAAACCACAGCGTCCACAGAAAATAGAGAGAGTAATAACCGGTACTAACATACAGCCGCCACTAGATGGTGACAGAATACAAGCAAGTCAATGGAGTCAAGTCAAGCAAAATCTGTAAGTACTTTAAAAATAATAAATTCTATAGATAGGTGTATGAATAAGATAAGCGTTCCTATATGCAAGAAAATAGTGCCATATGCAGTACATTAAATAGTCTTTTTTTAATATTTATTGATTTGTTATTAAGTCTTTTTTATTATTAAAAAAATAAAATAATTATTTTTATATTTTCATGAATTAAATACAATTTTTACCAATAAAAAAGTATCAAAGCATATCATGATACAACATTTGGTTTACTCTGACATATACCATGGGATTTACAGATAATTACTTTTTAAATAACATGAATATGGCAATCATTCGCATGGTTGGTAGGCCTATATACCAAATACTACTACTATTACCATTTTGGGAACACTTTACAATAAGGTTCATTAGTTAACATTAGTTAATGTATTAACTAACATAAACTAACAATGAGCAAAACATTTGTTAATGTTAGTGAATTAAAATAAAACTGTTCATTGTTTGTTCATGTTAGCCCACAGTGCATTAACTAATGTTAACAAGATTTTAATAAAGTATTAGTAAATGTTGAAATCAACATTAACAAAGATTAATAAATGTTAGTTAGAAAATGCTAATAGTTCATGTTAACTAATGTAGTTACTAATGTTAACTAATGAACATTATTGTAAAGTGTGACCACCATTTTATACCAAATGTTGTGTGATTGGTCTATAATTTTTTACTGTCATTATATATACAGTATATATATATATATATATATATATATATATATATATATTTTTTTTTTTTTTTTTTTTTTTTTTTTTTTTTTTTACTCACTTTACAGTGTAAACAAACACAGTATCAAGTCTTGTTCTTTCAAGTTTCTGTGGGGAAATATCAATGTAAAACTGAAAAACATAATCCACTCAAGATTTGCTAGGCTACTTTAGATTGAAATCATGTGCTTCTTAAATTTTAATCATAACCATCTTTTCACTGTTTGTAAATATTATACAAATCATTCTTCCCTCAGTTGTTTTGGCCTTGACATATGCGTTGTCTACAATGTTTCCTTTAAAGTAAGTGAGTGGGATTGACAAAACGCACATTCCTCAGAGACTACAAAACTGATTCAAGGTTGATTTAAGAAATGCTTCTCTGGCTTTGTATTGCATTATGCTTATTGATTTAAGATTTAACCACAATCATTTTCAATTTCATAAAGCAGTGATAAGATGCAAATGACGGTCGTCAGACAGTGTGAGGCGGCTGACTCATTATTTACAGGATACGTGTCTCTTCTCATGCATGCAAATCTCTTTTTCGGGGGGCCTGTGCTTGTAACAGTGACAGATATAGCTTCTATTCTGTGATGGTCATATTCCCCTACCTATGTCACCGTGTTTTCTCATGACACCGTTTCCTGGAGGTACGCTCTATTTGTAGAGGGTTTGTAGACAATACATCCTGCTCATTGGCGTTCTGGTTATCATTTCTTGAACATCCACCAGGAAGGATGTGCTGTGGATATTTTGCACATTGTGGGAAATCAAGATCAGCGATTCAGTGCGGTGAAGAACTCCTGGAGTCTTCCAGGTCTCCCTGCTAATGCGATTTAAAATGATTTGATTAGCATGCAGAAAATAGGGTTTTATAATGAAAGTGTGTCTGCTTAACATAAATGCAAATGTAAGATTATAGTTTCAGTGTTGGTAAATACTTATTTTTTCACACTAACTAAATGATGTGAAAATTAAGAAATAAAGTCGTAAACAGTAGTTAATTGATTGACTCATCCAATAAATACAAATAAAATCTCACTACCGTTCAAAAGTTTAGGGTTGGTAAATTAAATTCTTCATGTTTTTTTTTTGATGTTTTATGCTCACCAAGGCTGCATTTATTAGATCAAAAAGTGATTAAATTTGCATTTATTTGATTTTTTTTTTCCTGTGAATAATTACTCCAGTCTTCAGTGTCACATGTTCCTTCAGAAATCATTCTAATATGCCGATTTGCTTCTAATTTATTTCTTATTATCAATGTTGAAAACAGTTGTGCTGATTACTATTTTTGTGGAAACCATGATTTTTTCAGGATCTTTTAAGAACAGTTTTTATTTGAAATATATATTTCACTTTCCACTTTTTTTCAGATGAATATAATTGTTCCTTAATAAATAATATTATTAATTTAAAAACCAAATATTTTAAACAGTACAGTGTAAATTTCAGCATAAATATAAAATCTTATCTTAAATATAACAATATTTCTCTGTGATTCTTTCTGGATGTTTGACGTGATTTGCATTATTGCAAGTATGTTGTTATTATTATTAGATATTACTTTACATCATTTAAACACTGAAACTGTGGTTGTGGTTTAGATCACTTTGAAAAAGAAATCCAGATAGGACATGTTTTCACATGAGGCTTCACGGATGTCATTTGAACCGCTTCGTCCCTTTGAGGCGAGAAACTCCAGTGTTTTTTTCAACTTCATGGTAGAGATCTTCATTTCAGCTTGCGAATGATTCTGATTCTTGACCTCTGGGCCAGTAGGGAACACTTCTTTTCACACGTAGATGTGACGGGTGTCAGAAAAAGAACAACATCGACGCAGTTTCCGTTGTCAAAACAATGACAGCCGCACTCCTCTCTTTATTTACAGGAAACACAATGTTCCTTCCTCTCTTCTTCTGGCAGCAGAAAATAGACCCACTGCTGACTGCAGAAAGACACTGCTGACCGCTCATCTCCCTAATTGTCTCTTCCTCTATATTTAACCATTCGGTTGTATTACATTTCAAGCGTTCCGCTGACCTTTGATCTCAGTTGACCAGAGAAGGTCTAATATTAGAAACCGAAGCTAAAAATGCTCTGGGAACTCTTTTGGGGGATTTTGCAGCTCTCTGGAAGTTGTGTGAACTGCCTCAGATGTAGAGAGTGGGTTTCTCGTGAGAATGCGGTGCTGTCCCGTCAGTGGCGCAGGGGGATGTTTACAGAGGGCACGTGGGGTCTTCAGAGCATCACTCACAGGAGTGTGTTGGGGACGACGGCAGGTCTGCTCTCGCCACCCCGCTGATACTTTAACAGGCCGTCCTGCTCAGTGCTGTGCTGTCTGTGTTTGTGATTAGATTCATGGCCCGCTCTGTTTACAGAGCAAAGAACTTACAGCTCTGGCCACATACTGCTTTATAGTCAAGTGAAAGTGATGTGCCCAATTTTTAAGGTTCAGAAATCTAACTCCTCTACATGCACAATCTTTATGTTAATCCCAATTTGGTCATATTTTTATTATACAAGTCAAATTTACTTGATTTTTCTTTTGCAAGTTTTTGCACACAGATTTTTAAAGTAAATTTCACATGTGGAATTCAGCACAATCTACTTAAATAAGTTAAGTAATATTAACAAAGAAATAAGTAACTTTAACTTGACCAGTTAAAGTTTGTTGAATAATTTCTACTTAAACTTTACTTTGCAGAACACTGTTTGAAGTACATTTTACTCGAACATTAAAACACTGAATCTTGCCTTGTTTTTAAATTCCTTTACTTTGAACATCTAAATAAATAATACTGTAGTGTAGATAACATGATAGAACTTTGTGAAGATAACATGATAGAACCTTTGTTTTTTATGTCGTATTTATTCACCACAGAATCATTTTTAGCAGTGTTGTTTACAATAGCCAATATTCTGTTTTTAAAAATCCAAATTTCTAGAAATCCAAAGACGTGTTGGCATATTCATGTATATTATTCAGTATAAAATTTTATAATTTCATATATTTCTGGGCATTCTTTTTTTTAAAGAATGTGTATACACAAACAAAAGACCTTTAGTAGTTCTATAACTCATAGCACACTGTGCTATTTATTGTGCTTCTATGTTGTAATGCGTTTATTAAATCTCAAGTAATTATGGCCAGGATCTTTAATGATACTATAGGGAGCATGTCTTAAATTTACTTAAAATAAACTGATTGCCACATGCACTACTGCTCAAAATGTGGGGGGTCAGTATGAGAAATACTTTTTAAATTAATACTTTTATTCATCAAGGATGCATTTAATTGCTAAAAAGTCACAGTGAAGACCTTAACCATAACATTATTGCAAAAATTATACTTTAAAATGAACGTTGTTTGTAGTTTGTTCATCAAAGAATCCTGAAAAATATTGTGCAGTAAAGTTGTTTTCAAAATTGTATAATAATAAAGAAATGTTTAATCTAATCCACATATTAGAATGATTTCTGAAGGATCATGTGACACTGAAGACTGAGTAATGATGCTGAAAATTCGACTTTGCCATCACAGGAAAAAATTATATGTTAAAATATATTAGAATAGAAAACAGTTATTTTAAATTGTAATCATATTTCACAATATTACTGTTTTTAACTGTATTTTTGATCAAATATGCAGCCTTTGTGAGTATGAGAGACTTCTTTCAAAACATGAAAAAATCTTACTGATCCCAAACTTCTGATGCCTCAGTAGTGTATACAGATATTATCCAATAGCTGTGAAGCATGTAAAACACAAATGGATGACATTTGGATCAGAAACTTTAAAGAAGCAATTCCTTGGGTTAATTTGAACGTCATATAAAGATTTACATTGACTCATTCGGCAGACTTTTATCCAAATCGACTTACAGTGATTCAAGGTATACATTTACATAAATAAAACATAAACCTTCTTTTCCATAGATTGCCATGGCGATGGGTAATGGATCTGGAATCCCCCCGGCTGCCTATGCCGGGTGTCAGGGGGGCCTTTCCACCACAGTCACACATTGTGTGAGCGGACAGTGCTGGGGCGATGGTGGCTAACAAACAGCACTGGCAGTGATGGCTTGTGGGTGCTTTGTGCGGCAGGGCAGGCAGACAGAGAAGGGCCTTGTCCCGGAGGGCCGTGTGAATGAGGAGAGGTTAGAGCGGGGGCAGGTGTAACACGAGCCCCGGCAACGCCACTGTTCAAAAGAACACTACCTTGAAGTGAGCAACCTCAGCCCGGCCATAAACTGAGTTCAGCGGTGGGAGGGGGGGCACGCTGTTCCCTCTCAGGGATCACATTGGGGGTTCGCAGGCCTTTCTTCCTCAGAGGGAAGAGTCTGAAGAAAGGGACATTGTCATTCATGGCTCCTGAGCTTTGATTTAGAGCCTGTGAGAGGCTGCGGCGGTGATGCACAGTGAGAGGTCTGTGCCTCTGCTCTGCTCGCTTCTTGTTAAAGTGGAGGTGAAGCCTTTGGCGGCCATGGAATCGATTATTGACGCGCTTTAAACGCAGTAGCACTATATCCTCTTTGACGACAAACATGTTGAAATGCCATCATTTTGTCTCTGAAATTTAACACCAGTGATGATGCCTAAAAGAGCAACCTGGCATAAATGACATGCTGACTTGATATTTAGCTAAGCTAAACTTAAACTTAAGGCTGGTCTGTAATGTATACCAAGAAAGATTGTTTTTATGCTAAGATATTTATGCCAAAATATTTAGCTCTTGATTTTGCAGGAAGCGCAGTCAGATACATCATTGACCATTTCTTTGTCTATCAGTCTGTCTGTCAGTCAGTCACTCGCTCAGTCACTCACTTACTCATCACTTACTTATATGGGATAGTTCACCCAAAAATGAAAGTCCTGAATCTTATGCATGCAGGTAATCACTGAAGGTAAATCACTGAAATTCAGTACAACAGCATTGAGAGATTGTTTTATTGCTTTTATACAAAAACGATATAACCACGAAGCAATAGTAACTAATGTAACGTGAGTTAATTAGTGATTTAGGCAGTTTTTGTCTATTTTTGTTCTGCTACAGTTGCTAGCTAGTGAATAGAAATGCAGAGTGATACAAACAGTGAGTGTTTATACACTGTTGTTATAGTACTGATTATTGTAGAACATCCAAAGGACATAAAAATGTCATAATTTTCAATGAACACAAATGAGGTTACAAATGATCTCGTATCAGCTCCTGTTCCCAGATTACTGTAGGCCTAAAGATTTCCCGTCAGTTTCTCATTTCATCTTTTGTAACACTTCTGATAAATTGCGTTTTGAAACGTTGCCCTGTAATCAAGGGAGTAGAGCTCATTCAGTGGAGGCTCTCAAATGTAACCGTACCTCGGCCCCAAAAGCTGACCCACTTCTCCCGCGTGAGAGATAAAGGGCTGGGGGAGAGAAGCACAGTGCCGCCAGGAGCCCTGTCCTCCTCGCCGTCGCTCCCACGGCTCACCAAGATCGCCCCGTTCCCAGCGCAACACCAGCACCACGCCGCCCCGCCGTGCCCCACGCTCTCTCACACAGAGTGCCACTGTCTGCTCAGCGACGGCCCCTTTCCATTGCATAATGCAACATGGAGTCTCTTTTTTTCTCTTTCGGTCCCTCTTTTCTCCTGGGGACGCATCGGTTATGTATTTTCATAGAACGAGTCTGGTTAGGAAATGTTTGAAGAGAAAAAGGAAGAGGGTGGGGGTTCGTTCTAGCTGGCGGTTTGGCTGTCACCAGAGCATGCACAAGGAGAAAAGCCTGGGAAAGAGTGTGGCGGAGTGGTTGAAATCTCAGGTCATGATGATTTAGCCAAAGAGCATGTGATGGGTAGGACCCATTGAACAGCGGCCCATGGCCAAACCTTTGAATCAGTCTTCTGAAGTGCTGGCCTGCTGTCACGTTTGAACGGTGGAACTTGTAAAAAAGGAGCGTGGATCAGAGTCCAAACCCCCCGCGCTGGCCGCCTGAAAGGGTATTCAGGAGGGTTTTAGGGGTCTGAGGACCAACTTTTATCCCTAAGCTGGTCGAGCGTTTCGAGCGTTCACCGTGGACAGAAATGTGCGGGACTTCTATAAAGGGCCAAAAAAGCACAGAAGTAATATTAGCATTTAAGGATCACTGATCAGGAATTATGGCAGGGGGAGTCACAACATGTCCACGATAAGAGGGATTACTGATCACAAGTCATGTGGTTGTATTTTCAAGCTGTAAAAACAGACGACCTTAGTTCATGTCTGTCAATGAGACCAACAGAAACTTAAATTGTGAAGGAGAGCTGTCAAAGGCCTCACATTTACTTATATTATTCATTAAGATGTAACAACAAAAAATCACTGTTTAGAAAAAGTTAGAAAAAGGCTGGTTAAAGAAATTAACTTAAGAAATTAAGTAAAAATTTAGTTTTTTTTTTTTTAGCTAAATAATAGATACACCCGAAGTGATGAATAATGCACAATCGGCAAGTGATTACTGCAAAACAAAAGATTTTCTTGCATGTTATGGAAAACTACAGCCAAGGATAAAAGTCTTATGGGTTTGGGACAACCTGAAGGTCAATTATGACTAAATGAATTATTCCTTCATTTTTTTAACAGACTTTAATTGTCAAAAAGGTGTTTTTGCGGTCATTATCAATAAAAAATTGTTTTAAAATGCAAAAAAAAAAACTAACATAGCTTCATAGTGCAGTTCAGGAAGTTCTTTTTTTTTTTACTTTAGAGCTATTAATCCTATTAATCCCATCTAAAAAGCAACCGCATCTTTCCACACACACGCATTTGAGAGAATGTTTGCACTACATCCTGTTCGCGTTGCATTGGACCACAGCCAGAGAAGGTTAAAGCAATGGGAAACACCCCCAATCTATCTCTTCTTATACCGATGTAGTTGGGAACCACTGTCTGTCACAATGCAAGTGACTGGCCGAGAAGGAAGGAGAGATTATATTTAGCCCAATGAATTCGAGGCATAGAGAAAAAAAAACAGGGCATTTCGCTTGATAAATAAGGGTCCGAGAGCCTGAGAACGACGGCAGGGCCTACCAAGCAAAACAATCGTGGAGTGGACACAGAGAGGCCTGTGAAAACAAACAGAGCTGATGAGAACGACGCTGCCTGTGAGCGGCTCATTAGTGACCAGATGCAGGCTTTCCCCTGCGCTTCCTCCCTACACACACCGGCAACCCCATGGCACTGCTCGCTCGCCCTCACCGTTTCCGACAGCTCTCCATTTTTCATGAAAGGGCGACACTTTTTTCCCCTCCAGCCAGACTTCTCCACCCTGATATGACAGCAGTAAATCATTGGTTTAAATAATGAGAGTTTGTGACTAGGATGTTTAAGCAGGATGTTTCTCTGGCTTTGGCCACTCTTACTTATTGGCCTTCCTCATCTTTAGACCTTTATTTATTATGTTGGCCTAAAGCCGTTGAAAGCTTTTTTTTCCATGTTGAAATGTTTGTAGATTTGATTGTAGTTCATTTATATGGTTCAGTCCAATCTCTCAAACGTCAAGCATTTTATCAATTAAAAAAAATTCTTTAGCTGTCTTAGCTGTGACAAACTTTAAATTTAAGTTAGGCCCCGTACGATTGTTATTCAGCAAGGGTGCGTTATACTGATCAAACTGACAGTAAAGATATTTAAAATGTTACAAAAAAAATGATTTTCTTTTGAGCTTTCTCTTCGTCAAAGAATCCTGAAAAAAAAATCGCTTTCCACAAAAATATTAAGCAACACAACTGTTTTCAACTTTAAAATTAAAAAAAGAAATGTTTCTTGAGCAGCATATTAGAGGGATTTCTGAAGGATCATGTGACACTGAAGACTGAAGAGTAATGATGCTGAAAATTGAGCTTTATCATCACAGGAATAAATTACATTTGAAATTCTTATCAAATTGAAAACAGTTATTTTAAATCGTAATAATATTTCACAATATTACCGTTTTTACAGATTTTTGATTAAATAAATGCAGCCTTTATGAGCATTAGAGACTACTTTCAAAAATATGAACAAATCTTACCAACCCCAAACTTATGAACAGTAGTGTATTTAAATGTATATAAATTACTTTATTTTTTTCTGTGGAACACAAAAAGATATTAACTATTTTGTCTATACAATGAAAGTCATTGAGGTCCAAAACAACATTGGACCCTCTTAACTTTTTGAAAAATTTCCCCCATTTATTTTTCCACATAAGAAAGAAACTTGTACAGAACTACACTACATCTTTAGACTGATGTTTGATCTGACAGCGGCAGAATAGACCTAGCTCATGAAATATCCTCTTGTTCTTCTCTCTAACCACCTAGTATTAAACTCTGCTAGTATTAAACAGAGTTTTAAAAGTATTAAACTCTGCTATCCACAGTGCATCCCGAGGTGCTTAATGTCCCGCTATAATAGGGGATTATCACGCTTCCGGGTTTCATGGGCGGGATTTGTCAACTTTGTGCATGTCTACTTCCGACGCAGTTCAACAATGGCTGAAACGAAGGCTAGATGTCACTGCTCTGTTCCACTTTGTAAATCTAACCAACAACACTAACCCTACTTAAGTTCTCATGGATTCCCGACTGAATTGAGTATAAGGAAGAAGTGGATTAAAGCGGTTCGCCGGGATTAAGGTCCAAACTTTAAAATAAAACAAGGTAGCACGTTTGTTTGTAGCCGGCACTTTAGTGAATCAGACTAATTTACCAGGGATGCCGTATAAATAAACTTAGTGTAGTCCGTCATCAGTTCCCCAGAGTGATCGGTGATTCAACGGAAGTGGCAGTGCACAAAGATCACTGAATGCGGAAGTACTACGTATCAGCGTGATAATCCCTTATAACAGCCTGCACTGCAGTGAGTTACTGTTAATCAAATGTTAATTAGTGGAGTGTATTATGAGCAAACAACCTAAAAACAATTTAACACCGCAGTCCAACCCATCAATCTTATAAACCATGCAAAGAAACCCAAAAGATGTGATAAAACACTCACACAAAGGGATATTTTTACATTGGGACATTGCTTTAAACGCCTGCACTGTAACTTCCCTTGGATTTCCTAAGGGCATGTTGAATGCGAGGACGTGGAAGAGGAGTGTGTTAGTGCGTTGCATGCGTACGCATCAGGCCAATGTGGGAACGGTACTAAAGTGGCAGCGGTTCCAGATCTTGATAGAGACGTGTAAGGGTGGAGAGGGCACTGTTTATCAGTGAGGGGATCTCTCAGTACAACACTGGGAAGTGCTGTGAGCACACTGCTGCACAGACTCATTGTGCTGGCCCTAAAACACCAGCCTGCCTTTTGCAAGAACTTTTTTTTTTACAAGCATACTCGTGAATCTGAACCCAATGACTTTGCTTGCAGGTTTTATGAAGCAAGCAAGTGCAGACCAATTTTATTGCTATTACTTTTATCGTCAATAGGGGGTGCTCCATAAGGACTGTGCACTGTGCATATGCTGGAAAACATGACAAACAATAACAACTCTAAATTCACTTTTATATGATGTATGCCCATGCAAAGCTCTCAGTCACAATGCTAGATTGTTGGGGGTGATTTAAAAGTATATTATAGTAAAGTATTGTATAGAATAGTAAAAGTATAGTAATACCAGTCAATTTTAACCTACTGGGGAAATTTTTTCGGTCCCCATGGGGAAACAATCTTATAAATCATACAGAATTATTTTTTATTTTTTTTATTTTTTTTTGCAAATCTAAAATAGCAGATGGCCTTTTGTGATGTGTGTCTCTGTGTGTGTTGTTGTTGTGGCAATATTATATTCTTATACAAAACCTGTCTTGGTTAAAACTTTTTAAGTACACTGAAATCTGTTTTAAATATTTCAGCATTTCCCCCCATATTTTCTAAAAATTATTTGTTTGATATTTTATCACAGACAAACAGTACAAAGCTCTCATTTATTTCACTGGCACTGCAGACACTTTTTCTGCTGTTTTTTTTTTTTTTTTTTTTTGTTGACATTTTTGACCTTACAGTTAAGTTTCTCATGTTCAAAATTATGAAAATATGCACTTTAGGTGCTGAAATTCTCTCCTCCATAGAGAACCAGCAGTATTTATCATTTCCAGAAACTTGGTCATTTTACCATAAGATTTCAACTGTATAGCACTAGCATCTGAGATGATAACATGACGATATCAACAGTCCATAATGTCCTGAAACTCAATTCTGAGAGAGATTCGGCCTATCATGAAAGCTCACTGGCTGGGCCGGACCCTCCTTAGCACCTCAGTGCCCTGGCCAAGACATAGTGCGTCCATGTAACTCATTCACACTGCATGGGAGAGTTCCAAAGAATAGAAGTCAAGAACAAAGTTGAATGGGAGGAAGTCAATCCAGATAGTGAGAATCCCAGATGGTTAAATCAGACAAATTGAAGGTAATTCCGACATACTTAATGGCTCATAAGATGCCTGGAGATAGAAGGTGTGCACAGCAGGGAATTGTCTGCTTCTGTGCTATTTTTAAACATGATTTTTGAAATGGTGAGTACTTAATTTTATGTTTAAAAAATAGCACTGAAGCAACATAAAGACAATCCTGTAAATGTACTTTTTGAACATGAGATAATTCCTAAGTTCAGAAAGGAATGTACTTTATATTTGTTACTTTTTGTATGTACTGAATTAATGAGGCTTGGGAAGTGAACTATGTGTATCCGTGGGAAAGAGAATGTGTGTGTGTGTGTGTGTGTGTCTGTGTCTGTGTCTGTCTGTGTGTGTGTGTGTGGGTGTGCTTTAATGTATCTAAACGTGGATGTAATCCACAAAGGGAAGATAGAGACGGGACATTAGAGAAGTGTGTGTGTGTGTGTGTGTGCGTGCGTTGCGTGCGTGTGAGTATGCTTTAATGTATCTAAACATGGATGTAATCCACAAAGAGAAGATAGAGATGGGACATTAGAGTGTTTTACCACTTTGAGTGTTTGACGTGTGTGTGTGTCAGCATGTGCGTGTGTGAGTGTGCTTTACTGTATCTAAATGTGGATGTAATCCACAAAGGGAAGATAGAAACCGGGACATTAGAGTGTTTTACCACTTTGAGTGTTTGACGTGTGTGTGTGTGTGTGTGTGTGTGTTAAATACGTGTGTGCCTGCCTCTAGAGACATGCTGTTGTTCCTGCTGCTGAAGGAGTTGTGAACGTGGTGGGAAGGTCACCTGATCAGCGCCCTGGGGGCGACCCCGGTAGGCCGCCACTGCATCGTGTCCGGGAGGATCGAATGCAAGTGACAGGCGTGGGCTCCCATCACAAAAAGCTCTCTGTGGTTTGTGCACAGGGGCCGAGAAAGTCAGCGATGCTCCTCTCCCTCCCTGGCCAAAGAGCCATGAGAACAACCCTGAGAGAGGGTGGAGAAGAGAGTTCTGGAGGAAAGCCATTCATTTTCCCTCTCTACACTGTAGCGATGGGACGTTCAATTCATTTCAGTGAATCGGATCTTTTGAGCAGTTTGTTTCAATGAAACAATTCATATAGTATTTATTCATATTTTGAATTTTGAATTGAGCTTTTATTTTTAATATTTTCTGTATTATTTTCATTTTAGTGTAAGTTAGTCATTTTGTTATGTGATTTTGTCATTTTATTAAAAACAATTCTATTTAGCCTTAATTTATTTTTATTTGTTTTTAGTAATTTTAGCACTTAATCTTGTCTAATTTTCATTTTTTAAGTTTAAGTTTTTTCATTTAATTATTTTTTTTTTTTAATCTTTATTTTAATTAACGAAAACAAATTTTTGAATAGTTTTATTTTTAGTTAACATAACAACACTTTCCAGAAGAGAACGAATTTTTTCATTCAGACTGATTATGCGAACCGGTTCAACTGATTAATTGAAAAGATTTACTCGAATGAACAATTCATTTGAGAACTGGACATTGCTACAGCTTTCTCTCCCTTCCCGTCACGAGATACACTTAACCCTGCTGTTGCCCTGCCTCTTTTCTCTCTTTCTCTCCATCTCTCGTTATTTCTCTCTAGCCTCTCTCAGCTCAAGTCCCACTTGTCTCATGTCTCTCCATCCTCTTTTCACCTTTCCCATCTCTCCCTCTCCGTTACTTTCAAACTTATTTTCATGCAGTTCAGAGATGAGATGAGTACAAGCTCTGAGGGAGGTCTGCAGAGTGTGTACGTGCTGAGGAGTGTTTTTGGGGGAGGTGGTTGGAGAGATTAAAGAAAGGGAGAGCTGTGTTTGAGACACATGCGTTGTGTGTGAAATAGGAGCATTTGTGTGTGAGAGAAGGACTTCACAGAGATAGTGAGTGTCTGAACATCATAGAGACCGGGACATTAGAGTGTTTTACCACTTTGAGTGTTTGACGTGTGTGTGTGTGTGGGTTGAGGGATTTTTTTTTATATCCTTCCTTCATGGACACTGAGATTAGTGAGCTGCCTTGATGTCTGCATATGTAGACCAATGTGTTTATGGCATGTTTCACGCTGCACAAAAAAAGAGTGCATATTTATTTCAGTAGTATGTGGTAATATATGAAATAATATTATAATATATGCACTACTGTTCAAAAGTTTGCGGTCAGTATAAGATTTTTTATGTTTTTGCAAGAAGTCTTTTATGCTCACAACGTCTCCCTTTATTGGATCAAAAATACAGTAAAAATAGTTATATTGTGAAATATTATTACAATTTAAAATATTTGTTTTCTATTTTAATATACTGTAAAATTGTATTTATTCCTATGGTGGCAACGCTGAATTTTCAGCAGCCAGCATTCTAGTCTTCAGTGTCACATGATCCTTCAGAAATCATTCTATGCTGATTTAGTGCTCAAGAAACATTTCTTATGTCAAAGAATGGTCAAACAGCTACAGTTGGTTTGGCCATTGACTCAGCAAGCAAGGAGTTGAATTTGGAGGGGTGTTAATCTACGCTCTCCGACATGGGTGCACAACTTCTTCTTCATCACAACTTTTGTAATGTGTATTAAAATGAAGCTAACAACTGAAAATCAGTATAAAAAATGGGTTAAGGGCTGCTGGCTTTAGCTTATTAGTTTCCTTGTTGTGCAGGCTGTCTGTTACATTTTTAGTGCCTTTCCCTAAAGCCGTGGATACACTTAACGACTGTAAGGCTGATTATGAATGTAATTTGATCATTTTGACTGATCATGCCCAAACGTGCAGATTCAGACACAGTTGCGTTCAGTCGGTGTTTAAAATCTGCTCCAGTCATTGGAAACGGTCTGTAAGTGTGTTCAGTTAAGTCTCAGAATGTTTCAGCTATAGTCGTTAACTGTGTCCACAGCATAAGAATGTAATATTTCATGTCTTCAAGCCACAGAGCTAAGGACACGAGCAATAAACACACCCTGTTTATCCACACATCAGGCTGTAGATACATTAACTTAATTAATGTAGGGTTCCTATTATGCTTAACTTAATTAATAGGGGTCCTATTATGCTTTCCCAGTTCTTCAACTTTAGCTATTGTGTAATGTTGCTGTTTGAGCTTTGTCCTGTAAACTTGCCGATCTTTTTTATGCTCTAAGTGAACTCCAAAGGGAGACATTTTATTTTACAGAATCCACTTTCCAAGAACTACAATGAACGGCTCGTTTGGACTTCAGTGTGATTGCTTATAAAGTCATAATGTTACTCATTTAAATAATCCCCGCCCACGGATAACATAAAAAAGGGGACGAGGCTTGGTTGAGTTGCTGCCAATGTCAAAGAGATGCTTTTTTTTTTCCCACACCGGTTCCAAAACCCCTTTGTTTGGCCTTCTTAAGGTGGACAAACTTACAGTGGTTAAAATTTATTTTTAACACTGTTCCTGAACATTGTAACCCCAACATTTATCTGTGCGCTGCACATTTTATGGAGAACAGCTTGTTTTCTATTGCTTTTGTAAGCTCTCGCTTTTGTAAGACGGTTCACTGCTCCTTAGAAATTTTAACCATGGTTTTGTTACCAATTATTTTTTTGTATTACCTTAGTTTTCTGACAAATATCACAATTAAATGGTGGATAACATAATATATAAGAAAATTACAAAATACATACCACTCTGAAACGTCCTGTGAAATCCGTGCTTACAATGTCCGTGCATGAAATCCGTTCTGAACAGTCCTCTTGTTTATTAACATTGTCAGGGTCTGAATCAGGCTCGAATTGGTTTAGAAATTGAGGCCATCCGTAATATTTACATTTACACTAGAGAAGAACTCGCAGTTATGGAGGGGAGGGACATTTTCAGAACATGCGCTAAGCAGTGCCAATCACAACACAATTCGTATTTCGGATGGAAGGGCTTCATCGAAACAGGACTTAGACGGCGAGTTTGAGAAAGACTTGGGAGAGAGGAGCTGTAATAATGTAAAATATGTGAAAGTTTTTTTTAACAATCAAGCATGAAAACATATTCCAGTGCACCCCAAGAACAAAATCGTAAAAAGGCATAATAGGACCCCTTTAATCGGACTGTCTTTTATGTTTCACATATGTTAAATGTAGCAAATATATTAGAAACTGAGTTCACAAATAACAACAAAATATCCACTGTTATTTCTGGCCTAAACTATATGTTATCTTCCATTTGGCTTTCCAAACAACCTCTCTTGTGATGATTTTCATTAGGCGAAAAAAAAAAAGTTTGACTTACCTTATCACTTTTCCTCTTGGTTTGCAAAATGAATAACTCTCATTCATAAGATCACATACAATTATTCCTGGCTCTCCAGAGGAGTTGACACAAATCCACAAAGCTTTCTTAATGTTTGCGTTGTGCATTTAAGTGATATTGAAATAATCCGGAGATGAAGGCACTAAATAAATAAAACGTACTTTATATATATATATATATATATATATATATATATACATAAAAAGTTTTATATATATATATATATATATATATATATATATATATATATATATATATATATATATATATATATATATATATATATAACTTATTTTAAAAAAATTATTTACTTATTTAAAAAAATGTTTTATATTTCATTTTACATAAAAAATGTCATATTAAAAATATAACATAAAATATATATATTTTCTTTATACACTCTAAAAACTGCTGGGTTGTTTTAACCCAACTTTGGGTCAAATATGGACAAATCCAGCCGTTGGGTTAGATTTTTACATTACATTTTTAACCCAACGTTTTTTGTTTGTCCATATTTGACCCAAAGTTGGGTTAAAACAACCCAGCATTTTTTAGAGTGTATATATATATAGGAGACAAAAATTAAGAAAGTGTCACCCTCTTTGTATCCCTATATCTTTAATTTACTAATTTTATAAATGTTATTTGTTTATTATTACAATTTATATAAAATATGTAATATATAAAAATAATAACATAATATGATTTTTTTTTATAGTACACAAAAACTATGATTTTGTATCCCTGTCTCTCACTGTATTTAAAAAAAATTATATCAATCTTTTTATGTACATTTTTCCTTATGCAGTGTTTGGCCGGGCATAAGGGGAAAAAACTATGTAGCTAATATTTAGTATGACAGTGAGTACATTTTCCTTGTTTAAAGTCCTCGGGGTGAAGAGATAGATGGGTGAAGGGGCTGTCATAGTTGTTTGACAGCTCACAATCAGCTCACAATCAGTCACATATTTTTGTGCTTCTAAGCATTTGCCATATTGTTGTAAGAATGTATTTCATAAAGTTCAAGCATCCGAACACTCCAAATGCATCGAATAACTAAGATATATCATATCTGCACCAGATGTGCATGAGATTCCTGCTAGTAAGTGTGACTGTGTATAGAATCAGAGTCATTTGTTTGTTGTCTCCCACCCCGCCCAAAATCTGCAGGACTCCAGTATTATTTCATCTGGTGAACCTGTAAGGGAAAAGACCCAGCCCTTCTCTGATAAGAGATATTGACAGGCAGAAATGTGTAGACGGTAGATTAATCTGGGTTTTTTTTTTTTAAACTCACTCAATGCCAAGCAACCAGACACGCTGGCCTGCTAGACCAGAGCTCTTAAGACCGATCAGGAAATGACTGCTGTGTGCTGTGTTGTTATGCTTTCTACTTGTCAAGGGCCTATTATCCCAGCACGAACGTTTAGTTTTATTAGTAACCCAACGTATGCTTGAGGACAAGGGGATACTCCCAATGGGGTGCCTGGTCAGAAAATAAAACATGTTCAGTAACTCAATCATTCAACACATTCAACTTGACCAAAAAAATTCTGATTACTAAGGGGGAAAACATTGAGGACTTGTGCCAATTCACTTGCGCTGAGACATGGGAAAATGGTTGGAGAAGTTGGCCACTGTCTGAATCACCATAGTATGGCACATTCAGTATCCCACAGACCAATAACAGGATGGTAATTCAATTAAGGCATGAAGGCTGTCTCCCATACAGAGATTCAGTATTGTTCGAAAAGATGAAAGTCGCCAATATCCGTCACTTCTCATGCTTCTTATTTTAGATGTGATGGGAATCAGAGAGATGTGACATTTATGAAGGTCTTCTTTCATAGAGGATACTTTCCCAGACCCAGGAACTTTGACTGGCAGATGTTCTGCGTGTCTATCCATTAACCTTATTGTTCTTCTGTGGACCATCAATTCAAAGCTCTTCAATACTTACTTTATTTTGATCTTGTTGTCTTTGAGAAAGATTGAATTGGAATGAATGCAATATAGCTATGTTTCCATCCACCTTTTGGGATATCCTATGCATAATTTGGGATATGAGGTATGCGTAAACGTATCATTTTTTGTTATCCAATAAGACGACGATGGAAACACATTTACTGAATAAATCCCTCAATGCGCAGCAAAAGCTCATGACTTTTCCTCAGCAGATGATGTAATTGATTGGATAACTGGACTAACCAGTTGCACATCATCTCAAATGTTGGTTTGATCATTCTGAAAGCAAGTCAAAGTCTGTCGTCAAAATGGTTGAGTGTTTATCTCCCAGACTTGTCTCACACAATTGCATTCCCAAACACCAGAATTTTGTTGCGTTTCGTCTGCACGCTCTGAGGCACAAGCCGGCATTATGCACAAAAAAGAGACACAGTGGCTTCTTTAATTGCAGCAACGTTCATTTTTACAGCAGATATTTTGCACCAGTTTCCTAAGAAGAGACAATTTTGTTTTCTTGAACACATGGGATGAAATCGGTGCTTTATTTGCAAATGTTTTATGCGATATTCAAAGTTAAATTCGCAACTTTGGATGAAACATAGTTTATGAGACCCTTGTAGTTGCCTGGAAATTTGTGTCAAGTTAAGATCAAATTGCACTCGTTTTAAGCATCTTGTGATCTGAATCTGTCAAGGCAACAAAAACCTCATCATAATTTTAAACAAAAACATTTCCCTACTTGAGTTAACATCTGCAGCCAACTCTTTGAAAAGCGTGCACCACTGCCTGTGACAGCAGACTGGTTTGACAGGACCTCGCATGGGTGAGGAGAGGGCTAGCTGCAGGTGGCACGACGCGGTGCCAGAATCAATTTAACTGTCAGTGCGGAGCAGTGTGAGTACGGGAGGATGCCAAATTGGCACAGCCCGAGCTTTCCGCGAAGGAAGTTCTGGTGTGGGCAGGACAACAGTTCAAAGCAGAGGTGCCCTGAAGGACTCACATTAGCTTGCTCCAGCATTGGTCGCTCACCCCCACAGGTACTTACTGCAGAGAGCCTTGTAACCTGCCAAGACCTGATGTTTTGTCTCTGGTTGGGCGCTTGGCTCACATTTATAGGGAAGGCATGTCATGAAAGCATGTCACACTCACCACTCCTGATGGCTTTTAAGGTGATGTGTAGGTAGAAGGACCATAACTTGTTAAAGTTGCTCACTCTTTTCATCTGTGGTTTGGAAAAATAAACTCAGACAGCTGTATGTGACGCTTGTTTGGCTTGAGCACAGTTCAGAGCTGAAAAGTTGTTGATAATTACAGATGTAAGGCACTGAACAGCACAAATATGTTTTTGCTTCTGTGTGATTGATGATGTGTGTTATTTTAGAATGTAAACCTAGCTCTCTCTCTCTCTCTCTCTCTCTCTCTCTATACATTTTTTTCTGTAAATGTATGAGTTTGATGATGTTTGTAAATGTATGTAAAACTATATATAGTTTCTTTAATAATACATTTTATATTAAAATACATCATTTCAACATATATTTATGAAATAAAAAATATTGTTTATTTAGAATGTGTTTAGCATGTATATTTGTCTGCATGAAACATGAACAGACACAATATAATACAAAATAATATTACCTTTTTTATAAATGTTATATTTTATTTGTGTTTATTAATTAATTTTATGTCATTGTTGTATACAATTTAAGTCACACTTTAGATTAGGGTTTAATTCTCACTATTGACTAACTATTAACTATGAATTTTGCCTTAAAAAACTCCTACTGCAGTGCTTAGTTAATAAGGCAGTTGTTAAGTTTAGGAATGTGATAGGATTAAGGATACAGAATAAGGTCATGCAGAATAAAGCATTAATATGTGCTTTACAAGTACTAATAAACAGCCAAAGTCCTAGTAATTTACAAGCTAATATGCAACTAGTGAGAATTGGATCCTAAACTAAAGTCTTACCAAAATTTATATTTAAAATCATTAAAAACAAATCAAGTTTCATTAGTTTTCTAGTTTCTAGCAGTGAATAGAGAATGATTTTCACATTTTATTACTTTTTTAAAAATATTTGATGCACAGGGGATATTGAATAATTAGCACTGTGATGACTGTCTTTGTGTTCAACAAAAGCGAAATGTCCAGTGCAACATCATCACTGCAGTCTCGTTCGGGAACTCCGTGTGAAAACAATCCTAACGGATATCTGTTTTTAAACGAGCCTGTTGATGGAGGAGGAGGCGATGAGATCAACACGTAATTATAATCAGCATTAGCTCGCTCCTCTGCTGCCAGCCAGCCTAATTGTGTTGTGTTGGACCTTGTGCCTTCCAACAAGCACTAACAATCACGTTACCACAGAAACACAGACACTGCAGATGCCATGGGGCTTCCTCAAAGTCCTCGTTCCCACTGTTAAATATTAAACAGGTGGTGGGAGCATATGCTCACCTGCTCCCCGGTCATGTGATCATTAGTTATGTGAGCCAACCACCCGAGTGACAGGGGGCTTTGTGGTTAGTGCAGTTTACATTTAGCAAGCTTTGCGGTTAAAGATCATTTATTTACAATGAGTTCATGCGCTGATGGTTTAAACATGCAGATAATAGAATTTACAGATTGTTCTTGGACTGATCTTTAAACAAAGTTTTAAAAAATGTTTTACATTCCCAGTTCTGCTTCTGTCCATTTTAGTAGTAAATAAAACATTATATTTTCTGAAATAACAAAATGTAAAATTACTTTTTGCTGTCCAACCATTGAGCTCGTTCTGCTCTTTCACCAAATTGCAATGTCACTAAATCCATGAATTTTGCTTACAACCAATAATTACACGTTGTTCTATCTTTTCAAGAAATGATACTAAAATGATGTGCTTTATAAAATGTTCAGAATTGCATTTGTTTTAAGGGGAAAATTGCAAAATGCTACCGAAAAAAAGTCCAGTTAATTGGTTAACTGTAAGTTATTTTTCCTCAATCGGTGAAAAATTATATTAAGTTTACCATGACAATAATTATACTGTAAAATACAGTAAACTATATTACTGTACTCTACGTAAGAATTAGGGTGAAAAACAGTATAAGGATGTTCACATCAAGTTTAATGATATTTTATTAAAATATTTGTATCATTTTATTTTTGTACATTAAGATGTTATGTTTAGTTAATGTTTATAGCATCCTGTATCCTGATTTAGTTTTTTTGTTCAACACTTTGCTCAGACTATGTGGTTTTTAGCCATTGTTCATAATCCATTTTTATCTTGTGGCCTTCTATTTTACTACTTATTTTGGTAATTAGTATATTTTAGGGTGCAAAGCAGATTTTAGTCATTGAAGTAGGTGGATATATTAACGTTATATCAGTACTGATGATGTCAATGTAATTTTAAAAACTAGGCTATAGCGGCCAGTTTTTTGTTTTTTGTTACTGTACATTTAGCCAGAATTGTTGCCCAGAGTGCTGTCTGAGAAATCGTTTAGCTTTTGCAGTAAAATGGTTATTGTTAAATGACAAGTAAGTCATCGCTGACCCACCGCAAGCATTTTCTTTCATGGAACGCATAATTACATTCTTAGCCTCCGCACAATTCTCACAGTCATTTGAGCGGCGAACTCCCTCGGCTTATTCTCGTGCGTCATTGAGACGTCTAATTTCCACTGATACACTCTCACTCATTAATTAAAGTATAATTTAAGGATGCTAATTTGAAAAGATTCTCCATTACCGCCAAAACTCAATTAACGTTTTGCGAAAATATATTAGCACACAAATTGATTTATGGTGCTGCTCTCTTTTCTTCTCAATATCTATGACTTGTTTACGAACGCTGGGGGAAAAAAAGACAGTTTCTAATGCCTTAAAAGAAATAGAGATCAGTTAAGCCCTCTCATTGACTTGTTCAGGCCTTTCTCTATAAGGCCCCAGTGATTCGCTTTGATTAGTGTGGTGGTGGTCCAAGTATATCTCTCAGTGAGTCTTTGAAACTCAATTCAACATACAAAGGCCATTTTATTTGGGATGCTGCATGCATTTCCATGAGCACAATCAAAGCAATTTAGAAGTCACGGCTTCCACTGTCTATATTCTGATCGAGCTGAACCCTGTGTGATGGAGCCAGACCCCCAGCACAAATGGAAACTGTACCAAGAATTAAACATGAGGATGAATCAGCTGATCCAACCTTAAGGTCTTTCCCACACCCCCTGCGTTCCTCACAGGAATGTGCAAGAGCTAAGACTCTGCATCCTGCACCCCACTGCTTGCATCTCTGGAACGTGTGGGGTTGCAAAGCTACAATGCATGCTCTGACACGCTGAGGTCACGCAAATAAAGGGCCGAGTCGTGTAAGTAGCTGGTTGATTTTGCATAATTGTGCACTGCACTGACGGGCTTGGCCCATTGTGCCCGAAAACGAACCACCCTCTCTCATTCTATAAGTGGGCCAGGGTTTTGTACATGCCTGAAAGACAGCGATGTAGTCCATGAACTCAGATAATCAAGCTTTTCTTCATCAAACGTGACCGAATTACACACTTCTGTCATGCACTGTCAATAAGATTTAGGTTTATATGGCCGATTTAAATATGGAAATGGCAAGCAGCTAGCCAAAAGCCCTATTGCGATGGTAATTTGTAATGAATATTTCTGATTTCATTATAATAACAAATCACTGGCTTGTGAAACCCTTCCTGCGCTGGCATCGCTGTCTGCTTTTATTGACTTACTGTATAACCAAGTCTGACAGATCATATTTTACATTTTCAACTCTGCAGACTACAGAGCTTAAACCCACAAAACATTTTTTTTTTTCAAAAAGCTTTGCCAGTTGCAGTGTGTGCTGTATTATCTGCCTGCTGATTATAAAAAAATAACATTTAAAAAAAGTTATATTCTTCAACAATTTCCCAGTCATGTTCTTGATTCCATGCAATACCACAAAATAACTGGAACTCATGATGACCAGTCAAAACAAATACAATATTCCATCATTCCCAATTACCTAATTAGAGGTTTATGGCACACAAACGTCTTTGGAAACACTGGTTACAGCAATACCTATGGGACCTGAGCGCTTGTCTGCCTCTCACCGCTCTCTCGCTTTATAAATAGATCCAAACAATGGCTCAAAAAAACCATTGTCTACTCAGTAGACCGCAAAAGTGTCAAAAGCCAGAGAGTGAAAATGACAATGGAGAGTGCCAGAGGAAGAGGGGTCTGGCTCTGAAAAGCTTGTATTCAGCATAAAACAGACATTGTGTTGAAGGACATTGATACTGACATTGATGCACTGATCTTTTTGGAAAACTGACCACAATTAATGAGCGAAGTATAGTTCTTATTAAAAAACAGTTACATCTCGCCTCTTTTTCCAGTCAGTAAATGTTGACCAGTCAAACACTAAAAGCCTTACTATGACAATTCTGTGACTGATAAGGTTTGCTATTCAACATGAAGTACCTACTTTAAGCATCAAAGTTAAATGTAAATACATACTATATATAGTATATACTGTGTGTGTGTATATATATATATATCGTGTGTGCGTGTGTGTGTGTTCACAAATCAGGTTGTAAAAATAGCAAACCTCATGTAAAATGAATAAAAAAAAACAGCTCTTATTTAGTTTGACCTTGATAATCATGATCTGAAGGTTTTTGGAACTTGCAATGACCATTTATTATTATAATTATTATTATGAATAATAATTAATAATAACAATAATTTAAGAATTTCAGGTTCTCTTTTGTGGCCTATTTGTGCACTGTGTCACTAAAATAAACTTGAAAAGTACTTGAAACACACTGAGTAAACTGACTTGTTCCTAATTGCTTTTTTAGTACCCCATGGGCCTATTTAAAAAGCCAGGGGTCTAACTGACCATTGATGACCAATGAGGGATGAAGCCAAACAACCGGCAACCCTCCATTTGGAAGAGAGCACTTAGTCTAACATGCAGCATGCAGAACTGCAGGCCTACTCGTGGTTATTTCCATATGATCATGCAGTGCTTTGCTAACACTAAACCAGTCACTTGTTTTCTGTCAGACAGACTCTGTTTCAAATGCTGAGCATTGATTTAAGGCCACACACACTCTGCCCTCTGTTGATGCTTCATGAGTCAACATGCCGGGCCCGGGCTCATGAGAAAGACTGTCTTACAGACTTTATTTAGACCCTTTAAGAATGTCCGCCTCCCTCCCAGTCAATGCCACAAGTCTTTCTCCATCCAGTATTCCCAAGGTGAATGTAATGTTTTATGGAGTGTTGGAGAGGACAAGAGGGATGCTTTCCAACACCGCCTGCCTGAATCTTCAATTTTCTCAGCAATTTTATGTTTTTTAAAACAAAGTAAAAAAGCATGCTCAACGAGAATAAATGTAGGCCAGGACTTTATTTTATTGATTAGAACATGAATAAAGGTACACTAGCCATTTGGTTAATATTTTACAATAGCCAGCATGGCCCGTGATATTAGCAGAAAAAGAACTGCTTCAGAGGTAGGGCAATTAAAAAATAATAATTTGAAAAAATATTATTTCTATCTTAGATCACAGTAAACCAATGCAATGGTTACATTTAAAATTTTAATGTTATTTAGGTAATAAAGGAGCCACCGATGACTCATCAATGACATCACTCATCAATTAGCTCAGGGTCACGGTCTCCACACGTGCTTCCCGCGGGTCTGTCGGCGGCAGCTGACTTTCTCACAGGCTGCATGTCATTACGGAGCTATGCGTAACACAAACAATTCCTCGCTCCCAGAGTGTTTATCTCGTGGCACAGAGCACGGTGTGCCCACACATCAAAGTCAGAGGGAACAGACGCTGCTCAGCGGCAGCAGCTGCACTCGGATCCTGTCCACACCCTTCCTGTTTGCCGCGGTCTACCTTGGGGCTGTTATTTTCCCCACAGAGAGACGATAACCCCTGCCTCACTCCCTTCAGCACCACCGACACCGGCCGCTGCAGCCTCAGACACCGCAACAGCAGCCGTCCGGTTGGTCAGACCTCTCTGAGCTCCGGCCCTTGTTTCCTTATTTACCAAAGAGCGGGATTTTGGCTAGTCTAATGCCGTATTTTGAATGTGGCACAGAAGCTGCAAACTTTTCAAACTGCAAGAGACAATAATGCGTTTTCACATAATTTACTTTTGCAGAAATGATTATATAAAATGTCATGTTTTAAATACGAAACTTCATATTTTTACAACATTTTAAATGAACATTTGTACATTTGAACATTGGTTACATATTGTATACAGTGTGTGTGTGTGTGTATATATATATATATATATATATATATATTTCACATACACACAGACAGGGGCTGTATATAGTTTTGCAATCATTCTCCTAAATATTGCTTTTTACTTGACTTTATTTACATATGCGACTTTGAAGGAATCCAAAAGTAATCAGATAACATTCCTTTGTGGTGCTTGGATTACTTTACTGAATAACTTTTTATGAAGTAAATTGTAACTATAATGGAATACATTTTTATGTAACTATCCCAAATATATACACACACATACATACCATATAGTCTTATATAATGCAATATATACCTACATATAGGCATATATAATGAGGGAGACATCATTTCTGATTATTTAAATTATTGCAATATGAAAACAGTTGTTGCTTTGTTACTTCGTTGAAAGTTCAAAACAAAACCTAACATAGCCTATATGTTTCTTTTAAATTTAGGGTAATTGTTCCATGGTATCAATGCCAAGATTATGGCTTGAGAATGCATGAACTAAAAATGTATATTGTGGATGCAATATATAAGTGAAATGTAAAAATGTATCTGTTTAAAGGCCTGTGATTTTAATATAAGAAGCATAAAAACTGTTTGGAAGACTGTCCCTAGAAGATCTGTACTCATTATCTGTCACCATCTCAAACCCCCACAGCATTTTCCAGCTCTGGGTCAAGACCTTCACAACGCTGTTTCCTCAGTCAGAATGGGTCATGCAGATTTCTCTGTGAGAGAGAGGGCGATTGAGTCTCCAGCTGCCATCACACAAAAACATCTTCACAGGCGTGCGGCAGCGGCAACCGTGGTGAGCTACATCAAACAGGGCTCTGCTCAGACACCCCATAGACTTTCAACTTCAGAGCCACATCTAGACTTTTCTTTTGACCCCCTCTGTCTCGTAGACCACCACACGGGGTCAGAGAGCACTGTTACACTGTCCTAGGGACTTTCCGTGCCAGTTCCTCTGTGATGTGTGGGCAAACAATATTTCTATGTTCCATTTCAAGTGCATTAAGTATTTTTTTGATTATTAAAAAGCCTACACATAAGTTATTTATTTTGAGAAATGATTCAAACGATGTACTGTTTTCTATCTGTAAATCAATAATTATCTGTAAATTAATAATTAATACAGTAGACCATATTTGTGCTTTTATAAAGTGTAAAACAAACATCAACACAATGAGGTGCTTTGTATAAGAGAAAACACTATGTTCCATTCAAAAGTTTGGGGTCGGTACGATTTCTTTATGTTTTTGAAAGATGTCTCTTATACTAACCACAGCTGCATGTATTGGATAATAATTCAGTAAAACATTAATATTGTGGAAATATTATTACAATTTAATTTAAATATTTCAATATATTTTCAAATGTAATTTATCCCTGTGATGACAAAGCTGAATTTTCAGCATCACTACTCCAGTCTTCAGTGTCACATGATCCTTTAGAAATCATCATTCTAATATGCTGATTTGATGCCAGTGTCAAAAATGCGGTGCTTAATTTTTGTTTAGAAAATCATAAAACTCATAAAAAACAGTTTCTCAGACAAGGCTTATTGAGCTTATGTTTTAAATGAAAGCAACTTGCACTGACTATCTTAAAATATGTCACTGCCATTGTTGATGCACACCAGTAATGTTTTTTCTAAGGCATGTTTATGAAAGCTACTTAAATGTCCTAATTAAACTAAGGTCATGGCTTGATGTTAGCCCTATCTGTGAAACCAGGCCAAAAATAGTATATTAATCTCAGAAATGTACAGATTGCACCTTTAATTACAATTAGTAAAGGCTCCTGTGATCATAATCAACCCAATAGGCAAAAATACGTTATATTGGATGGATGATTTTTGCAGATAGTTTCTGTTATTTCATTCACTGTTTTAAGTATGTGTCATTTTTACATTCTCATGCAGTTTATCTTCTGGCAGATGGGATGGCAAGCCAATCAGCTAATGTATGTCTTGAGCACCAGTGAGATTGAATAATGGAACAGGAGGCATACAGACATGTAGACAACTTTGGTATGTAATGCATTTTTGTTTGCCTTTACATTTTAATCATTGAAATATTCAAGTTAATTCAGTAGATGAAATACATTTCTAGTGTGCTGCAATTTTTATTTAAGTCATAAATGCTATTTTAAACACTAAATCAGATGTGTCTCATACCTGTGATGTGACATCACACAAACCCTCTCATGTCTTGTTTTATAGTCTATAATTCACACATGAAAGACCTGGCCAGCACCTGTCATGCAAAACACAACAAGCTTTAATTATCACGGAAATGTCATTAAAGATTAGCAGAAGCGTCTGTTACATGTTTTACAACCTTGATATCCAGCTAGTTTAGCTACTCAATCTCTGTTACCTTAAATTATATGTTTATCTCTGTAAAGCTGCTTTGGAACAATCCATTGTTAAAAGCGCTATATGAATGAAGATGACTTGACTTGACTTGACTACTGAGGGCTTTTTCGGTGTTCTATAGGGAAGTGCATGGATGTTTGAGTGCAACAGGACGTATCAGCTTGTCCATCAGGATGTGAGTTCTCAGAGGTCTGGAAGCACCTAGTATAATCCAAAGTAAACATTCAGGCTGAAGGAGAGAGAGATCCTTATGATAGAAGCAGCTCAGACAGTCAGACCCTGTCAAGGGTTTGCTTCCCCAATTCTTGTCTCAGTCATTAATCGTATCAGATTCACAAAGAAGTCTCAAGGGTTGCAGGGATTCCCTAAACTTCCCTCAAACATTTCAAGGAATATTCACACAAACATGAAAATTGTCCTAAACCTGCAGCATATATAACATTTTATTTAAGGCTAATCACTGAAATAATGGGCTGTTCAATACAAACAAAGATATGTTTGGAATTATATGAGTGACATAGTTTTGAACTATCCTTTTAATATCAAGAACATTGTGAAACATCGTTCCCATTTAAAATAGCTATTTTCTATTTGAATATTTTAAAATGTAATTTATTACTGTGAAGGCAAAGCTCAGCATTACTCCAGTCTTCAGTGTCACAGTTCAGAATTCATTCTAATATGCTAATCTGCTGCTCAAGAAACATATTAGCAGTGTTGAAAACGGTGTGGTGCTTAATATTTTTGTGTAAACAGTGATACTTTTGGTCAGGATTCTAAGATACAGTAGAAAGGTCAAAAGAACAGCATTTATTTGATCAATTTAATGCGTCCTTTAATGAATAACAGTATTAGTTAAAAAAAATCACCTTAAACTTTTGAATAGAAGTGTAATCATGTAAATGAAGCTGATATGTTCTGTTTTTATAGCCATTGATCATTCTTCAGCATGGCAATATATCCTCAGGAGGGTCTTTGCCAGCTGCCTGTCATCGCCAGCTAGTTACCCTGACTGACCCTCTCTGGAAGCCAGCTCTCTGATCTCTAACCGAACGCCAACCTCTGCTGCAGTAAAGCCAGAGTGGCCAGAGTAGCTTGACCTGTAATGTAGCTGACCACTATATTACAGGAAGAAAGAAAGTGTGGCTACAAACAATGAAAGTCACAGCTGTTGCCATTCTGTACAGTAGCGCTGCTAGCGCACTACACTTCCTTCCAAGATGGCATCGGCTTTATGAATGAGACTGATGTCTTTTGACAAAAATGATATTAGCACCTGGAGACATATTGTTCGACATTAAAAACGCAGAGTATTATGGAGCAGTTAGATTGCTGAAATTATCCTGTTGCCTATTCAAAAACTGACCTGCCATTTACAGTCTAAACTTTATAGTCATCATGTAAATAGTTTGCTCAATTAAAGTTGATAATGTTCAGCTTCTATATTCCTTTTATGAAGTATATACTTGAAACATAAGCAAACAATCAACCCACACAATATTTACACCACAACCCTGTGGCGTGTGGCAGACTACTGAAATGAAAAGTCAAGTCTCTCAGTTTAGGGATATTTTAGTTCTCTAAATCCATTGCATTGTAGTTCATTTAGAGACTGTGTTAAAATGGTTACAGTTTATGGATTAAATGCGAAAAAATATGTTTTAATCATATTTGGGTCTATCAGCAAGCTTACAATAAACTATTCTAATTTTAGCTTGTTTAGACCAATTTACTAAATCAGAGGTTCATAATACATGAGGTTAAAAATGTTGCTTAAATTATCCTCCTGGTCTTCCCAATTAAAGTACGTTAATTAATAGATGATAGAAATATATCTGGAGTTTGGCTGGAGAATTGCTACATGAGTGAGGTAAGCAATGATATACCATTCAAAATTGAGGTCTGTAAGATTTTCTTTGTTTTTGAAAGAACTCACTTATGCTCACCAAGGCTGAATATATTTGATTAAAAGTCAGTAAAAATAGTAATATTTTAAAATATTATTACAATTTTAAATGATTTTCTATTTTAACATATTTTAAATTGACTCCTGATGGCAAAGCTGAATTTTCAGCATCATTACTCCAGTCTTCAGCGTCACATGATCCTTCAGAAATCATTCTAATATGCTGATATGCTGCTCAAGAAACATTTTTTTTTTTTTTTTTTTTTTTTCAGTTGTGCTGCTTAATATATTTGTGGAAACCATGGATTTTGTATAAGTGACCACTATGTCAGCCTTTATGTTTTGTATAGCCTTCATTCAATTTTCAGACTGTGCTTTGTGTATTTACAAAATATAGTGCACATGGAAGCAAACAACAAACCCACACATTATTTACACCAATACCAGCTTAGGCCCTTGGATAAGATGCTTTCTTGCAGTCAGTACCTATTTGGTAGCATTCCACATTATGTGTGTCAGTAAAGCCATTTTGCACATAAACTACTGTCAATCCCTGAAATACAGAAATATTTTCTGTTCATCAAAGCAATCTCATGCAATTGTGTTAAACAGAAAGAAAATTGGGTATGGAAGGTCATAATGACAAACTGTTTTCTTTTTAGGTGAACTATTCTTTATGCACTTTGAATAAATTAAATTGTGGCTTACAGTTGTATGAAAAGGATTATATGTCTATTTCTGTACAAATGACACACTTTATTGAACTTTTTCAGCTTTGATAGACAGTGACAAGTCTTCTGCCAATGGGAAAGACAGCGGCAGAGTATCTGGGAGCTGTCGTGGACACCTCTCCCTCTGCGTCTCTCCTGGTGTGAATGTAGCAAGATTCCTGCAGCTGATCGCGGCTCTTCTGATGACAGGTATTTTCCAGGGCTCGGACCCTCGGTCCAGGTTTTCCCCTGCAGGGTGTATGAAGAATTAGCCGACGTGTTGCTGATCTGGGGTCTGCGTATGGTCAGCTGGTGGCCCTCACTCAGCTTGATAAGATGAGCTGAGCCTGCTGTTGTCACATTCTCCTCCAGATTCAACAGTGCTGTCTCGGGTGATAGCAGTAAGACCAGAAGGCCTGGGGTCAAGCATGTGTGCTACTGCTTTTCAACTGCTCGCACTGATAAGTCAAAGTGTCTGGACTTCCAATACAATGACGGGGCCAGCCAATCAGATCTAAAATAAACCAGGCTAGTTCAAAATTAGTCTGAAATTCTTGAATCTTGTACCTGAAACTGCATTATCACCTTCAGCTCCCCTTGCCTTTCATCTTAGCCCCCAAAAATCAGGGATTAGGTGAAAACAGTGGCTGGAGAAGGATATCTGAGATCATTTCATTCAGAATCCTACCTGTGAAAAAACAGTAATTAGGCAGTTAAAAAAATTTTTTAAAGTCAACCAAGCACGAATTAGCTGTGAGTTCTTGCTCTTAAAGAATTTTTCTTTTTGCTATAACGGCTCATATTCAAATAAGTGGCTCAGTCCTCCTATGACTAAAACTCGAGATTCATCCATGATTACCATTGTCCAATCATTATATTAGGATACACTACCTTTCAAAAGTTTTTTTTAAAAAGGACGCATACAGTACAGTTACAATTACAGTAAAGATGTGTAATGTTATAAAAGTTTTATATTTCAAATAATTGTTTTTCTGATCTCTTTATATTCATCAAAGAATCCAGAATAAAATATATCATGGTTTCCAAAAAAAAATGTAAAGTACATATCACTTGTTTTTAACATTGATAATAATAATAAATGTTCTTGACCACAAAATCAGCATATGAATGATTTCTGAAGGATCATGACACTGAAGAATGGCTGATGAAATGTACATCAACGAATATGTTAAAATGGAAAACAGTTATTCTAAATTGTGTTAATTTTTCATTTATTACTGTTTTACTGTATTTTTGACCAATACAAATGCAGTCTTGGTGAGCATAAAAGACTTTAAAACCACTGCAGTTTTCTCGTCTGCCGCTTTTAATCCTTGAGCTCTTTAAAGCAGAATGGATTCTGATTGGCTGTCAATGTTTTTTTTGTTCATCAGCTGGAATAAAATCGTTCTGAAAGAGATTCCAACGTGATCGTTTCTCTGTGCCATTACCGTTATAGCTGTGATGTGAACTCTGCTCATTTTTTATGTTTAGAAAGATTTTTAGAACTGTCTTTATCGTTATATTTATCGTGTGAACCTTGGTGTGAACGGGTCTTAACGCTTTTTCAGATAAACCAAAATGAAAACAAAATACTCAGATAAACCAAATGATAAACCAAAATGAAAACAAAATACTCAAAGTGCATTGAATTTCTCTTAACCATGATCAACTTCATTGCCATTTATTATATAAGTCCATCACTCTGTAGCACACCCATTGCCATTTCACAATCATGGGGAGTGGAAGGATGCTTGCTGATAAAGAACCAGAGGGTGCAGCCCAAAACAACAATATGCAACATTGTTTATCACCAGGCAGTGACACACCATATCAGTGTTTTGGCTCTGTGGGGTCTTAGCCTGGTAGAGATTAGCAGAAAGCTCTTGGATCTCTCTCTAACCTTGTGCTTCCTCACTGCCTGTGATACCCAAACGTCTTAAAACTCAGGGAAAGATTGGTGAATGGCTTCGGCTACTGCCTAGAGACGGAGTTCACGGTGTTGTTATATTTAGGTGTTTTCCAGAGCACAAGATAAACTGTGCACAAGCTTGTGTTTTGAAAAATAAAATTCGCCTTCACAGATAATTGTTAACAGATAAATGTTAAGTGTTGACCCCTATCTTTCAAGAGGGTTATATATCAACTTTGATTAAATATTTAAATAATATATTTTATTATAAATAATAAAATACAAACCAGTAATGATTAGTACAGGTGTCCCAAGAGGACACCCCTCCTTTCTTCTGTTTGTTTTTCAGTGTAGAAGAGAAGATTATCTTGTCAGCCTTCACTGACTGGTGCCACGTGTGCAAGCATATATCTTTCTCTGACTGTGGTTGTATCCTGCCATATAGAGTAGTGATTTCACAGTGGTCAGGTCACTTAATGTGTAGCTGATGACTTCCTCTTTCTTGTCTGTTAATTACTTTAACACATTTGCCTGTCTGCTCAGACTGGGGTTGTCCAGGGCAGCTGCTTCCCTGAAAGCAGAGCGAGCCAGAAGCCACTGATATGGGAGCAGAGCCAGACTGCTTATGCAATTGGATTAAACGGTTACGATTTTCATTGTCAAACAACGCTTCCCCGCCTTTGAATTTTCCGGCTTTCCGTGCTTTCACTGTAATACGGTAGGGGGCACTATTAGGCATTTTCTGAAAAAGTACTTAATCTCCTGATCAAAACACGTGCGAGGAAGAAGCAGAAACAAGCGATATCATATGCAATCACATGCATTTGTAAAATATTAACATTAAACAGCATATAAATCAAAACTGCCTAATGTTACCGAATGAAATGTCGACCCAGGAAGTAGTATAGAACTGTGCAACCTTAGGGTTGTTGATGGACTCAATCTACTCTATCTATGTTTTGATCATCGTCTGAATCCGATTTGGATCGCTATTTTCTAAAAAATCTTAATTTCTCGATTTGCTCATGTAGCTTTTTTTATTAAACTTACCCACATTCAAGTGTTAATAAATAATAAAAATAATGCATTAAGCTAGAATAACAGGGTTTGTTTTTGTTTTGGTTTTTTTTTAAACAGAGGCTCTGTTCTTTCTTTTGATATATTGCATGTTCAGATATTCATACAACATATTCTGGGGGCCATGAAATTTTTGTGAAAATGATCAAAAACGCTGGCGCTGGCTGGCAACTTTTTTTTCTTTTTTTTACCTGGTGGGGAAAGTGAAAATATAGCTAATGACTGCAATGTGAGAACTATTGATATATAATATGTATTGATGTATGAGTTATATTATAATATATTACTGTATATATGTGTATATATGAATATTTGAATCTCGGTTGTGCGGCATTCAGATTTTAATTGAAAATGCTTTTTAAATGTAATGTAATATATATTTTTTTTATTTAATTTGTAATTGAATTTGAATTGAGGTAGCAAACAGGATATGGAATTGTTTAAATGAAATTTAGATTGGATGGATGGATGGATAGATCACATTTAAAATATATATTTTTTATTACATGTTTAACCTTTGTGAACCTGGATGGAAAAACACACCATTTGCCAAGATGTAGTGCTTTATGTATAATTTCTTTGAATTGCGTATCATAAAATTAAAAGGGAACTCATTTGAAATTGAAATCCCAATCCTGATTTAAATAAATGAAGCTTTTGACAAAAGACATGACATAATACAAAATACATTTATCCATAATGGATGAGTTTGCTGAACTAAACTGAAAATTGTTGTATTTCTGTAGGTTGAACTCTAACTGAAGTCGTCTCAGCGCTGCCTTACTACAATGATCTACAAGCACTTCTTTGGCATGTTTAACTATTTGGATCAAATGTTCAAATGGTAAGGAAATTAAAAATGCCACAAAATGTTAATTTATTTTAGTATTTAGGTCTAGAACTTTGTCTGAAGAGCTGACCTGTGGGTTCCACAAAGCTATTGTGCAAATAACGAAGGTGCCACAGTGAATAAAAGGGATGCATAACAATTGGTTAACAATGTTTGAACAATGAGAGCTGAATGCATAAGGGGAAACCTATGGCTTCCTCAAGCTCATGTATCCTGACAGGAAGCTCAGGTCATGTGACAGGAAATAGAGAAGGGGCACCTGTCTGTGTGTGTTCACACTCCATTTTTGTATTGTATTTTTGTATTATAAACCCACACACTATAGCAGAGTTTAAAATGTATTTTAAAGACTGATAAACTTGTTTACATGAGTATACGCTCCCTTGATAATCATGCAAAATCACCACAATGATGTTGTTCTGATGCTGACTGACAGACACTTTGTGTTGAGCCAAATGGCACTTGCAGTGCAGATTAGTGTGTTTCTGAGCGTAGCATGCGGGTTGATGAGTGCCGAAGCAAAATGCCAGACACAGTACGATGGAAAGAAATACTGCCCTGAATCTGAGAATGGCAGGAAGGGCCCTATTATTCTGACCCATTCTCTTCAACGTTGGCCCATACAACGCCTGGAGCCTGTCTGCCATGAACTCGCTTCCCAGGATTTCCGACTCACGGCCGGCGCTCCAACTAAAAGCCAAATATTTCACTCCAGAGACGCACAAGGCTTCCTGATATAGGATGCACTTGCTTGTCTCTCTGTGACCTTAAACACTAATAAAGCGCCTATAATATGACTTTGGAGTCAGAAGTCCACAATCCTAGGATATCGTCAGTTTGTGGCTGTTCGCTCTTCCACTGACAGGAAAAATAAACAGATGCCCATTTGTCTCGGACAGATTGGATAACAATGAGAAAGAAGTAGATTATTTACTCAGGGGTTAATTGTTTCAGTTTGGCGCTGAAATGGAACCTTCTTGTGTTTAAATCCAGAAGTCACCAAAGAAAACAACCAGGTTAGTCATAATCTTAAAATCTTTGTTGTCTGATCGGCAAGATCAGTCGATCAGTTATTTTTGATTAGCAAACATTTTTCATTCATGCAAACTTCATTCACTAATCACAAGAGCATCCCTTGAGGAACACGAAAGGATGGAGCTAGATTATGATCTCTGTAACTTCCTAGTTTCTTTTACTTCTGTTGGTGCAGGCGTTGTTGAAACTTCTTAAAAAGCAGTTTAAGTCAGCCTTTTATAAAGGTTTTCAGCACTTCTCAGCTTTTCAGACCAGATGAAGACCATTTAGGCCTGGCTTGAGGACCAGAAAACCACCTTAGACTGGTTTAAGCTGTTTTTAAGCCGGGTTACCCCGTTAGGGTATCATAACATTAGCATAAAAGTGAATCCTGTGGCCAGTTGCATAAACATATCCATTATATTAAGACTGTGTCTTAAGAACTAGTGTGACCAAGGGGAATGACCAATTTATGTTTTTATGCAACTGACTTAAAGTTATTTACTGTCTTAAAAAAATTAGATGACTAACTTGTAAGACTAATCTTAGCAGTTTATGCAGCTAGCCGCTGGTTCTCAGATGAATTTACTGAAGAGCAATAAATGCCCATGTTTTGCCAACCATTTTACTTGCACTATACTTTAATTTAACAGGACAAATGTTTGTTTGCCCTGAATCTAAAACAGGTCAGTGTACTCTCAAGGAAGAGTCGGGGCTGAGGAAGCTGCTGCCCAGGCAACAGTGTCCGTTGCCATGAAGCAGTTAACTTGGTTTTAAAAAGGCAGTTTGCGAGTGACTAAGGGCAGCCTTGTGTTCAGAGAAGGGCTTGAGATTGTGGCTGTTGCTGTTGTTTTCATTGTGTGCTTGGGACTCGGGGAGGGTAAGAACAATAATGCATGTAATGCTGATTTTGGAACGGGTCCACCCAGCTTTTCCCAGGCTGGCCAGCCTTGGGAACCACTGATAGCATGGCACATCAGGGCTGGGCCCCTCTCGCCGGGCCCAGGGGCAGGGCTGCCCGCCCGCCTTCTCCATGCAAGCATGTTTGGGATGAAAGGAATCCTTCCTCCTGCCTGGGAATAGAAGAAACACACGCAAACGTTTGCACTAAGTTGCGCCCCAAGTATGGACCTGCTTGGCCACATGCTGAGACGTCTCAGAGGTGACACTGACAAGCTTTAGCTCCACGCTGCCCGCTGGCAGACTTGGTGGAGGCCATATTCCGGTTTTTGTTTTGTAGTCCTGCCCCGGACTGATATCACTAGCACTTGTTTTCTATAAGCCAAGGATGAAATGCAAAAAACAAAACAGAATAGGAGTAAAAACCTCTTTTCACAACATCTAATATAAAGATATATGTAATATGTGCATATTTTCTGTTTGCTATGTGTGTGCCCAGCCAAACAAACACAGCCATTGACTTCCATAGTTTTTTTTTTGTTTTTTTTACTACTATGGAAGTCAATGGCGACCATCAACATCAATCTGGTTACCAACATTCTTTAACTCTTTCTCCGCCAGCGTTTTTAAAAAAAAATTCCAGCCAGCGTTTTTGTTAATTTTCACAAAACTTTCGTGGCCCCCAGAATATTTTGTTGTATGAAGACAACCTTTTTATTCTAACCTCATGTATTCTTTTTTTTATCAACACTTAAATGTGGGTAAGTTTCATTAAAAAAGCTTTTGAGCAAAAAGCTGAGGAAATCGCGTTTTTGTCAGAGACTACGTCTGGATCAGATTCAGTACGATGATCAAAACACAGATTGAAGCTGCGTTCACACTACAAGCGACTTTGTCGCTGCAGGTCGCCAGTGGCTGGCGGTTAGTTCGCTGGAGGGCGTTCCCACTACTGGTTGCCTAGTAATGTTTGTGAGTGACGTTCACAGATGTTACTCTGTTGTAGACAACAAATACGTTTTCTTGCCGCTACAAACAAACATTTTGGAAGGAAAAGTCTAAATATAAATGGAATCAGTACATAAAATGCATAATATTAAAGATGAACGAGAAACAGTGAGTGCTCTTTGCCATCGCGGCTATTTAACTGCAGCAAACGGGCAAATACCGGTCTATCTGGGTTCCCGAAACCATTCAGGCATGGAGTCAGTACGGTGAATACCACTGTATGTACACGGAGATATATCATAAATTATAGGACGGTTTCTGACTGCTAAAATGAGCTTCTCGTTAAACTTGTCTCAGTCAGACTGAAGAGTGACGGATCACATGCGCTTCACTGACTTCACTCCTATTGGTTGTCGCTCCTGAAAGTCGCCCTTCATTTGCACAAAGTTAAACAGATCTCAACTTTGTCGCGTCGCCAGACACGCCCCATCCGGTCGCCAACAGTCGCTGTCGCCGGAAATCGCCTGCTCCCCATTGGAATGTATCGTGTCGCTTTGTCACTTGTAGTGTAAACGGGGCTTGAGTGGATCAAGTCCATCAACACCCCTAAAGCTTTCACAGTCCTATAGCTCGTTCACAGACCTATTCCAGGATGAAAATGCCAAGATTCATCAGGCTAAGAATGGTTGGGAGGGAGCATGAAGAATAATTTTCATGCATGAATTGGCACCTCTGAGTCCAGACCTTAAACTCATTAAAAATCTTTGGGATGTGCTGGTGGAGACTTAACAGAGTGCTCTTAACAGAGAGACTCTTGCATTGGCATTACAAGATCTTGAACAAAAATGTATGCACCTCTTGATGGAAATAAATGTTGTGATGTTATTTCCACCAAGAGGTGCATAAATTCTTCATGCTCCCTCCCAACCATCCTTTCACAATTTGAGCCTGATGAATCTTGACATTATCATCCTGGAATATAAGCATGATGTGTCTTTCTTTACATGGTTGTTTAAGAAATATATATAATATAATAATCTCTGAAAACAGGATGGATTCTGATTGGCTGCCAAATGTGCCGATGTTATTATCGTTCATCATCTGGAGAAAAAAACGTTCTGAAAGTAATTCCAACAATCAGGGACGTACTAGGACTGAAATTCAGCCCGGGACTTTAAGATGGAGAGGCCTTTTATGCGAGTGACCTTGGTGCACAAGCAGAAGGATTTTTTTGCAGTTATTCTAATTCTAATAGTGTTTTTATTGTATAAAGAGAATCAGATTACACTGAAGACATTCAAGAAATTTTAGGATGACACTTGCCTCTTCAGGTTGTATAAGCAAGTCACCACTGCACTAAACACAATCAGGTCAGCAAAACCTAATCTCGAACACATAAGTCACAGTATGGCACGTGTACAGTCAGTATATAATATATCTATAAAAATATAATGTAAGGGATAATGTATAGCGAGGCGATTGTTATAGCGTTTGTATTCGCTATACATTATCCCGCTTAATATATAATGGCTACCTACCAAATAAATCAATGTAACAAAACATTGATTTAAAAAGGAGTTTATTGATTTAAAAACGACTGTATTGCTTCCGCTAAAGAAAATAGTCCGTTCCGTCTCTGAACTGCGTCCATGGCAACGCCGTTTTTCATGGCAACGTGTGTTATACTTAGCAGCGTCTGTTATCAAGACACCGACCGCATTCTACATTGGAATTCTACATATGTATAAATATAGTATAAATGCCTATATTTAAAGGCAAATATAAACAATTTCAGTGTATAATAAATAATCGTGCACCTGTCCTGTCCACGCTGCTGGGTCCGTCCTCATCTGCACCTCTGGCTGCCACAGCCCCATTTTCAGTACGGAAAAGGTCTGTTAATTTGGCGCATTTAGCTGCCTCTTGTGCCAACATTTTTTTCTTTTTAATTCTTATTTTTTCGGTTCCACCCATTTCTTTATCTTCTTTTCGCCATTTTTACCATTCGTCTCTGTTGCATTCACACGCACCCGCCAAACATGAGCAAAAGTAAACTCCTTTGATCGGCGCATAGTTTGAGCCAATCGGATGTCAGGAAAAATGGAGGATCAGCCCAAGTTGGGAGGGGCCGCTCGTATCTCCCCTCAGATTGAAAGTATTGGCGTGGCCCGGTCTGAAACACACACACACACACACACACACACAGTGTTCCGCTGCACCTGAGCGGCCGGTTAGGCCGGTTGCGTATCAATAAAAAAAAATCTCTTTGACCACCGGCCGGTCTTCGGCCTGAAATGGACCGGCCGTTCGGGATTGCTCCAGGTATTCCCGATGGCCAATCCGCCCCTGCCAACAATATCGTTATAGTTGTGGTGTGGACTTCCCTATTCTCACAGAATTAGAACAATTATTAAAACTTTACATTTACCGTTATCGGCCTTTGAGTGAACTGGTCCATTTACAGAAATGTTAATAATGTGCACTGTCCCTTTTAAAGCTGCTGTCCGTAACTTTTTTGGGTTAAAAATTATCCAAAATAATAATAATTAAAAAAAACATAACCAGCCAGTGTTCAAAAATATCTGCTTACCTTTGCTCGATTCAAAACGGTAAGCTTGTAATAATTATTTTAATTCCAGTGGTACTGGTGGATTTCCGCGGGAAATTCGAGCATGTCTTTGCGTCATAACGTCACATCTGTACACATAAAGAAGGAGTCCCGGCAAGTACGCTATATTGCGTGAGCGGATGATGGAGTTGGAAGCTTTTAGCCTTTTCTCACAGCTCTTCAAATAATTAAACTCATGGCGGATCCAGAAAGGTTCAAACGACAACCAACAGTGACAACTGGAGTTTCACCCGTGGTAAAACCCAGGAGAATTCGGACTTCGGAGTGGGTAGAGAAAAAAATAAATTGCAACCGGACCCACGCGAAAACAACATTGGCAGGGCTTTTGAAAGGTGGCGTGAACTCCGTGATATTTGAAGGGGTTCAAAACGGACGCAGAAACTGCTTTTTTTTCTGTTGGACGGGTAAGACATTTTAATAGTTCAATCATGTAACAGTAGCACACTTGTTCGCTTAATTCACACAGTTAAGGAGTTTTCTTTGTTGTGGCTTTTTTCGTTTTGCTATTATGGTAAATATGAATTATTTTGTGCTAACTATGAGAGGGAGCATATCACTCTACTTCAAGAAAACCAAACCCGCCGCCTCCATTGTCAAGCATTGGATCTGAATCAGATCGGTAAAGTGAAAATTATCCTTTTTCCAAAAATTATTAGAGTTATATTATGTAAAACACGTTTATGCATAACAGGGATTCAGTTCATAAACCGTTTATTTCATAGCACTATGACTACTTGTTAGTATCCACACCGTCGCGGTGACTGACAGACACGCAGTCTCCTCAAAACAGTGTGTTCATCCGCGCTGTTTCATGCCGATGTACAACTCACGCAAAGTTAATAATTCCGCGAATAACTGCAATTACAGATTTCAAACAGAGATGGCGACAAAGAGGAAAAACGCCGGACTGCAGCTTTAAATAAACTAATAAATGGATACAAACATAGATATAAGGAGTCCCAGTCTGATTCAGCAGACCTTGTGTAGATGTGTAGAACAATAACAATATGCAAATGCAATAAATAGAGTGAAACAAACCTTTAGGGCTTGGTGTATCTGCTCTCCTGTCAATATTTTCATTATTCTGTCTTTATTTATCCTAAAAGAACTTTGAACATTCTTGAGTGGGCATATCCATCAACGGGGGAAAACGAGGGAAATTCCGGGTCTGTGAAGCCGGACAGACTGCTTTAATTAGCCCTTATATACTTTAGGTCACACCTGGGAGAGCTGCAGCCTGGCCTGGGCTATGAGAGGCTGTTGACAGCTTGATTGGAGCTATCTGTGCTGAGGACTGGGTCTGGTGCAGGGTGTTAAAGGCAATGGGTGATGCAGAAACCCTTCAGCAGTACAGAGGTTTGTGTCTATAATATTATTAGGAGATCATAGTTTTTGGACAGCTAAATCATACTTAAAATTTATGAACTTTTTATTGCATTAGATAGCAAAATATAAAACCACTACATGTGCTTTAGCCAAAGGGTTCATCACATTAACTTAAGGCATGATCAGTTTGAAAATGTCCAGTCCATCATTTTGAACGGTACTGGATAGCTATTGTTTTTACTATTAAAAATTTGTTTTGTAAAATGTTTGTCGAGTGTGTGTTTCTGTCATTCTTTAAATGCCACTTGGTTTGATATTTTATTGTGAAATGCACATTTATATAAAGACATTTATGTTTAAATATAATACTTTTTGGAGTAAAATTGGAGTAAAACTGTAAAATTTGCTCTCCAAAAAGATCCTCATATAATAACTACATTTTATTTATAAATGTATTTTATTTAAAATATTTTATTCAAATTTATTTTTAGTTATGATGGTTGTTTTTAGAATTTCTTGGGTGGTAAACGTAATTTTATTGTGATATACAAAGACATTTATATTTTTTTTAAGTATTGTACTTTTAAAGTTAAATAAATAATTTGTCCATAATGTTACATTGTAGACATTTTACATAAAATTGAATATTGAGTAGATATAATTAACAACAAAATATAGTTCGACACTATAGAACTTAATGTGTGAAAGGCCCTCCTCCACAATGCCAGCTTGATATTTCTAAGGTTTTATATCATGTTAGTTAAATTGGACTTGCGACAAACAAACAATGTGAAGAATAGGGTTACGGGCTGCGGCCGCAGTGGTGTGGGTGACGCTTGGCTCGCGGTAACCTCCCAGTGGCAGCGGCCCTGCCGGCCCTCCCTGTGTTCCTGGCCGTCTCTCACATGGTGATTGGGTTTCAGCGCAGGGCTCGAGCTGTGGGAACGAGTCATCACACTGGCCGGCTGCCTGGGAGACTGTGCTACGCTCCACCAGGGGGAAGGCACATGACAAAGGGGGGGTTTTGTGAGCCCAAACAATGTGCTGTCTTCACCGTTTAACCCAGGAAATTCACTACAGCTGGAGCCTCCAACTAGACGAGGAGCCCATGTGTGAAAGTGTGTCTGTCTGTGTGTATGCATATATATTTAGGAGCGTGTTCAGTTTGTCAACATGCTGTTTTGAGCTATATGAAATACACGAGACAGGCTCCCCATAACAACTTGAAATATTCTTCTATAATCTCAATAAAATTAATTTTATTGAAACATTTGTTTGAGTATGTCCATATGTACATACTGCAATAGTGCGTAACACTCTTTTTTTTTTTTACACAATATTTTACCATTACTGCTTCCTTAAATATACATTTTTAAAGGTAGGGTAGGCAATTCTTCGGAGCGGCTAGCAAAAGCAAGATGGCAAGTTAGCTTTGAAAGCATAAGATCCCATCCTCCCTTAAGTGTCTCCAAAGCCACGGCTCCTTCAAAACACATGAATGCACAGAGCAGAGTTTGAAAAGTGTCACGAGACGTTACCTCATGTCTCAAAGCACATAACTTTACATTATGTCTGCATAAGCAGGGTGCATGAAGGTATGAAAATGCATACGAAAATACATTCGGACCGAATGCAATGATTGGATGAACATTTTATGGTCATATGCCTTCCACAGACGATATATAGGCTACATATAAATACATTTAGACCACTTAACTTAGTGATTGCTATCAAGATGGGAATAGACTTTGAACCAGCATAAAGGTCCTTGCACACAGACTCCGAAATTCGCATCCGAAATTTTCACACGTTAAAAAATAACTTCAACCTCACGTTGTCAATCACGCTTACACACTGCCTCCGAAACTTTCGTCCGTCATAAAATCGGGTTCGATTTTCTGCGTTTTCGCATCTGTCAGTTTTCTGTTTTGACAATTTAGATCCACCGAATGACGAATACGAAAAAAACGCAGTGTGCAAGGACCTTAACAAAAAATGTTTCTGGAACAAATCGCCTACCCTGCCTGTAAAATATAGGCTTAAGTATAGCCTAAATCTTTTTTCTTTTCTTTTTTTGATTTAAGGTAGCTAGTTTTTGCTTCTAAAAACATGTAAAAATACAGACTATGTTGTCTTTAAAATATACTTTTTATATAATATATAGCCTATGGTAAGGCAATATTGACCAATTTTAACTTTTTGTTGATTGTTATTAAAACGACTAGAACTTTTGTAGGTAGAAGAATATGCTTTTGTTTAGTTTTATTTTACATATAATATATACGTTTAAAAAACCTATCAGTAACCTAAAAGTAAAAATACAAGTTTGTCCGATTGCGTAGGCTACACATGAAATGTGCACGTGAGGTAACCATAGCAACGGAGCTTGATCGCTGTCTGTGTTGGATGGACAAAACATGTCGTTGTTTTCATATTAATATAGATTTAAAATAAATATATAACATTAATTGTTGTTGTATTTAAAATGTCTTCAGGATATTTGAAGTTTAGCTAACTGTGCAAAGAGAAGGTAAAACAATTTTACCTGAAGACGAGACTGAACAAACTTACAGGAATTCCTTCCTTAATAATTCGCACGCTGAATAAACTACGTTACATTTTGGCAAGTCACTCTGCATCCTGAAATTAGCCTTGCCAGAAACCCTTTACCTAGATTTCCTGCCTATCTGCACACTGTGTCCAAGCTCTGTCAGGCTGCGAAACACCGTCGCCTTTCTTGTGTAAAGTGTTTCTCACGCTTCTGGGGCCCTCGGGTGCAGAACGCGAGTGCTGAAGCTGGGCAGAGTCAATTATCAGGGGAATGAAGTTTGAGACCTCCATTCGGTGGCTCGGGGCGTGTTTTCTTTTTTTTTTCGGTGGGTGTTCCCAAAGCAGGACGTGGGCGTGAATGCGAGACTGAGGCTCCAGCGGTTCGTGGGAAAGACGCTCAGAGTGTTTGGTGACTGTACCTGTGCGCACTGCATCATGAAGCGGCCTTGTGAGGACAGCACGTCCGACAGCGACATGGATGAAACGATTGATGTGGGCAGCGAGAATAACTACTCGGGGTAAGCATGCATGCATGGGATGCTTGTTTGTTGTTCTGTAGCTGTGAATTCACTTTTAGGTGTTATCTTAAGATTCTTCCCTTTGGACATTTTTACATGTATAAATAGGCTATATATAGGCCTGTAATATAATTAAATGTATTATTAAAAACATTCTAGTTCATTTATAAGTGTATTAATTATAATGAATTGTAATATTTTAATCTTAGACATTATAGATACACTCAATTTGTATGACACACACAAAAAGCTTTGGTAATACTTTAACAAACATTAGTATGCTCAACAGGTGAATAGTTAGAATGTCACTGTTTAATGTAATTTAATATAGTTCATATATGGCGAATGTACATAAACTACTATAGTTAACTTGTAACTTGGTTGTATAATGTCATGTTACATAAAATTTGTAATTTGAGTCAAAATATTATTTAATATGACTAAATCAAACATTAGACTACATTAGATTGCACCAACAATAATTTGATGGGTTTGATCAAGTGGAAATGGATCCTAAATGTATCAATTGTATGTTATAATTTTTTTAAGTATTGTGTACATGTTACTAAACATTATTGTAAAGTTATATAGACATTTCTATCTATTTGAATGTAGGCTATAGATATAAATGGACTTTTATATTAAGTATTTATGCGTGGTAATGAGTTACAAGTGAAAGTTTTATTGAAGTGTTATCTGTTATCACTGTCAAACATTTTAGGTAACCTAAAATATGTTTCATGTGGTTCATATTTAAATTAACTGGTTTTGTTAGTTGAAAATCGAAAATATAATTCAATAGGACTTGATCAAAAATGTCATTTTAATGGTAACTATGAATGAACACTTTTTACAGTGTACAGTGTACTGATAAGTTTTCATTCCCCCCAAAGTCAAAGCAACGGTTCATTTATAAGATGTGGCTCACCTACTACAACATCCCAAGTCATGGCTAGAAAGAAGCGGAGAGGGGTAATTCATAACTTTTCAGATAATTTTCATATTTGTTCAAATCTTTAAAATACTTTATTTAGAATACTGATACATTGTTGATTATTTTATATATTGCAGATCATTGAGAAAAGACGGAGGGACCGAATAAATAATAGTTTATCAGAGTTACGTCGTCTGGTGCCAACAGCATTTGAGAAACAGGTGAGTTCACATCCCTGTGTGCTTTATTCTGCTTTATGAAAGTATTATTTATAATGATAATTATAATAAATTAAAAGTAAGTGGAAGAGGATGTTGCCACATTATTTCATCAAAGCTATCATATTAAAAACATATCCTATTTCTTCTCCCAAGGGATCTGCCAAGTTAGAGAAAGCGGAAATATTGCAGATGACAGTGGATCATTTGAAGATGCTCCAGGCCACAGGAGGAAAAGGTAGACTGCTTGTTATTGGCTCCTGTTTTGCACTCCACCTAATGCCGTAGTGAAACTTGAGCACAGAGTTCCCTTTTGACCAGATTAAAGTGGAAATCAATGTTAATGGTAGGATTGAACTCGTGGGAAAGCGCCGGCAGGACAAAAGAAGCACTTGACCCTGGGATTGTGTTTGCTTTCATAAATCCATGGGAGGGGAGCGGGGCCACATTCACAGGCTGCACTGTTGGGGGTTTGTTAGGGCTTTCCAATGAGTGTTAAAACCGAAGCAGAGGGGAGACAAAACAAACATACAAACAGTTCAGGTCACAATTCTAGTCTGCTTAGGTTTAGCCTCTCCAACACAGTGGGGGTTGCATTTGATTCATCATGATTAAAGCCTCACTTCTCTCTGTCTCTTTCAGGATATTTTGATGCTCATTCTCTGGCCATGGACTTCATGAGCATTGGCTTTCGGGAGTGTCTGACTGAAGTGGCGAGGTATTTGAGCTCTGTGGAAGGTCTGGACTCCAGCGACCCGCTCCGCGTCCGCTTGGTTTCTCACCTCAGCAGCTGCGCCTCGCAGAGGGAAGCGGCCGCCATGACCACATCCATAGCCCATCACCAGCAGGCCCTCCACCCGCATCACTGGGCTGCCGCTTTGCATCCCATCCCCACTGCGTTTCTGCACCAGACCGGACTTCCATCCTCAGAGAGTTCCTCTAGTAGGCTGTCCGAGGTTCCTCAGAGGGGTGCAGCCCTGCTGACCTCCTCCTTCACCCACAGTGACTCCGCACTCAGAGCGCCCTCTACAGGCAGCGTCGCTCCTTGCGTACCGCCACTCTCCACCTCGCTGCTTTCAATATCGGCAACCGTTCACGCAGCGGCCGCCGCAGCTGCAGCGCAAACCTTCCCTCTGTCGTTTAGCGGATTCCCGCTCTTCAGCCCCAGCGTAACGGCATCTTCGGTGTCTTCTTCCACCGTGAGCTCTTCCCTTTCCACATCCACCACATCCCAACAGAGCAGCGGTAACAGCGGAAGCAGCAGTAAACCATATCGACCGTGGGGGACTGAAGTGGGAGCGTTTTAAGTGTTGGATTTGCTCTCGTTGCATCTGGACGTCTTCCGCACTTTGTACATAAAGGAAAGAAAACGGCTATTGTGCCTGCTTTGGTCAGCACCATGGGCTTTTTTTCTCTACACTTCCTGTGCATATATGCCACATCAAATCTGGGAGGGAAAGAAAGAGACTTTTACACATCACACTGCGTGGACACCCGTAAGGATGAAGAGTGATTGTCATTTTTAAAGAAAAATACTATTTTAACTTTGTGTAAAGGACTACGCTATGGGATAGTGCCTGCATAAACACTGCTAAAATGCTGCAATTGATATGTATGCTTTGATATTTCTCCATAGAAAAGCATATTGTCAGATTTTCACAAACACACACAAACACACACACACAGTAGCTTTAGAGTTTTAAAAAAAACAGCTTGTTCAAAGACAAACCAAAGGTTTTGCAGATAATCACTAAAGTGATGTGTGAATTGGTTTTGTAATCTATGATTTAACAATCCAGTTTGTAAATCTGTATATGTGTAAGATTGTAACTAGAGTTTATATTGAAATTAGATGACTTAATTGGTATGATGCAGTTCAATCACTACTGTCTTTTTTGGGGGGGTGGGGGTGGGGGGGTTGGGGGAGACGGGATCTTCTCCACTTTACACAATAGGCCTACTGAAATTTGTTAAAAATAACATTCACTAATACTCATATGTGAGATTTTCTACTACTGTAACTTTGTGACCTTTTTAATAACCCTACCACGCTCTGTAAGATGTAACCTTTTTCTATGCAAAAAAGAAGAAACTGATGTCCCTGAAGAAACTGAGTGTTTTCTTTCATTCTGGCGCATATGCCATAAAACCATCATTCCATTTGCCTTCACCACAACAGATCGTGGAATGTTATGAGAGAAAGTAATTGTTTTCCCATAGCATAATTTGAGTTCTTGAAATTGCATGGTTGAAAAAAATATTTGCGTTCTTTTATGTGTTTTTCTAATAATGCAAAAGAAGCCACTAAAGTCAAACAAACAACTGCAATTATAAGTGCTACTTCAACAGTTATAAATCTGTCGACAAACTTTAAAGTAAGCTGCAAACACATTTATTGAATAAAACACATCCATAAACAGTCAAAGTTGTTACAGTCCCCAGCAATTTTTCAAATTATGCTCCCTTTTGTTTATGAAATGTCTCAATGCCATTGTATATTGACGCTGCAACAATGTTTTAAAAACAAAAGCAGTTCTCATTTGCTGTTTACTGTTATTTGAAGGCACGGTCCCTCAAGGTCCCCCTTGGTCCCTCAGAGACAGCTCAAGTCAAAACTTATGTAGCTGTTCTGGTGGGCGTGAACAAACCGCCGGTCGGACTGCAGTAGTGTGCACCACATGAAAGCACAACAACACCAGTCACTCCTCCCCAAGATGGGTCTTTATGCCGGCCTAATCCAGTCCCTTTATGCCAGGGTCTGTTAGACAGATTTACATTAGTAAATCACTGTCACACCATTAAATTCCTTAAGAGAAAAAGTATCAGCATTTCCAAGTGAATGGGGATTAAGGCAAACACCGCCTGCTACCCACCGGCAATCATGGGAAAAGTGCGAGGCCATAAATCCGCCGGTTATCTGCTTTAGAGCGGCTGGTTCTCACGCCGGGCCCCTGCCTTTGAAGTGGCCGTCATATATCAAGGCCGCACATGATCTCCCCAAAACATCACACAGGCAAAGAGTCAGTGGTGTGAACGTGGTCAGTAAGCCTGTCAGCTTCATTACTTTCCACACATGAAAATGGTTTAGCTACTACAAGATGTGCTTCATAAACCAGCCCACAAGATAAAAGCAGCATATAGATATTCACAGCTCAGACAGGTCAAGGGCACAGTGAGTTTGCACAGTCATTTAGACTTTTTAACCTCAACTGTTTGGGATTATCTGGAGTGTTTAATATATAATGTATATATATATATATATATATATATATATATATATACATACATACATACATACATACATACATACATATATGTATATATGTATGTATGTATGTATATATATATATATATATAAATATAAATATATATATATATATATATATATATATATATATATATATATATATATATATATATATATATATATATATATATATATATATATTTATAGATCATATATGTTGCATTACCTAGGTCCGAACCCTGAACCTACCCCTAAACCAAAACTTAACCCATGGCCATGGTTACCTTATATTAACCAGTACTTTCTTAGGTAAGTGCACGTAGGCTACTGTAAAATATTACTTAACAAATTATTTGACATACCTCGGAATACCATGTAAATACTATACATCTATATATTACGTAAATACATAAAATATTGCATCATTTAGTCCTATAGGGAATATATCAGAGTGCCATAATTATTATCATAAAATTAAATTAAGTGTCATTAGTAGTGACACTACATTAATGATGATACTCCAACAAAATGTTTTAACAGATTAGATGTGTGAAGTCTGAAGAGGCCTAAAAAAAAAAAAGTGATCTTTACCAGAGAAATGCTGCCATCTGGTGCGGATCATTTTAAGCTGTAACTTGTTCTAAATTTTAGGCACTCGTTTTTTTTTTTTTTGCAAATACAAAATGTTTATTGGTATTTTAAAAATATTTTCTGATCAAGCTTTCATTTTAGAAAACCACATTGAATAAAAAAGGAAAAATAGCATTTGAATGTAAACAATCATAACTACGCTTAACTAATAACCTAGATGGCGTCATTCTCACCCGACCAATCACAGCTTTGTGCAGTCAAAACACGGAAGTAAACATCTGGTACTTGGGTACACACATGTTTTGCACTAAATTTGAGTTTACCTGGCAAATGTATTATTTTTTTAATGTACTGTTGTATTAATTGTTAGGAACTTATCGAACTTTCGCCGTTGTTGTCAAGAGCTTGGCATTTTACCTCAAACAAAAGAGGTTATTATTACATGTGATTACATATTTGATGGACTTTAGAGTCAATAGTACAATGACCTAACGTTAGGCGCTGTTGTTTCTGCATTGTATAACGTTAGTTATTAGAGAGTATGAAGTCGTTTAAATCTCCAGGACGTCATGGATATGCGGTGGAGGTTTCACCTTTTGTCGCTTCTACTGTCGCCTGTGCTTCCTCTCAGTATTATGGAATAGCAGGTAATATTAGTTTGCATGACCATGGTTAGATGATATGGACGTAAATGCCAATGAAAACCTCTTTTGTGTCTTTTAGGATGTGGGACACTTCTTGTGCTGGAGCAGAGAGAAGCAGATGTTTCACTTGTGAGGAGGTAATTTGCTTTCTTTTAGGGAATTAAATAGAGCATCTGCAAATATGTGTGTGTCATAGATCACCAAAACCACAAGAAACAAAAAACGGACTACTCTTTAGTTTATGTATTTATTTGTTATTGTTTTTTGTGAAATTATGTTGCTTTAAGGTAATGAAAATCACCCCACAAATATTACTATAATAATATTACTATGATATACAATTAAAACTGTATTTTACGAATGTACCTTTTTTTTGCATTAAGAATTTAGAATATTGAGGAAGTTTTCGTAATTGTCTTGAAAGTAATGTTCCAATGCAACAAAATTGTATTTGACGTGAAAATGGGTTCTGTTTTTTTTTTTTAGCAAAATATAATGTATTATTATCATCATCATTATTATTTATAATTATTCAGTAAACATCTAGAATAATTTCTTTACAGATAACACTTTTGTGTTTGAGGCCATTGTAAATCCGTGTCATCTTGCAGTGATATGAGGAGTCAGTGATGTGACTGATTGTTTAGTATCTTTTTGTCTCATGGGCAGTTTTGACTGGAATAATGGCCTCTTTGATGTGACGTGGAGCGAGAACAATGAACATGTGCTGGTGACAGCAGGAGGTGATGGATCTTTGCAGATCTGGGACACGGCCAACCCGCAAGGTCTTCTGCAGGTGCTGAAAGGGCACACACAAGAGGTCAGTTCACAGTTCACACAAAACAGCATGTTAAAGCTTCCTGCACTTCATAACCTCTAGACTGCTAAACATCTGGCCTTATAGGTGTATTCAGTAGACTGGAGTCAGACACAGGGAGAGAACCTGGTGGTATCAGGATCTTGGGACCACACGGCAAAAGTGGTAAGTGGAGTTTTATGCCCGGTTGACAGTAATGTCAAAACACACAAGTGTCAGTAATAATGTTTTTACCATGTGTCACTATTGCTTTGTCTATTACAGATTGTTTGATATGCACTCACTTTACTTTCACTTTACTGAAATTATGAACGATGAATATAAGAATGACAGTGCGACAAATTTACATGAAACACCGCTAGTTATCCTGTCAACTACAACTATAACTATAACTGTGTTATCAAAACCAATCCACACATGTAGCGGGGAGTGTTTCGAAGAGAGGGTCAAAACGGTATAGCAAATAGCCTATTATTTCTAAATTAGGATGTTTTTTTATGTAAAAATATTTCTAACATTACAAGTGGACCTCAAAGAACATTAAATTAAATTTACATTTATTTTAAATAAACCCAGTTCATGACCCCTTTAAACGTACAGTATGTAATTTTTGGCCACCAGGGGGCACTCGATCTAAATAATAACAAAAGACGTACTTTGATGACGTCGGGAAAGAGCGTGGGCTCACGGGAGTTGTTGTCGCTGTCAATGACAACCAGCCCTCTGAGGGAGAGAGAGAGAGGGAGTGCGCGCGCGAACCAGCGATACCATGTTCATTGGAACACGCGCGATCTGTCATTCCCCACATTCCTCACTCATTCTAACTATGTATTTTGATAATCACGTCTTTTCGAACAGAGAGATATGAATTATCAGACCCCTATTGAATCAATATTCCATCTAGCTAGTATTAATAGATGTTTAAAAAACACGGTCACCTTTCGTTAAAAATATAATTACGTTTATACTATGATATCGAACAAGATAACGTTAGTGAACTGCATATGAAGTTACTTTCTCCAGCTATATATAGAACAAATATGAATTAACATTATAGCTACATGAGAGCTAGCCCGTCTGCGTTTTACACATGACATCATTTCACAAAATATACGGATAGATATAGTTAGCTGAATGGGTGCTTACCTGTTTATTAGAATGCAAGCGAGATCGGCATCTCTCTGTAGCCTATATTTAGCTTGTCACAAAGCTCTCTATATTTTTTAAATGCAACCCTACAGTTTACCCGTGTCATGCTTCTTCTCCTGTCATATTTTTCACCCGTACGTTTGCTAGGGTGATCATATTTTGATTACCAAAAACCAGGACACTCGGCCAGCAGTTTTTTTGAAAACCAGGACATTTTCATCACTTTATTAAAACAGCCAGAACGGCCAGGACAGAACGTGAAAACAGGACATGTCAGGACTGTTGGTCACCCTAACGTCTGCGCTTTGAGCTGGCTCCAGCAGCAGAACGTGCAGGCAAAGCGTAATCGTGGTTCATAACTTACAGGGCTGCCAACTCTGTCACGAGACACACGCAATTGAGCCAATTCTCACGCTCTCACACCACACCCCCGATTTCTCACGCTGAAGTGTCAACCCGGTCGGTCAAAGCCAGAAAGATGAGTTTATCTATAGATCTACCTGTTGAGGCACTCGTGATCGATTAGTTTTACCGCAAATTAGTTAAAATATCCTGTAATCTAGAGCGAGCGTGCATGCGAGACAGATGTTGAGCTCCTAACCGCGCACACGCACGATGTCAGAGAGGTGAGCGAGAGATCTTGCGCGTGCAGCCAAACCCCCCTCAAGTTTGGTGCAGTTGCAAAATGATACTAGCTACTGCTTTTTTTTCTACGTCGTTTTCTTTTCTTTTATTGGCGGTAGTCCTGTGTTCTCCTTTGTGTTTGGCGGTTCCGCAGGAAGTTAGAGAAAATAGAGGAGTCAAAGTTTATATGACGCCATAGACGGGCGACAAAACGGAAATAAAGAAACGGCCCGTGTCTTCGAATTAAACTATACATTTCTCCAGATTTGAAAGTTGGTGGAAACTGTCGGGATAATGCAAGTACATATCTCATAGAAATATATAACATAGATACAGTTATTTTTGCAAATTTTAAAGCAGAAAAAATACATATTGTGCCTTTAAAGTCACCATGAAATCAAAATGGGCAATTCTTATTTTTTAATGCAATATGCATTATAAGTTATTTTCCCATGCACATCATTATTATATAAAAAAATACAATCATAATAATTACTATTATTATAATTATTATAACAATTAATCATAATAACTTCCCTCCTCTTTGCAGCAACATCTTATGGAAGCTTGTTTCCACCACTTTTTATGCAAGAAAAAAAGTTAGAATTGTGAGATAAAAAGTCCTACAGTCCTGTCCTACAGTTTTTTTCTTTTTCGAGAAGCCGTTTCACTCAGATATGCATCACAATATGGAAGAAAAGACTATCGCAACTTCCGATTCATGCCGAACTAAACAATGCTAAATACAAATAATTAAATGCAACTAACCATATACTCATGGATTGTTGGGATACCAAATTAAACAGATTTGTTTAAAGGTGCTCTAAGCGATGTCAAGCATTTTTTAGGCCAAAACATTTTTTGTCACATACAGCAACCATCTCCTCACTATCCACTAGCTGCCTGTCCCCTGAACACAATGTAAAAAAACACGGTCTCTGCAGACACCCCAGGCTCCACAAACGGCAACAAAAACAAACTCCGGCAACCCGCTCCATGAAACATAACAAACTGTTTCAGACAATAACCGACAAGAAGGACTTGGGGGCGGGGTTTGGGGGGTTAGTGCGCGGATGAGGAGGAGGGAGGGTCTAGCTAGCCTCCGTTTTGTTTGACAATACTTTAAGCGTCAACAAGAAGTGACGTCACCCGACATCGCTTAGAGCACCTTTAACCTTTAAAAGAAAGATGAAAACATTCTTTCATGTGCATTGGTGCTCAAACATACTGCTAATGATGTTACATGGTTGTCCTGTTTTCCACACAGTGGGATCCGGAGCGATGTCAGTTAGTGAGCTCCCTGCAGGGTCATGAGGGTGTCATATACAGCACCATCTGGTCTCCTTATATCCCAGCATGCTTTGCTTCAGCCTCAGGTAGGATAATGAGCTGTATCTGTTCTCCCATGAAGCTTGCTTCAGACTAGAAATAATCTAGGGGTGATCAGACATGCATAAGTTTGTAGAGCATGTGGTAGAGCAACACCAAAGTAAACTCCCACAATGGGTTTGATTCCTAAGGAACGCATGTACTGATTAAATGTTTTGGGAAATATGCTGTGTATTATACTATAAGTACAGGTTACCAGTTCAAGGGTCTTTTTGCTAATTATATTTTGAGGGATGGGAGAGGACATACAATTTTGATGAGAAGAGGAGGTATGGGATCTTGAAACAGTTGTTTTACTATCATTAAGAAACTAGATTTTATCAATAAATATATATATATATATATATATATATATATATATATATATATATATATATATATATTGCCCATTTTTAGTATGTTTTGTGTTTTTTTCATTTATTAGTTTTTTTTATGTGTCCATAGTTTTTGTTCATTTTTATTTCAGTTTTAGTTATTTAAGTACATCAAATTAAAGGTACTATATGTAAGAATTTTTCGCCACAAGAGGGCGCAGTTACCAACAATAACAAAGGCGAAGCTTGGTGACGCTATGAGGGAGAGTTGAACGATGGGAGATGTCGTTTTCACCATCCAGAGATTAATGAATCATGATCACGGATGAGGTACTTAATTTTTTTTTGTATTACCTGTACGTCTGATCGCAATATTTTATGTCATTATAATGAATTAACTGCAAGGAACGCGAAATGTTATGCTATATTATCCTGTTACAGCTTTTTGTCAAATGATTTGTTGGGTTAATGCTGCGCATTTTTACGTGTTTATCGTTAATGCCGTGTTGTTTTACGTGTTCGAACCAATCGTACTCAAAGTACATTTGAATGAACATTTGCAAGTAATGGCTAAATATTGTGTAACAACACATATCCGATTGTATTTAATTGCACTGCCATAATCTCGGTCAAAACACAAGTGATAAAAAGCATTACCAAAGTACAAAGCGCAATATAACTGTGAATTTTCATCAGCAAAACGATCACTTGATAGTTTTTTCAGTGAATCAACATATGCATAATGATTGATCTGTCACGTCATATAGGCCTATGTATCTCGCATTGTTTATATTTAAGTTATATTATTGAAAGTTGCATGTGCAAGGAAACACAGATACATCCTTTTGTTTTATGTACATTTGCTCACCTGTCTAATAAAGTATATGCAAGAGCGGTGTTGCTCCTCCAAGTTAGTCGCGGACGTTGAGCTCTCGGCATCTCGAAAACGGCACGCCGATATTGATCCTCATTTTAGTTCTTTTTTTTTTTGTCCCAAAGTCTGCTTGCCATGGTCCATAATGATTGAACGAAACAACAACAGCGTGCAGCTAAACGTTACGCACTATGCAGTTGTCCGCGTCTGTTGCCATGGTTACGTCATGGCTATGGCAGTACGAGCGGAAACCGAGGAAAGCGCGGATATTGCGTCATTGACAGGCGACATTTTTTTCCGGGACGGCCACTTATTTAAAATTGGAATTTCTCTGAAATAAAAAATCTTTAGAGACTTTTGGGATATTGTAAGTACACAACTGCAGGAAACATATCACACTGTGCAAGTGATTTTTGGATATTTTATTACAAAATTCCTACATATTGTACCTTCAAACTAAATGACAATGTTGCCTTAGCAAATAGCTGAAAGAAAACAAGTTTGTCTATTTTATTTGATCAGTTAACATTTATTTTATTTCACGTATTTATTTATTTTTAGTTATTATAACCTATAATATTATAACCCTATGAAAACCCTGTAGTAAAATGCCTAAAACCAAACTGTTAGTAAATTGCTTGTTTGTGTATATGCCATGTTGGCTCATTAAAATCGCATCACAGGCAAATTATACACTAGAGAGCAACTTATAAGTTACAATATATAAGGAAATACAGTTTGTGTATTGAGACATGTAGCAGCATTTCAAAATATCATTCCCCTCAATATAATTAACAGAAAAAAACTAATTGAGGTGCAGACTGAGCTTGTTTTATTTAATTATGTCTAGTAGCCAAACGATTCACCTCATCAGTACCATCATTCACCCCATGAGGTCAGCAGCGAGCTTTCATAATCCTCTTCAGCTTGCTTTTTTTTTGTTTAGTTTTGAATTTGAATTGAATGTGTTAATTTAGTACAATTAATTATGAGGATAATAGCCCAACCTAAACGTAGTTAAAGGGATAGTTCACCCAAAAAAGTATTGTGATGAATAAATGATGAATCATTTACTCACCCGCAAGTTGTTCTAAACCTTGAAAGAAGTTCTCTCTCCTACTGTTTGGTTACCAAAATTCTTTTAAAATATTTTCCTTTATGTTCAACAGAAGAAGCAAATTCATGCATGTTTAGAATAACACGAGTGTGAGTAAATGAACAGATTATTCATTTTTAGGTGAACTGTCCCTTTAGCCATGCCCCCTAACATGTATCTAAATTCCCTTATTCCGTTTTCTCAACAAAAAAATATTAATATGTGCCTCTTTTTTTTTTAGATTTAATATGAATTAGTAATCTGCTTTTTGATGTAGAATAAAATTGTCAATCGACTGAATAACCCTAGTTTTGATACATTTTGTGCTTGGGAAAATGTACAATACATTCATTCATTCATAGTAGAGATCTTTTTTGCTTGTACTCTTGAGTCCGCACAGTGATCTGTATATGTGTGTACGTGTAAGAAGACTCACAAGGTCACGAGCACACATCTTTTTCAGATGTAGGGTTGGTGACCACATTGCAGCTCTAAACCAGCAGGCTTTGCCATCAGAGCGCAGGGTTCATCAGCTCCAAACAGCTCTGTCGTGATCTTATCAGCAGCACATTGGGCCTCCAGCACCCACTCACTGCTGATGTGATCACAGAGTCTCAGTGTCTAAAACGAATAGTTCATCTAGAAAACAAAATTGTGCCATCATTTACTCACCCTCACATCGTTGCAAACCTTTAATTACTTTATTCTATGGAGCACCAATGGTTATATGCATCCCTTTATAATGCATTTTATGCATGAACGGTGACGAGGAGTCAAGCACCCTTTATTGTGCATCAGACATTAAAGCCTGGCCCTGAATGCATTGCACATACACACATGAAGCCCATTTATGGTTCCTTGGAAGATCATAATGCATATAAACTCATTCATGTTCATTCATATTGAGTTGAGCCCTCCTCAGGAGCTGAATTAAGAATAGCACACTCCTTTGCTGATGGAGGACCCTTTTCTTTTGCTATTAAATGTTGACACCATGTGTGTAATGAAACGTGTCTGAAAATCAATACTAAATCCCAGTACCTAATGCCGAATGTGATCATGGGAGAAACGGTTTCCATGAAATGCCACCTCAGCAAAGATGTTTAAGTTATATGTATGCTGGCTTTTCTCATCACAGAAACCACTTATGTAAGCAGATAACAGAAAGCCAACATCAGGTTTTCACGTTCCATGTATGTGGCAACTTTCCACAGCTTTCATGCACAGATTTAAGAGGGCCGGTTGTGACTGTGAAAGAGTTTATTTATAAACATCAGGCTTGCAGAAAGTTGCATTCCTTATGTCTCTTCAATATGCAGATGCCAAATTGGTATTTTGGTATTTTAGTCTGACCAGTCTTTGCATGGACACTGACGTCAGTACCTCCACATGACTCATAGCTTGCAGGTCTTTGGTGAAACAAAAAATACACTGAATTTTATGAATATTTAAATAAATATTAATAAGACAATTCTCTCTTAATCTTGTAATATCTCATATTAGTGTCTAAATCAAGTTCATTTTATATATATATTAAATTAATTTTATTAAATGAGTTTGGGGGTCAGTCAATGACATAAGGACACATTATATATTGATCAAAAGTGATAGTAAAGGCATTTATAACGTTATATATATAACGTCTGTTCTTTTGCACTCTATTCCTCAAAGAATCCTGAAACAAAAATGTATCACAATTTCCACAAAATGATTAACCAGCACAACACTTTAACGTTTATAAAAATAAAATTTATTTTTTCTTGAGGAGCAAATCATCATATTAGAATGACTTCTGAAGGATCATGTGACACTAAAGACTGGAGTAATGATGCTAAAAATTAATCTTTGTCATCACGGGAATAAATTACATTTTAAATGTATTAAAATAGAAAACAGTTATTTTATATTGTAATATTATGTATGTATATGTATATTGCTTATATTGGATTGTGTGTGTATATAGTAGTGTAAATCTTTTTAATCTTGCTCAGATTTTCTATTTTGTTATGTCATCTGATAATGTATTCAACAGGGCCTAGAAGTGCTTTGAAGAGACAATTTCAGCACCTCCCTTATCTGAGATTTCACGTCCTCCCGCTCAATGCAGTGATAGCAGGAGCCCTGGCTTCTCTGACGGGGATGCCAATGAAATCTTTAATGCAAAACACTTGCATGCCAACAATCTCAGTAAGAGATCTGTTCCACTATAATTAAAATAGAAGTGCCTAAAGCAGACCATATATCAAAGTTATTGTTAAACTTGAGCTCATTAAACTATTGACATAATTAATCTTCCTCAAAACCTTGAAACAATTTTTATTTCCATCTACAAGCTGCCTCCTACACATTGAGGACCTGTTTGGGATGTTTTCTGACATATTCTCATCAGCTTTTGGAGCTGGATTGGTGGGGCCTTGTGATTTAAAGATCTTAGTTGAGGATTTGAATAAATTATTTTCACACAATATTTGCTGAAAAGGTTTACTCTTTGTTAACATTTTCATAATTGAAAAAAAAAAAAAAGATTTGTATGGTGGATTTTCATATTTTAAAATCAAAGTCTGCATCTGTCACAAGGGCAAAATCCTAAAATCTATACATAAAAGGATTTGAAAAATATTTTAACAATAGATGATGTAGGCAATAGGCATAGCAAAGTTTGGTAATACTATCGAGTTACAAAAAGAAAATCATAATCATATCTATAGGTCCCATATTTTAGATTCTCTGACACTTTTTCCTGATGCTACAATGTTAAAATGGAAAATGGAACCATGTTGCAGTATATCATGATACAAAAACACCACTCTGTTTAAATCTTCCTAGCTTCGCAGCTCTGGCAGGAACTCCCTGCGGGTCGCACTTCAGAGTGACTTTTATTTATTCCATCAGTTGCAAATCACCAAATCAATAGGGGTTACAATAGTCATTGGCATAAGTCTCCTGAGATGTAATTAACTAGAGTAGGGCTATTCATTTAAATGGCGATCTATTGGATCGTCAATAAATGCAATGTATTTTGATGCCGTATTTAGGATTGAGACATATTTTTTGAACATGTTTACTCCAGACTTGGTTTGTGTGCTACCGAGCTAGTGTGTTGCTATTTGAGGTATCATTCATGTTCGTGCTGCAAATGGTGCAAGATGAGATGCATACCAAAATTGTAATACTTTAGGGGTTTGTTCGCAATAATAATAGAGATTCTTGCCTTAGCACACTTTTAAATGGTCACCACAAAATCCAAACTGACAATTATTATTCTTTATGGAATATTGGATAAATTACTTATATGTGCATATCATTTTCTTTTTAATTCATGTGCCCTCATAATCTTTAATCAAAATAGCTTCCCCTCCCTCTTGCAGCGACATCTCTTCTCTTCTCTGATGACGTGTTTGCTGGCATGAGGGCGGGACAACCAGTCACTCACATGACATCACACCAATAGCAAACCACAACTATCCAATCAATTCCCTACGAACAAAATCAAGTCCCGCCCTACAGTTTTTCTTGGCTGAGAAGCCGTTTCACTCGCATTTTTACGTCAAATATGGAAGAAAAGACTATCGCAACTTCAGTTTCATCCCAACTTTAAATATTCATTATTGTCTGTGAGCTTTCCAGATATGCATTAATATGGTTATGATGTGTTTATGTGGTGCTTACTTAATGCTTTAAGCTTCTGCATGATATATACGGTAGTTATTTATGTTTTTTTAGAACATCCTAGGTCATTCAAAGTGGGACCTGTGGTTTTAGGGATCATATAAAAAATGTTTCACCAGGCTGTTAGTACTACATTTACTGTATACTTAAAAAGTGAATTATTGGAACATTAGAAATTCTGTGCTTCAAGAAGGTAAGATAAAAGGCGTAAAAAGAGATATGACTGAAAAAATAAGAAAAAATCTGTGGCCTGTGCTGCGTACAGAGGACTGGCCGGTGACATTTCCCTCTGCGCCCTTGCCCTGGGTTCATTCATGCTGAGTGCAAGTGGCCCTTGAAATGAATGTTATGGTTCAGAGGATTCTGCTGAGCTCACAAACTGGGAAATTATATGAGAAATTTTGTGGCTTTTTATAAGATTTAAAGGTCTGACGCTTGAGAATTGATGTTCATCTCTGTTGCTATAGGGGATGGGACACTGCGAGTTTGGGATGTGAAAGCGGGATCCTGCAGGCTGGCCATTCCTGCACACAGGGCTGAAGCCCTCAGCTGTGATTGGTGCAAATATGACCAGGTGATTATTTCCTCCATTCAGTTCATTCACTGTCTGTGGGCACAAATGGGATTTGAGTTTCAAAACACAGTTTATGATGCTATATATATTGAAGTGTAATTGTATAGAAGTTCTTCAGAGCACTTAAGGAAGATAGATATAATGTGATGTGAATATTTTCCTAGGCATCTGTTCAGGAATAAAGTATGTTTAAAATGATGTACTGCTATTCTATTTATTTAATTTTCAGAATAAACATTATATTACTGCACACAGTTTGTTCTTTATCCAGAAAAAAAGGTTCAAAATACTTTTTAAGGAAATTATCATACAAATGGCACATTAAACAAGATTATTTTTTAAGTATTACAATAATTTGAAGTAGTAACATAAACTATTGTTCAAAAGTTTAGGGTGGCTAAGTATCTTATGCTCACCAAGGCTGCATTTACAGTATTCAACATTTGAAGTGGATAGCTGTAATATTTTTATATTTTGTAACATTTAATTTATTTCTGTAATGATGTGGCACTTTAGTGTCACATGATCCTTCAGAAATCATTCTAATATGCTTATTTGATGCTTTGGAAACATTGCTTATTATTATCAGTGTTGAAATCTAATTTATTTGTGGAAACATTTTTTTCAGGATTATTTGATGAATAGAAAACTCAAAGAAACAGCATTTATTTATTTCTGAGATGATAACTAGATACCACTCACTAAATTAAGCATGTAATGTAGTGGAGTCATGTGACCAACAATGTAGCATACTGTATGCTGCACATACTATTTAAAAAAAAACTAGTATGCTGTATAAATTAAATGGAGCGAAGTAGTGTTTAATTCCATTCATATTGTCTTTCAATTATGTAACAAGATCTGAAATGACATTTTCTCTCATTTCTATTCTGCTCTCAGAATGTTCTGGTCACTGGAGCCGTGGACTGCAGTCTCCGTGTGTGGGACTTACGGAACATCCGAAATCCTTTAGCTCAAATGATGGGCCATTCTTACGCCATCCGCAGAGTAAAGGTATTTTTAGTGGGATGGCCAACTCATTTTTAGAATTTTAGTTCAAAAGCTAGTCTTAATTTCCTCCAGAAGAGTGTCTTGAATCATGTGATTTCAAGGGCCATGCAAACTTTGTGTAAAGGGAGCCATAACAGTTTGAAATATTCAGCTGGATAAAGGGTGAAGAATCTTACTACATCTGCGTTCAATGTTACATTACTTTGGTCACTGCTTTGACTTAAATTAACTAAACTAGTCTGTTGAACATTAATGAGGCTTGCAGCAGCTTCTGTCTGTGTGAAACTCAAAGCGTATTTCTGTACTGTATGTGACAGCTATGGATTTCCGTATATAAACGGATTATCTTTAGGGATCTGTGAAATTGATTTGGAGAAAATGTGAGTGTCCAAACAGTCAGCAATTATGTCGATTAAAGAGTTCAGTGCACTTTACACCTGACCAGCCTGCTGCCGAACCTGTGAAGAAAACACACACAAATAGTCCTTCCATCTGATTTTATGCCACTTGAGGATCCTTGTATCTCCAAATGGAGCTGTGGGAATAAAACCCACTCCAGCTGGGTCAGGGTGAAATCACAAGCTGTTTCAAGTTAATGGTTTTGCTCTCAGCTTTCAGGTAATGTTGAAATGTGTGAAATAAGGAGCTACGAACAAAGAGTTTTGCTATTACACTTGGAATAGAGGAGAGCAGTGAAGCATGAGATTGTGTGTTGCTGAATATAATGATATCAAATAGCTTTGAAATGAACTCTTTTTATATTATTATGTCATCTTATACTGTATCAGTGATGAAGAGGTTCATTCCCTGTCTTTCACATTTACTGTTCTGAAGATTATCAAAAAACTCTTCCTGTAGGGTAATGATGACAATATCTGTGATGTGAATATAGATATAAGATCTCTAAGACCTAAGTTGATCAAATAGTTTTAGCTTGCTAGCAAGTAGAGAATTTGGCTGATCTGAAGGGGAATGTCTGATGTCGCCATTTCTAGGAAATCACTGACCATTGTATTTAAAATAATAATGAATTCATATAAATTACGTAAAAAGTCTGTTCACACCTCAAACCAGACTGCTCAGCTTTGCTTTTCTGCTCAAATCCATTATCATTATTATTATTATTTATAATAATTATATATATAATAATTGTGTGTGTGTGTGTGAGAGAGAGAGAGAGAGAGAGAGAGAGAGAGAGAGAGAGAGAGAGAGAGAGAGAGAGAGAGAGAGAGTGGGAACATACAAATTTCATGTTATTAGTGGTGCTTGCTGAAAGCAAAGCAACACTAGTGTTCTCTTGCATACTTATTAAGTTGGCTTGGAGAGCCAACTTACTGAAATCCTATTTAAACTGATTATTATTATTATTAGTAGTAGTATTATTAGTATTATTATTATCATTATTATTATTATTATACTTTTATTGTCCCATTCCTGGGAAATTTGTCTTGGACTGCATGACACGGCCAGTGCACAACATCAATCACACACAACACAATACGTACAAAGACATGCGGTAATAAGCAATAACACATTTCAATGAATTGTTAAAAAAAAAAAAAAAAAAAAAAACTAGCAGCATACTACATCAATTAAAAAAAATCTCTATTTAAAATTTTTATCGCAGTTGGAACAAAGGAGTTTTTATAACGATTAGACTTGCACAACAAGACCCTGAATCTTCTCCCTGATGGTAGCAAATTAAAATACAGTAATTGTATTAAGTGTTAACTCAATGAGTTCACTTAACACTCATGAAATGGGCCGTCCTACACCATAGAAACCGCTTTTATATTGAACATAACTCTGGATCACAGTGTCGTAGAGACAAGGGGGCGGGCTCATTTTACTCAGACGACCAATCAGTCTCTCAGGATCATTGTGAAGCTATTAAGTCACGCCCTAGCAACCATTTAGAGCACCTTAGCAACAACTCCCATAGACTTCCATTGAAAGAGATCGAAGGGATATCTCTGGACTGAATTGTCATAGAAACATGAGGGTGGTCTCGTTTGACTCGGGGCAGCAAACAGCCAATCATGAATCACCTCAACACTTCCTAGCCACGCCCTAGCAACCATTGTCGAGCACCTTAGCAACCAAAATCCAAAGAGGAATATCGTCCATTCTGAATGTCACAGAGGCATGGGAGTTGGTTTATATCTTTCATACTGACAAGCAGCCTTTGGAGTTTCATGATTGGCAGCTGCCAAGCCACTCCCTAGCAACCAAACAGAGTACCCTAGCAACCATTTTGCAAGACCTACATCTCTGCATCAGAACATCGTATAGAGATAGGGGTTGATTTAAATCATTCATACTGACAAGCAGTCTTTGGAGTTTCATGATTGGCAGCTGCCAAGCCACTCCCTAGCAACCAAACAGAGTACCCTAGCAACCAGTTTGTAACAGCTATATCTCAGCATCAGAACATTTTATCGCGATGGGGGTTGGGTCTTTTGACTCATGCTAGCACACAGGACTTTCAACATGCTAAACATGCTAGCTGTGAATAGCTACATGCTAATATTGATTAGCTAAGTGCTAAATCATGCCATGAACATTATAAAAACTCTATAGTAACCATAGATGAACACTACCAACCACCTAGTAACACCATAGCAACCATCCAGAATACCATAGCAACCCCCTAAAACACCCTAGCAACCGCCTAGCAACACCATAGCAACCACCCAGAACACCCTAGCAACTGCCTAGCAACACCCTAGCAACCACCCAGAATACCCTAGCAACCGCCTAGCAACACCCTAGCAACCACCCAGAATACCCTAGCAACCACCTAGCAACACCCTAGCAACCACTCAGAACACCCTAGCAACCGCCTAGCAAACACCCTAGCAACCACCCAGAACACCCTAGCAACCGCCTAGCAACACCCTAGCAGCCACCCAGAACACCCTAGCAACCACCCAGAACACCCTAGCAACCACCTAGCAACACCCTAGCAACCACCCAGAACACCCCAGCAACCGCCTAGCAACACCCTAGCAACCACCCTGAACACCCTAGCAACCGCCTAGCAACACCCTAGCAACCGCATAGCAACACCATAGCAACCAAGAAAATACCCTAACAACCGTCTAGAAACCGCCCAGAACACTGTAGCAACCACCCAGAACACCCTAGCAACCGGGTGGTGAGTTTTGCCACTGCAAGCACCACTTCACATTTTCTTCTGGAAATGTACATTCTAGTTTATTTAGTGCTGTTCTGAATTAGCTATTTCACATAACACGTTGACATCTAGTCCACAAGACAATATAATAACAGAATTTACTCAAATGAACCAGTTCAAAAGTTTACATACCCTAGAATCTTAATTTGTATATTGTTACCTGGATAATTAACAACTGTTTTTATGTTTTTTGATAGTTATTCATTTGTCCATTGTTTGTCCTTAGCAGTTAAGCTGAGCACCGTTTTTCTGAAAAATCCTCCATGTTCCTCCTAAGGGGTGCGTCTCAATCAGTTCCCTAGCTCTCTTCTAGGTCATGAATCAGTATATCGAGTACATGAATTCAGGCTGTGGTAAGGACAGTAAGGACTGTGGCTCACTGCACATTGGGACACTGATGACTCTGTTTCCGACGACAGGACAATGTCCTCGTTGTACAACATCACCACTGGTATTTATGATCAACAGCAGAACTGATATCTTTCTGACATTATTTGTTTATGTTATTTAAAATACATTATAAATACTTTGCTTGTTACATATACTTGTAACATTTCAGCCGTAAATGAACTGTTAGCTAGATTATGTTCATTAGTTCATTACCTGTCTAGCGATCTGTTTATGCTGAAATATTATTAAATAATGGTTTGTATTTTAATAACATCATCATTATGTGTAGGGGGTTGGGTCACGTGATTTATGTTTCATGCTTCAAAACTTCCGTTAAGGGAACATAGTGAGCATGGATGCTCCCTGGTTTTCATGGGGCATTGTGGGACGTTTTTAGGCAGCAAGCGTTTCAGTGCACATGATGAGACAGCCCTTAAAATGTCCGACTCCCTGATCAGTGCTCTGATCACTGAACTGGGGAGCTGATTGAGACCCACCCGTTGACTGAAAACTAAACATGACCGTGACACTTACTGCATACTCTGAAAACTGAACAAATATTAAAGCAGAAATTTGAACACATTCTGAGTGTTTTTTGTTGTTTATTCTATCTACCAAATTATGAAAGGATTTGGGCCACATTCAACTTTGGTGTAAATATTACATTTTAATGCAGTGTTCATTGATAAAGATATCAGCATGCACATCAATTGATTTTTTTTTTCAAAACTGTATATTAATTCTTCTTTCATTTGTCCATCCTTTCTAGTTCTGCCCTTTTTACAAGACCATCCTCGCATCCTGCTCATATGATTTCACAGTCAGGTAAGCCAAATGTTTGACCACAGATGCGTCTGTTCTGTTCTTCTGATTATCAACACAACAGCATGTTTGCTACTTTTTTTTATAAACATTTCTATAAACCTAGTGCAAAATTGTCCTAGCAAATTGGAGGACTGGAACTAACTGTTGTATGATTGGATGAATTAAACTCAGTCACAATGAGTCATTTTTTGGATATGTTATTGTTCTCTCTCTTTCCTGTGAGAGTTTCCTCTCAAAAAAATAATTGAGAGTTTTTTTACTGAAATGATGTGTCTTCCGTCAAAAACACAGTAAGATCCCTTAACTATTCAAATCTACTCTTCCATGTTAAAGGTCCCGTTCTTCATGTTTTTTTGAAGCTTTGATTGTGTTTACAGTGTGCAATATAACATGTGTTCATGTTTCGCGTGTAAAAAAACCACCGTATTTTTCACACAATTTACTTATCTGTATACCGCTGTTTTCACTGTCCAAAAAACGGCCTGATGACTTCCTTGTTCTATGAAGTCCCTCCTTCAGAAATACGTAACGAGTTCTGATTGTGCCAGCGGTTCCTGTGTTGTGAATCGACAGCAGCTTATCGCACGTTGCCCGGAAAGGTCACGCCTCTTACCATAAATTGGAGATGCATGCGCAGCTGAAGTGCTTCTTCTCCGTGGGAGCGCAACAAGACCACGCCCCCTTTTTTGTGTATTCCAGTGGGTGGAGATTAGTCAAAAAACTGTTCTAGTTACGTCATTAAAAAAGGAAGTAGAGGGATGTAGTCCAAACCGGACGTTCGCTGTATGCTTTGAAAGGGGACTTCTGTTAAATAAAATATCTCGCTAGCCATTGAACTTTGAGCTTTATAATTTTACAGGTATTATTTATGCTCTAACAGCAACATTACACACTAATTAAAGTTTGAAAAATGGAATCGCGAAGAACGGGACCTTTAAGGACAGATGATCTTTCCTAGTGGCCTTTGGATAAATGGTGAAGCATTGCTGGCACTGTTGCAGAAGAACTGATCCCTTTGCCATCAAACAGGGTTGTAAAAGCCACTGATTTCATTTCAGGGTAGACTGTTTTATTTCTTTTTGCAGTGGGTTTATTCTGTTAGTGCATGGTTGTGTTTTTATTGAGTGTGGAGATTATTGCATTTTTGCACAGGGAGAATGATCTTTAATAGGACCGTCAAGGACGTATCAGCAGAAATCACTGTTGTAAAGGAAAAGCCCATTTTTGGTTTAATTATTTCCAAGATTGCTGGCTGCCTAGTTGCTGTAATTTGATAAAGGATCCACAAATTAGTTTTATACGAATATACCCTTGGAGTTTTAATAACCGTTAATTGTGATAAAGTCTGATGGATATTTTTAGGCCTTTGAAGAACATACTAATTATAATACTATAGTTAACAGAAGACTGACATTGCATTTCATGATTTGTATGCCTTTATACTCCTGCCAGACATGCTCCTCGGTTGTAACTGAAATAACATGGATCCATGTTATTTCAGTCAAAGTTGCTCTTCTATCAGCTTGAATCAGTCGGCCCATTCTCCTCTGACCTCTAGCATCAACAAGGCATTTTCGCCCACAGGACTGCCGCATACTGGATGTTTTTCCCTTTTCACACCATTCTTTGTAAACACTAGAAATGGTTGTGCGTGAAAATCCCAGTAACTGAGCAGATTGTGAAATACTCAGACCGGCCCGTCTGGCACCAACAACCATGCCACGCTCAAAATTGCTTAAATCACCTTTCTTTCCCATGCTGACATTCAGTTTGGAGTTCAGGAGATTGTCTTGACCAGGACCACACCCCTAAATGCATTGAAGCAACTGCCATGTGATTGGTTGATTAGATAATTGCATTAATGAGAAATTGAACAGGTGTTCCTAATAATCCTTTAGGTGAGTGTGTGTATATATATATATATGTGTGTGTGTACATGTATATGTATATGTATATATATATACTCACCTGCCCTGCCTTAATTCTGTATGGCTTAGATGTTACTTGATTCCATATTCAATTCAATTCAATTCAATTCAAATTTATTTGTATAGCGCTTTTCACAATAGATATTGTTTCAAAGTTTACAGAAAGTGCATTTCAGAAATGTACATAGAAAAATACAGTTAGTTAATCATGTATTAATTTAGGGCATAACATATCACAGGCGTGGAGTCGTCTCTTCACAGGCATTTAGTCATCTCATCGCAGGTGTTGGGGCATCTGAAGTCTCCATGAGAGGCTGGATACCAACTGGAGCTGACGAACGCTATTTACCTCGGGACTAGCGTCCCGAGATAACAGCAAAAAAGCAGGTGGGAAATAATTAGCATAGCTGCTGTTCATAATATTAATGCATTCGATCTGATTCAACAGTGGTATAAAAGGTACGCATTATGTGAATGCTTGGCTAAAGAGATGCGTCTTTAATCTAGTTTTAAACTGGGACAGCGAGTCTGAGCCTCGAACAATATCAGGAAGGCTATTTTTTCATACATTTACATTTATCTGACGCTTTTATCCAAAGCGACTTACAATGTCATTGCTATATATGTCAGAGGTCGCACGCCTCTGGAGCAACTAGGGGTTAAGTGTCTTGCTCAGGGACACATTGGTGTCTCACAGTGGATTCGAACCCGGGTCTCTCACACCAAAGGTCTGTGTCTTATCCGCTGCACCATCACCACCCCACCCCTATTCCAGAGTTTAGGAGCTAAATGTGAGAACGCCCTCCCTCCTTTAGTGGACTTAGATATCCTAGGAATGACCAGAAGCCTCGAATTTGGTTATCTTAAAGAATGCGATGGATTGTAGGGCGATAGAAGCAGTGGTGTAGTCTACGTGATACGCAGGTATACGCCGGATACCCACTAGAAAATGTCAAGGATTTCCGTACCCACTAGGAAATGTCAAGGATTTCCGCATACCCACTTAAAAAGGCGTGAGGATTCGTAACAACATCGTTTTGTGACAGAACTTTCATTCATAAATTCACCCCGCCGTCTGTGTTTGCGCAGCGACACGGATCGAATCGCGGAATCCAGTCACAAATGTAATTAGCTGCAAAGCGGAATGTCACGCAATTTGGCCATTTTTGAATGAATAAATCAAAAGTAGAGATGTACAATGAATCAAATCTCGATATGTACTAGTGTCTATGAATATCAAAGCTCAAAAAGACTGCTATTGAAATAAACTCTGCATGTCTGTGACTGTGTGTCTCTGTGAATGAGCGCTCAATGTGTGCTCTACGCACACTGAAGCGCAAGTGACACTCGTGGTGTTTTTAGCGTCTATGGACACATTTGAACTTCATCGCAGAGCTTTTATGAGAGTCACTGCACAAGAATTTTACCATTTCATTTGATAAAACTATCATCATTCATTCGTATCATATACACTCACAAACTTTAAAGTATTTGATGACAACCTGTCAAAATAAAAGTTTTGTATAACTTGAAGAAAATATAACAGAAATATATTACTATTGCAGAGTAGAGCATAATTCAATTAGGCCTAATAATAATAATAATAATAATAATAATAGTTTATTAAAACACATAGAAACTCTAATGTCTTTATGGCAACACACCAAAATAAAAGTTTGGAGAGAGAAAGAAAGTAACTCGAAGAAATTATGAAAGAAATTGCATAGTAAGATGTACTTTTTAAAATAATAATAAACAAATCTATTTAAACATTACTTTAAAGAAATATCACAAAGTTTTTATACATGTTTTAATTTAAACAGTGAATTTTTTTTTTCTTCAACACCATTTTAAAAAGTAAATTTGTATTTGTGCTTATAATGTAAAGACATTTGAGTTTCTGGGTGTTTTAATAAACTATTATTATTATTATAATGTAACAATGTTATAATGTTACTGTTCTTGTAACATATGAAATATGATTTCCGAAAGACAAGTTGCGGTCTAGTATAACACCCAGGTCTTTTACTGTAGTGGATAAAGTAACAGGACATCCTTCTAAATTAAAGTTGTATTGTAAGAGGTTTTGTGGGTAGTTTTTTGGACCAATAAGTAATACCTCCGTTTTATCTGAATTTAATAGCAGGAAATTACACGTCATCCAGCATTTTATATCTTTAAGACACTCTGTCAATTTAGATGAGTTAGTGTTTTCATCTGGCCGTGACGAAATATATAATTGTGTCAATATTTGTCATTGTGTTAATATTGACATTGACACACATTTGCTGCAGATTTGACGGCTACACATCCATGATGTGAATCTCCAGTTCCGGCACTACCCAATGGTGCTTTATTGGATTGAGATCTGGTGACTTTGGAGCCCATTTGAGTATAGTGAACTCACTGGCATGTGCTGATTTGAGCTTTGTGACATGGTGCGTTATCCTGATGGAAGTAGCCATCAGAAGATGGGTACAGTGGGATGGACATGATTAGCATTAATACTAAAGACTGTGATGTTTAAATTATGCTCAATTGGTACTTAGGGGCCCAACGTGCGCCAAGAAAATATCCCTCACACAATTACACCACCATCAGGGTGGTATGGATCCATGCTATTATGTTATTTACGCCAAATTCTGACCCTACCATCTGAATGTTACATCAGAAATCAAGACTCATGAGACCAGGCAACGTTTTTCCAATCTTCTATTGTCGAATTTTGGTGAGCCTGTGTGAATTGTTGCCTCAGTTTCCTGTTCTCAGCTGACAGAAGTGTCACCGGTGTGTCTTCTGCTGCTTTAGCTCTTCTGCTTCAAGATTTGATGTGTTGTGTGTTCAGAGATGCTCTTCTGCAAACCTCAGTTGTAACGAGTGGTTTGAGTTGGGGCCGGCTCACACAGAATGCGTTTTTCCATTCTACTGCGCTACTTTTCTATTTTTCTTTATATAAACACACACTAGACAGACCTGTTTGACCATTGCGTTTGCATCTCTTGTCTTTTGCAGTGGAGCAAAATTTATATATTTGTTGTAAAAATCTAATATTTGTTGCAATACATCTCATTTATGATCAGATTTTCCATAAAATTGCAGTCAGTGTGAATGGCCATATACAAATTTCACAAGGAGCGATATTAGTATTACTGTACCTAAATTAAAAGAATTTGGATTGAAAATGTTATATTTGTTAAACTTTTAGTTTGTTGTCATTTTCTCAGTTCATTTAAGATAAATTATAGCTAATTTGCTTTAGAACTGGTATTTGTGGTTTTGCTTTCATAGAAATCAATTCTAATGATTACAGGAAATTTGCTATTTGAATAGGACAGGCACTCATACTTGACCAAGGTGTCATTTAATTAGATTTACATTCAGAGTAAACTGTGATGATACCGACCGTGAGGTAATTACCAGAAGTGATTTCCGCAGGAGGAACAGAACAACGTGAATCTTTTTTTGTTCCCTTGCATTAAAGAGAAAAGTGTGTTTATTTAAATACAAAGCCTTTTTGAAGGGTTTGTGTTCAAAAGAACATTTGGGCCACCTGCTGCTATACACACCTAGCTGTTTACTTAACCCAGTCTCCTTTAGATCTGTCAGGTCTCGTTTACGGGAGATAAGGTGTCCTCTTTCATACATAACAGCTGGCTTATCTGAGTTGCTATGATGGCAGTTGCTAATACGGGGTGCTGTACAGAAGGAAAATTGTCTTTCTGTGTGTTATTTAACAACTAATTAGGCTGGGATATTGGTTTCGCTGTATTGTTCTCTGCTTTCTTTCTTTCTTTCTTTCTTTCAATGACGACAGTTTGTTTAGGTTGGTGCATTGCTTTAAATGAAGTACGACAGATATCAGTGTTCTGAATATCAAACTACACTCAAAATAAGAGATTGCGATTTCCCCTTGATTCTGAATGGACATCTAAACTAAATAACATGTAAATTACTAGAGGTTCTGACAAATTTTAATTGCTGCAGTCTATATAAAAAATACTTAATTAATTTGAATTATTATCTTCTTTTTTTATCAGTTTGAATGAATGATTCAATGACTCACTCATAAACACTTCACTTGTTTCATTACTGGATGAATCAGTGTTTTTTTAACCAATGTCTTGAATGAACAATTCAATGACAAATACATAGTCACATGTTGCCACCTACTGGTGTAACGATGGAATTGATGCTATCTTTATTTGAAGCGTCGAGTTACTTTCAAAAGGTGATTTAATCTATACTGAACGCTACCATAAACATCAGTATTTCCGAACCATAAACTTTTATCCCAGCACTTCTGTGATCATTTGAATTATGGTTACACAGAAATAATACTACTGTGTGGCTATTTTATATCTGACAACTGCAATGCAGATTTGGCTGTTCGCTGTGATCGTATTTCTCAAAGGTTTAATAGACATCTAGCGGAATCAATGTCATTTAGAAATAAGATTGCAGGGGTGTTTGAATCGAGATTGCGTTCTTTTAACGATTAATTGTGCAGCTCTATATGGTTGTATTTAATTTGGATTTGGTCATCTGCATTTTTCTGCACTGACTGTGGGTGAAAATCTGTGCTTATAAATAATATCCTTCACTTCTGCTCTATGGCAATGTTAGTATTAATGCCTGCCTAATGTTCTCTTTTAGACAGGGAGTTTTTTTCCAGAGAGGTGATTTAATTACATTTGCTGAATGGATCAGTCGGGGCCTGGTGAGCCAGGGCTGCGTCAGGGCTTTGAGCCGCTGCCCCGTCAGAAAAGACAAACGGCCGTTCAATTAGCATGATTGCCTTCTGCTGCTTTGCGTCCACAGATTCTGGGACTACTCCAAGAACCAGCCACTGCTGGAGACACTGGAGCACCACTCAGAGTTCGTGTGTGGCCTGGATTTCAACCTGCACATCCCCAACCAGGTAAACTCGCCAAAACACACTACTGTGGGCAACACTTATTGACTTCACTATAGTGCTCATATACTGTAGGCAAGTTGGGTTCAAATCCAGTTTAGCTCCCATTTTCATTCCACCTAATCCAGACGTTTCCTCCCATGCTCTCCTTTCAATAAGTGGCAAAAAGGGAATTAATATTAGGAGAAAGTTCAGTAATGCAGCAAAAAGACTCCAAGCAACCTTGGACTGTAAGCTTAAGTAGTCCAAAAATGCCATATTGTAATAAAAAAAAAAAAGTTATGTGCATTTTAAGTGATAAAAAAAATATTTCATAACTTGTCATCACATGCATTACAATGATCTATTAAAATATAACTAGGTAAATATTGCTGATTATTGACCAATTTTGTTATATTGGTTAATATAAATGAAAGTGAAATTTCATTTTTTCATAAAGAGTGTTCATTTAGTTGTTTTTGACTAAATATTTTTATTTTATTTTATTATTTTATCTTTTTTGTTTGTTTTTATTCTTATTTATTTTTTACTTTAAAGCTCCAACTTTTTTGGGTTAAAAATGATCCAAAATAATTTTTGAGCAAGTACATAACCAGCCCGTGTTCAAAACTCTCTGCTTGCCGTAGCTCGATTCAAAACGGTAAGCTTGTAATAATGTTTTTAATTCCAGTGGTACTGGTGGATTTCCGCGGGAAATTCGAGCATGTCTTTGCGTCATTACGTCACATCTGCACACACACATCTCTACACACACATCTGTACACATACATCTGTGCACATAAAGAAGGAGTCTCGGCTAGTAGGCTGTATTGTGTGTGAGGATGTTGGAGGTGGAGATTTATAGCCTTTTCTCACAGCACTTGATATTATTAAACTTTTCAATTTGATGGCGGATCCAGAAAGGTTCAAACGACAATCACCAGAGACAACTGCAGATTCACCCGCTGTAAAATGCAAAAGACTTCGGACTTCGGAGTGAAAAAAGGAGACTGCAACCGGACCCATGCGAAAACAAGGATAAATATCGGAAGGACATTAAATGTAGTCACGCAATGCTGATGTTGAACAAGAACAATTTGAGAACAAATTTTCATGGTTTGACGTGATATGATAAGCGATCGTTAGATTTAAGCAGCGCGATTTACTGCAATGCTTTTTTTCCCTTAGTTGGTCAGAACAAAAGTGGATGTTACTTACTTGTTCAGATGACAATTTCCGGTGAAAATTCTAATGTTGGTCATACTTCAAAAAAGAATAATCTGTGATTCTGAATGACAGTATCCACACCGGCGCGGCGACTGACACTTCTCCTTAAAACATTGGATTCATCCGCGCTGTTCCGTGTCGAAGCACAACTCACGTAAAGTTGATAATTCCGTGAATAACTGCAATTGGAGATTTCGAACAGAGATGGCGACAAAGAAGAAAAACTACGGACTGCAGCTTTAACTTTATTTTAATTTTTTTTGTTCGTTTTAATTAATTTTAATTAATTTATTTATTTTTTGTTTGTTTGTTTAGTTTAACTTTTTTTAAATAAAAAAAGATCTACTTGAATCTCCAGTGGGTGTTTAAAATGTATAGTACTTCTGATCAAAAAAAAAAAAAAATTGCCATTTCATCTGAGCAAATACATAAATATAAGTTATATATCAAATATTGCCAAAAGGCTGAACAATATTGAGATCTGCTTGTTTAATACTATATCTTGTAAGTTATATATCAAATATTGCCAAAAAAGTTATATTAAAAAGTCTATATCATTATTTCCAAAATGCTGAAAAATATCTTTAGGCTATATCATAGTCTAACTTTCTTTGATCTTTTTGTGATCTCTGATGATTTTATTTATTTATTTATTTTTTTTTATTTTTTGAAACCTGCAATTTAATGACATCTGTTCTGATGGACCAGTAATTGAGAAACTTTAATCAATATTTCCATGACTCCACCTGCAGCTATTACTTTTTATTAACCCTCACTGTACGGCCTGGTCTGTTGACCTCACTTCACCTGAGATGTCTTGTCTGTCGCGGAAAACATTCATCCGTGGAGAGGTTCTATGCCATGCGCACATAGAATCGGTCACGTACAGTAACCGAGCACTCAGCTCATTAAGATGTGGGCCGCAGTCCTCTGGGGAGCTGGTCCTGTCTGACGTCAGCACTCACAGTGATGCAGTCAATGAGCCATCACTGAGCTGACACGAGATGTCTGCAGCAAACCTCTCCTCAGCTCCACCGGGACATTATTCTCAGATTTAACATTGAAGCTCTTGCAAACTTTAAGTCACCTCAGACACTCTTTGAAGCCTGTAAATATAAAGGTCTTTCTTTCCATCTGTTTACATGGAGCATGATGCATTAGATTTGTTTGATTGATTTTCAATTAATTTTATGCCGTCAAGAGAAATAAGTCATAAGGTAATTTAATTTTATGCAGTACTGGAAAGTAAGCTGTTCTATATCGAACTGAAAATGCATTGTGTCACCTAATATTTGCGTGTATTTTTGTGCTTATTAGAGTATTCTGTCAAATGTTTGGGGTAAGAATTGTCTTTTGAAAGGAAAAAGAATACTTTTATTACAATAGGAAGCTTTAAGTTAAGACATTTATAATGTTACAAAAGATTTCTAATTCAAATAAATTCTGTTCTTTTGAACTTTCTGTTCATCAAAGAATCCTGAAAAATGTATCAGTTTCCGAAGTTTTCAACAATAATAATAATATATTTTTTAATATAATAATAATAATAAATGTTTCTTCAGCACCAAATCAGCATATTAGAATGATTTCTGAAAGATCACGTGACACTGAAGACTTGGAGTAATGATGCTGAAAATTCCCAGGAATAAGTAACATGAATATATTAAAATACAAAACATTTATCTTAATATTTCACAATGTTATTGTTTTTACTGTATTTTGATCAAATAAATGCAACCTTCACCGAGGCATAAGAGACCTCTTTTAAAATTGTATATATATATATATACAATTTTAAAAGAGGTCTCATGTATATATGTATATATATTATATATATATATATATATATATATATATATATATATATATATATATATATATATATATGTACACACACATATATATATATATATATATACATATATATATATATATATATATATATATATATATATATATATATATATATACATATAGTTTTTTTTATTTATCACAATCCAGTTCTCGGGTTTGAGCTTCTGTTTCAAAGCCTAAAGATTCATTTTTGTGCTGTCAAAGCATCCTGAAAGTTATTTACATTATTTTCAGGATACAATGGGTTTGCCATTACCTTCACATCTCATGTTGGTAATGTAGAGTTTCCCGTCAATCAGAATGCAAATTTGGGAAGCTTTTAAGCTCACTTAGATGTCTTGCCCATTTTGTGAGTTTCTTACAAGACGTGATTTGTCTCTTATACTAATAGCGCGCAACTAGAGAAATCACAAAAAAGGGACCGCAGTGTCTCAGCCAAATTGCAGGATTGGAAAATTCTGTATGTAAGGGTTCTCTCTTATTGTTAGTTCGGGGTGGGGCGTAAGTGCTGCTGTTGGCAGGCTGCAGGTGCTGTGGGTTGTTCCTGCAAGACGAGGGCAAGAACTGTGAAGTGCTTTTTCTACCGCAGTCTCCCTGTTCTCTGCCAACCGTACACACAAACGCACGCACATACACACCTTGTGCTGCTCGTAGGTGCTGTCAAGGCCAATATCCAAACCCACAAATCAGTCTGAGCCATTGTTAAATACTCACGAACATACATTTTTAACACGACCAGTGTCCTTTACTGGCTAACCAGGCCTGATTATAGGTCAATTTCAGTTATTTCAAATAGCTGATAATCAGTCTATCAAAAGTTTATGCACATACTTAGACTTAAAAACACACATTCTCATTGAAAATATGGTTACTATACTCATACCTTACTATATTCATATCAGTTGAGTTTGATTGATCACCTCTGCTCAGATTTGCATGCACTGAACATCTGTACATCTCCCTTTGAACAAAGTGAAGTGTAATTATACTGTAACCGGTTCTTGAGGAAAAAGCCCAGCTCCACCTTCATCTACACCCACAGCAGGTGATACATCATACTTTGAATCTTTTGACAAGGAGCTAGAACGTTTCTGCAAAAGAGGACATGTATTCTGTGCTCAGATATTGTTCCTCAGATGAGAAGACCGGAGCTCCGAATCACATTCTTGCTCTCTCGCCTCCAGTTCTATTGAACGTTGTGTTATCAGCTGACCGGCTGTTCACTCCTCGCTCCTGCTCTGCCTCGCTCTCTGCATCTGGTTTTTCTGCACTGTGGGCTGGTCTCTGGCACTCGGTCTCTGTTGGGCATTTTGCAGTTAAGTAATTAATGAAGGACTTTTCTCCCTCAATGGGTGAGTCACAGGCTTTCTGCTGGAGCGCTCTGGAGTAATGAGACACAGAGAAAAGGACTGCAATAAAGGGAGCGGAACTTTGCTTTGGCATCAGTATATAACTTTCATATTGTCTTAGGAAACACTGTGCCTTCTATTCTATTCCTTAAAATCGATTCCAGTCCATTCTATTCTAGTCCAGGGAATTATTTTAGTTTTCCTTTTTAGTTATAGAAATGAAAAAAAAAAACATATATATATATATATATACAGTATATATATATATATATATATATATATATATATATATATATATATATATATATATATATATATACATATATATACTGTATATATATATATATATATATATATATATATATATATATATATATTAATCATAAGTTCATGTCCATGTTATGTCAGCTGCCCTTATTAAATTTGTCTTGATATTTCTATTATGATTTTTAATGAGGAAAACAACAGAGGTTCTTTGTTGAGTTGTACATGCGGTAGCATTTTTTTGTGCACTTGTATTCCTTACATGCTCAAAAGGAGAGGCTTTAAAAAGTCTTTGAAGCAGAATCAAAAGAAAAACCATTCCAAGCAAATCATTGGCTGAACATCATTATTGTGCATTTCAGTAAAGCAGCATGTGCATAGAAATCCCTTTGTGTTTCAATATCAATGCTCACTGCTTGTATAATTTCTTTCTCTCTCTCTCTCTCTCTCTCTCTCTCTCTCTCTCTCTCTCTCTCTCTCTCTCTCTATATATATATATATATATATATATATATCTTTCTCTCTCGTTTTCATTTTGCATTTAATCAGTGGTGGATTTTTTTAGCTTTGTCATTCTTTATAATCAGGCTAGAAGTTTATTTTATTTTTTCATCCCTGATGTCCATTTGTAATATTAGTAAAGTTTGTTGTGCCAAAAAGAAGTCATAATTTATCAATGCTTTTTTCATAGTACATCAAGCACTTTTATCTAAAAAGATAAATAATTTCAGAAGTTCTCATGAAATGACCCTTTAAAATTGAAGGGCTTTATGCAGTACCATCACACCAGCATCCATCTTAAAACCTCAAGTCCAGATATTACATCCACAAACATCCATGTCACAATGTTAAATATATTAGCATAATGCCCGCCCAAAAGCGCCCACGAAGAAAGAAGGCAGCTTTCAGTACATTAAAACTGTGTTTGGATGCGAAAGCAAAACAGCTTTTGTTCTCAGAGGTTAAGATTTATTAACAAAGCTGTTCCTAAGTACATCTAAATGTTTGCTTGTGCGCAGTTCATTTTACAGAGGACATCTTCCTGAACCTGTACCGTAGAGTACACAAAAGACTATCAGTGTCAAATGTTCTGCTCAAGTCGTGCTTGCAAAGTTGGTTCCGATAGATCATCCGCGTTTTCAGAATCCGACTCAGGCTCTAAATTATACAGTCAAACAGACGACATAATTATTAACTGTGTGATTACAATTGCTTTAGAAGCCTTGGAGGGGCTTTGTAGAAATCAGTGCATTTCAGACAGACTGTGAATAGAGGAGCTGCAATAATGTACAGCATGTGAAAAATAATGTGTTTTTTTGAACATTAAAGCATGTTAACCTTTTATATGACACCTTATAATCAAATCAATGAAATACCTCTGTCACGAAATATTTGGGGGGGCCATGATAATTTTGTGAAAATAATAAAACATGCTTCTTCTTTTTTTAAACGCTGGCGGGGAGATTAATGTCCTTTGTTAATTATCAGATTTTTTTTACATTACATGGATGCCATTCTAATTGTGTGACTTCCCTCTTTTTTTACAGGTTGTGGACTGCTCTTGGGATGAGACTGTAAAAGTCTTCACCCCTTCATGCCTGGCTGCCCAGTAGGAGTTGATGCACCAGAAAGATGGGTCCGCAAGGCACGGGGGAGTCACGGCTCTGTTTTAATCACAGGTGCAGAGTTTGCCAAGATTTCACTGCAGTTTTCCTAATGACGCTAACGCTATCAAAGGAGAACTCGTGGGACGCATCGGAATCATTGCTTTGGGAGCGCGGTACAGAGGACGGGGAATCTCGTGCTGTCACGGAGTGTGAAAACTGCTCGCTTTCAGGAGTGTGATGTTATTATAGTGTTTCTTAAGTGTAAAATCAAACTAAGTGAGTTTACCTTGAACAGTGAGTGCCTTATTGTTGTCTAAAGCTCATTGGTAAATTATGTAGTACGTATTGTTGTTCCCTACCGGATTGTTTTCAGTTTGTTAAACTGATATTAATAAATCAATGCAATTTTTCATTCTCAATCTTCTGAGTCAAATGATGAGCCTGGTTTGTTAAAAATCAAATTAATATTTTTATTATTGCCTCCAGCACTGTGTTCAGTTTAGATTGCAGCAGACAAATAGGTAAATATATTATATAAAAGTTTGAGACACATAGTGAATATTGTTTGTTATATTTCACTAAATATAGGAAAAATATAAAGGAATAGAAATGCCAAGTATACAAGCATTCAGAGGTATAACAGTAATATAGTGTTGATAATAAAGGAAATGTAGCGGTAACATGGTACCGTGATGTTATCAAATAATATGGTACTTTATACCGTAGTATTGAGTGAGTATCATATTTATGTATAAATTTTTGTAGCATTTTGTCAAGTCTATTTTTTTTTACAACTACACTACAGACCAATGGACTATATAAAGATACAGTTGATATTAAAAAAAGAAAACATCAAACATAACAATAAAATAAAGCTCCAAATATCAACAATTAAATATATTACATTTATAAAATTAGGATTTAAATATTTCAATGGAGAAAACGCATCCGAAAACAGAAAAAGCCCAATCCCCTTTATTCTTCAAGTGAGTTTTGGGCTTCAATAATAAAAGACCGTTTATTTTCAGAATATACACTCACCTAAAGGATTATTAGGAACACCATACTAATACTGTGTTTGACCCCCTTTCGCCTTCAGAACTGCCTTAATTCTACGTGGCATTGATTCAACAAGGTGCTGAAAGCATTCTTTAGAAATGTTGGCCCATATTGATTGGATAGCATCTTGCAGTTGATGGAGATTTGTGGGATGCACATCCAGGGCACGAAGCTCCCGTTCCACCACATCCCAAAGATGCTCTATTGGGTTGAGATCTGGTGACTGTGGGGGCCATTTTAGTACAGTGAACTCATTGTCATGTTCAAGAAACCAATTTGAAATGATTCGAGCTTTGTGACATGGTCCATTATCCTGCTGGAAGTAGCCATCAAAGGATGGGTACATGGTGGCCATAAAGGGATGGACATGGTCAGAAACAATGCCCAGGTAGGCCGTGGCATTTAAACGATGCCCAATTGGCACTAAGGGGCCTAAAGTGTGCCAAGAAAACATCCCCCACACCATTACACCACCACCACCAGCCTGCACAGTGGTAACAAGGCATGATGGATCCATGTTCTCATTCTGTTTACGCCAAATTCTGACTCTACATCTGAATGTCTCAACAGAAATCGAGACTCATCAGACCAGGCAACATTTTTCCAGTCTTCAACTGTCCAATTTTGGTGAGCTCTTGCAAATTGTAGCCTCTTTTTCCTATTTGTAGTGGAGATGAGTGGTACCCGGTGGGGTCTTCTGCTGTTGTAGCCCATCCGCCTCAAGGTTGTGCGTGTTGTGGCTTCACAAATGCTTTGCTGCATACCTCGGTTGTAACGAGTGGTTATTTCAGTCAAAGTTGCTCTTCTATCAGCTTGAATCAGTCGGCCCATTCTCCTCTGACCTCTAGCATCAACAAGGCATTTTCGCCCACAGGACTGCCGCATACTGGATATTTTTCCCTTTTCACACCATTCTTTGTAAACCCTAGAAATGGTTGTGCGTGAAAATCCCAGTAACTGAACAGATTGTGAAATACTCAGACCGGCCCATCTGGCACCAACAACCATGCCACGCTCAAAATTGCTTAAATCACCTTTCTTTCCCATTCTGACATTCAGTTTGGAGTTCAGGAGATTGTCTTGACCAGGACCACACCCCTAAATGCATTGAAGCAACTGTCATGTGATTGGTTGATTAGATAATTGCATTAATGAGAAATTGAACAGGTGTTCCTAATAATCCTTTAGGTGAGTGTATATTAATATAATCCCAAGTTGTAAAGTGGCTGTCAAGGATTTTCCAATGGCTTGTTATCCAAATGACCTTGAATCACCAGAACTGATATGAAGCCTTTGAAATTGTAAACAGAAAGTTTTGAAGCTCAAACTGTGACTTTAGAAATTGCTTGTTTAGACCTTAAGCTGGTGTGGCAATTATATAAACACTTTCAGGGAGTTTGACTATACAGAAAATTTTAGATGCGCAATCTGTTCTCGTACAACCAAACAACCTTTCTTGAACTTAATATAAAAAAACACACAAATATTTTTTTATCCCACTTAATTAAAGGTTTAGTTCACCCAAAAAGGAAAATTCTGTCCTTAACTACTCACCCTCATATCAAAAGATAGAACTTTTTAAAATTTTAAGTTAAGGATTTAGATTCTGTAATACACTCCCAGGAACGGTTTGAAAACCCCCTGTCCTGGAAAATGTTTCTAGGGCGTACTGTTCCTATGGTTACCTCCTTTGGCAAACTCGATATCTCCCTGTAATCTAACTTTTATATTAACAGAAATGTTTTAAAACCCAGGTGAAATGCTCATAGCCTGTGTAGATTTAAAAAAATAATAATAATAATAATTTATTTGGGGGGTTAAAGGCCCACTGAAGTGCCTTGAAGCGCACAGCATTAAACAGGGTGGGATACATTGAACAGCTCCTCCTCTTTTTTAAATTAGCCAATGGCGTTTCGTTTATATCACAGCTTGGCTAGAGCTGTTGAGCTGGGTAAAGCCGCAGTTTCCTCCTAATCTCCAACCATTTCGCTTTAAATAGCATTCTGTGCAGAATGCAAATGGGTCCGATACGTTTTCTGGTCTGTGCCGGCTTGCACATATGATCCGCTTTGTGCTATCCTGTCTCAGCAGAATGTGTGTGCGCTAGCAGTTCGCGTGACACAAACGTGAAACCAGACTTCATTCACCCCAATGGAAATCATATTTACACTGTCTGAATCATTCCCTATCTCCTAAATAGTGCACCATGTGCCATTCACCATGTAGAAAATAGTAAATTTGTGAACAAGTGACCATTTTCAGATGCAGCTTCACCATCTATTTATAGTGTAGGGGGCGGGACACTTAAGATACTAGAGAGCATTTGATTGGACAGAGAATCTGTCATCAAATTCGCTGATCCATATTGGCAGAAGTGAGAGACACAGTTTTGAATGCTTATATCTTCTAAATGCGAATTTGTGTCATTATTTTGGAGCATACTAGCTTATAGATAACAGTTAGGCTAACATATTCATACTAAAAGTAAAAAAAAAACTTCCATTTTGATTTCATGGTGACTTTATTTAACACCTTATACTTCGCGCATTGGTTTACAGATCTAAATTGCACACAGCTTGTATTGTTTACAACTGTAAACTACCTGGAAGGAGAAATAAAGTACATCAAAGTAAATGGATTGGCTGCAGTTGACTCCAATTCAATCATTGTACAGGGGAGACAGTCGGAGCTGCAGCGCGTGTCGCATTTATTCAGCAGCGCTCAGCACCAGCGCGTGTGTTGTGTGAATTACGCGCGAGCGAGAGGAGAGTGCACGTGAATATGCAGCATTGAACTCAGAGCTCAGTGCGTAATACGGAGACGCCGGGAACCCCCAGTCTACGGAGGAAGACATGGAAGTTTGCAAAGGACGTTTGCTGGGCATTTCGGTGGCGGTTGCTCATGGATTCTTTTCGGGGTCGCTAAATATTTTGTTAAAATTCCTCATTACGACCTATAACTTCACGTATCTGACTTTAATTCAGTCACTGACCAGCGGCACTGCGGCTCTCACATTAGAGGTGCTGAGGAGATTGGGCAAAATAGATATACCACCCTTCAGCCTCCAGTTAGTGAAAGTTTTTGCGAGTGTCTGTATTTTATCAACTTTGCAATCCACGCTAACCCTCTGGTCTCTCAGGGGACTGAGTTTACCCATGTATGTTGTGTTTAAGCGATGCCTGCCCTTGGCAACGTTAGGGATTGGTGTGTGTGTGCTGAAGAATGGGTTCCCATCAGCTGGGGTGGTAACAGCAGTTCTCATCACCACTGGAGGAGCAGCACTGGCTGGTAGGAATATTTTGGACATTTATAGATAATATATTAGTTCTTTATTTATTTTTATATTAAACTTGTAATCACAGTTTTTATTAGTATTGCACATAGCCTACCTTAAAGTCTTGGGTACAAAAAAAGGCTTTGAACATCACCGCTATTGCCAGGGGGAAAAAGGAGAAATCATTTACCACTATAGGGGCATGTTGTCACACTATGGGAGTTTGAGTTATATACGTTTTTTCAATGGAACCTGTCTTTAAACAGCTTATTAGGGTTTCAGCACAATGTAAACATAATTCATGAAACAGCAAACATTTTTAGAATAAATATTGTAATTAATAAAGTGGCCTATATATTTGTAGCATGTAAAACAAACATGACCACATAAATGTGACATTTATGGACAAACAAAATTGTTATTTGTTAACCCACAGCTACAAAAATATTATATAGGCTAATGATTTTTTTTTTTTTTTTTAGGTTTGAGGATGAAGATCGTAAAGACTATTCTAATTTAAGAAGGTTTTCTAGATATTTTTGTAGAATCATATAGAAATGCATGCATTTGTGTAATTGGTCCTCTGAATCAAAACCTATAAAGCCAGTGTGATAATTTGCCCCAGTTTGATAACTAGCCCTCCATAAAGTCTAAAGATATAGAATCCAGTAGAATTAAAAGCAAATACACTTATCTTGCCTAATTGCTGTTGCCCATAATATGAGATTCTATGCATGTGGTGTCTGCATGAAATATTTCTCATTTTAATGAACATAAATCATATGGTCTCTTTAACTTTGCACCGTGTCGCTCTGTTCTTGTGCAGGTGCTGGAGATCTAACAGGTGACCCTTTTGGCTACGTGACTGGCGTTTTAGCTGTGATTGTCCACGCCACCTATTTGGTACTCATCCAAAAAGTGAGTGCAGACAGTGATTATGGGCCACTCACGGCCCAGTACACCATTGCAGTGGTGGCTTCTCCTGTTCTCTTCATCTGTTCCATTGTAAGCATGGATGCCATTGACATGTGGACATATGAAGGTTGGAAGAACCCGTATATCACAGGAATCTTCTGTACCTGCATCCTCATTGGCTGTGCGATGAACTTTACCACACTACACTGTACATATATCAACTCGGCCGTCACCACCAGTTTTGTGGGGGTGGTCAAGAGTATAGCTACTATCACCGTGGGCATGCTGGCCTTCACTGACGTGATGCCAACCAAACTGTTCGTGGCAGGCGTGGTAGTGAACACCGTCGGCTCCATCACCTACTGTGCTGTGAAGTATCACGAAACCAGAAAGAAGCTGGCCTACCAGGATATGGATGAGTCCGCTGAAAATGCAGAACTTCCAGGAGAACCTTATGTGGAACCAGCCAAGCCTGATGGAGATACAGACTCTGTTCCAAATGATCTGGAGAACGTTCCCAATGGCAGCTTGCCGCCATCAGCTGATGGCAATGACCAGGGTCCCATTCGTGAGAATAAAGTGGCAGAGTCCATAGAATTAGAAAGGCCGGGGCTCCCATCAGAGGATCCTACGAGACAATCTCTGAGCGACAGTTATGTAGGGGTCTGGAGATCCGTTCGCACCTTAAAGTTCTTTAAGAAAGACACTTTACTTGATAATATGGAGGTCCAAAGTCCTTGATGATTGGTTTCACGAAGTGCATGATAATTGTTGAAGTATTGTTGATGGTGTGAACAATGTTTGCCTTTTTCTCTCCTGAACATGATTTTATGAAAAACATTTATTTTTTATAAAAAAGGTATGGTCTGTTTGTACAGTAGAGGGAGTATAAACATATGACAGATGAGCCAATTTATTGACTTTAAAATAAAATATCCTTTTATTTTAGGATCAGTTTGAAATGAATATTGGAAAAAAAAGCAAATATCTTAATAGGGATAGTCCACCCAGAAATTTAAATTCTGTCATCATATACTCACCCTCATATCGTTCCAAACCTGTGTGACTTTCTTTGTTCTGTAGAGCATAAAGATATTTTGAAGAATGCTGGTAACCAAGCAGTTTCGTTCCTATTGACTTCCATTATATGGACAAAAAATACAATGGGAACCAAAACTGTTTGGTGACCAACATTCTTCAAAATATCTTCTTTTGTCTTCTGCAGAAGAAAGAAATCCCATGAAGAAAGGAATGACATGAGGGTAAATTATAGAACTTATTTTTTTGTGTGGAGTATCCATCCCTTTAATTTAATTGGATTGCTTTTATTTTGAATGAGTATTTATGTTTCTATGCACGTATAGTGTCTGTGCCTGTATAGTGTGTTTTGTCTACGAATGCAATTCTTGAATAGGAGGTATTGAATTTTCTCATTTGCATGTAGTATGCGGAAATTAATTTAAAATGATTTTACTTCAAAACTGTGTTCTTTGTGTATCATCTTTAAAAACATGTATAATGCAAGCTACCCACCAACTGCTTTAGCTTGATAAAACCGTGCAATTATTTAAAATCCTCTTTAACTTCCAACCATCTAGGAGACCAACCATCAATATATATTGGAGATACTTTATATCAGTGATTCACAATTGGTGGCTCACAATCCAGAAATGGATTGCAAGTCTATTTTGACAGGAACAAAACTATTTTTTATCCAATAATAAAATTCAACTAAACTTATAATAACTAGACAGAAATAATTAAAGCAAAATGAATAGGGAAAGGAAAATACTACTCATTTTTGTTGTATTTTGCCAGATAAAGCAATGTCAACATTGACTGGTTGTGTGACGTGCCTTCAATCTCGATAACCATTAACACTTCTTTTATGCAAGGTAAAAGAAAATATGACCAGTCCTAGACTATATTAAATACAGTTTCTCTTGCAGCAAGAATACATAAGGTTTGAGCCGTCCATCATGTGTTTTGTGATTGTGAATGATTGTCGAGAATATGAAATCAAGAGACTTTTGGGGATCTGATCACATCAGAACAAATAATCAAAATTTAGTTCAGTGTTTGCGCCATTTGTGTTTACATTTGATACTGTGTTGGGTTTCCACTTGTTGTTCAATCTTAAAATCTGAGTACTGACACCGCTGAGAACCACTCCATGATATTGAAGTCAATATCTATCGATCTTGTGTTAGCTGACTTCACTAAATGTAATGTTGTATGCATTTGAGTGGGTTCCTATCAGGTTCTTCAGGGACTGACTACTGAAAATGCAAAACATAAAAAGAATTGTTACAGTGTGAATACACATTTTTACAGTGTAATTATACATTAGTTACAATGTAATTACACATTTTTTCAGTGTAATTATAATGTAAGTATACATTAGTTACAATCTATTTATACATTTGTTATAGTGTAATTATACATTAGTTACAATGTAAATAATTTTTTTTTATAATGTAATTATACATTTGTTACAATGTAACTACACATTGATACAGTGTAATTATACATTTGTTACAATGTAAATATACATTAGTTACAATGTAAATATACATTAGCTACAATGTAATTATACATTTGTTACAATGTAAATACACATTTTTACAGTGTAATTATACATTAGTTACTATGTAATTATTAAAGTAGCGATTCTTTTTTGAAAAAGTAGTGATTCTATTTCAAAAATTAGCGATTATTTTACAAAATTAGCGATTCTTTTTTTTTAAGTAGCGATTCTTTTTTTTTAAAGTAGCCATTCTTTTCAAAAAGTAGCGATTCTTTTTTCAAAAAGTAGCGATTCATTTTTTTTAAGTAGCCATTCTTTTTTAAAAAGTAGCGATTCTTTTTTCAAAAAGTAGCGATTCTGTTTTTAAAAAGTAGCAATTCTTTTTCAAAAAGTAGCTAATGTATAATTACATTATAAATACACTGTAAAAATGTGTAATTACATTGTAACAAATGTATAATTAAATTGTAACTAATATATAATTACACTGTAAAAATGTGTAAATACATTTCTCAAAAAGAATCGCTACTTTTGAAAAAGAATCGCTACTTTTTTAAAAAGAATCGCAACTTTTTTAAAAAAAATCGCTACTTTTTAAAAAAAGAATCGCTACTTAAAAAAAAGAATCGCTATTTTTTCAAAAAGAATCGCTACTTTTTTATAAGAATCGCTACTTTTAAAAAAAGAATCGCTACTTTTAAAAAAAGAATCGCTACTTTTTAAAAAGAATCGTTACTTTTTAAAAAGAATCTCTACTTTTTAAAAAAGAATCGCTACTTTTTAAAAAAAAGAATCGCTACTTTTAAAAAAAAAGAATTTCTATTTTTAAAAAAGATATATATATACTATACTATAAAGATATACTATATATTTTTATAGTGTATTTATAATGTAATTATACATTAGTTACAATGTAATTATACATTTGTTACAGTGTAATTATACATTTGTTAAAATGTAATTACACATTTTTACAGCGTAAATATAATGTAATTATACATTAGTTACAATGTAATTATACATTTGTTACAGTGTAATTATACATTTGTTAAAATGTAATTACACATTTTTAAAGTGTAGTTACAATGTAATTATACATTTGTTACAGTGTAAGTATACATTTGTTACAGTGTAATTACACATTTTATAGTGTATTTATAATGTAATTATACATTAGTTACAATGTAATTATACATTTGTTACAGTGTAATTATACATTTGTTAAAATGTAATTACACATTTTTACAGCGTAATTATAATGTAATTATACATTAGTTACAATGTAATTATACATTTGTTACAGTGTAATTATACATTTGTTAAAATGTAATTACACATTTTTAAAGTGTAGTTACAATGTAATTATACATTTGTTACAGTGTAAGTATACATTTGTTAAAATGTAATTACACATTTTTACAGTGTAATTATAATGTAATTATACATTAGTCACAATGTAATATATTTGATACAATGTAATTACACATTTTTACAGTGTAATTATGTAATTATACATTAGTTACAATGTAATATAAATTTGTTACAGTGTAATTATACATTTGTTACAATGTAATTACACATTTTTACAGTTTAATTATAATGTATTTATACATTAGTTACAATGTAATTATACATTAGTTACATTTGATACAGTGTAATTATACATTTGTTTCAATGTAATTACACATTTTTACAGTGTAATTATGTATTTATACATTAGTTGCAATATAATTATACATTTGTTACAATGTAATTATACATTTGTTACAATGTAAGTATACATTTGTTCAAATGTAATTACACATTTTTACAGTGTAATTATAATGTATTTATACATTAGTTACAACGTAATTATAAATTAGTTACAATGTAATCTACATTTGTTACAGTGTAATTATACATTTGTTACCATTTAATTACACATTTTTACAGTTTAATTACAATGTAATTATACATCTGTTACAATGTATTTACACATTTTTACAGTGTATTTATAATGTAGTTATACATTAGTTACAATGTAATTATACATTTGTTACAATGTAATTACACATTTTTACAGTGTGTTTATAATTTAATTATATATTTGTTACAATGTAATTACACATTTTTACAATGTAATTATAATGTAATTATACATTTGTTACAGTGTAATTATACATTTGTTACAATGTAATTACATATTTTTACAGTGTGTTTATAATTTAATTATATATTTGTTACAATGTAATTACACATTTTTACAGTGTAATTATAATGTAATTATACATTAGTTACATTTGTTACAGTGTAACATTAGTTAAAATATAATTATACATTTGTTACAATGTAATTACACATTTTTACAGGGTAATTATGATGTAGTTATACATTAGTGACAATGTAATTATACATTTGTTACAGTGTAATACATTAGTTACAATGTAGAAAAGTAGCAATTCTTTTTAAGAAAAAACGATTCTTTTTGTGAAAAGTAGCAATTACTTTTGAAAAAGTAGCGATTCTTTTTAAGAAAAGTAGCGATTCTTTTTGAAAAAGTAGCGATTCTTTTTGAAAAAGTAGCGATTCTTTTTGAAAAAAGTAGCGATTCTTTTTGGGGAGAGTAGCGATTCTTTTTAAGATTAATATAATTTATATAACTAGATTGTAGATTGTAATTGTTAATCAAACATACCCACACATACACATTCCATATCAAATTACTCAGTGAATCAAGCTTGTAAGAAAATAGTGACTGCCATTTTCTGCAACTTTACAAATGTGGTTGTGCCCTAACCTATTCATCCTCAAGTCATTTCAAACTGATAAGGAAAACATTAAGCCCTACAGCATTTCTTTATGTAACACACACACACACTCACGGTGAACATGTCTCTTTACTGTACTTGCTAAAACAAGAGTACATCGGTTGCTTTCACAGTCAGCACTTTACGGTGGGATAATTTATCCAAAGGTGCCTTTCAAAACTTTTTCAAACGCAAATTTTTTTGGTTTGCTAGCATTCTTTATTTTCAGTCAGAGAAGCATCTCCTTCCCAGGAACATTCTCAGAACATTGGCTAAAGGTTGGTAAAGGTTTTCTTGAAGTTGAACAAACGTTCTTCCAGTAACGTTAATAGGTTGTGCATTCAGTTATCTTTAATAATGTTCAATATAATTCTTTACAGAGTATACATTTTCCTGAAACATTTTAGTTGGACGTCCATGTTAAGTTTTTTAAATGTCACTATTGTTTCAGAGAACATTCAAAAATAGCATGTTTGCAAAATGATAACAAATCATGACAAATGCCCTTAATGTTTTCATAACCAATAATTAAAAATATATTTTTTTTTTCACAAAACTGGCTGTTTGCAAAAGCAATAGTTTACAAAATTTTCTCAAATTATGTTAGCTGGGTTAATAAATAAATGTAAACCTTGAATGAAGTAAACTTCAGGCCTCTCAGAACAGTATTATCTGTTGTTGCACTAGAGCACATTCATGTTAAACTCTCCACGGCTTTCTTCCATTTAAATTCATCTTTGCCTGACAATGAACAAGTGAAAACAAATAAACTTCTCATGAGTACCAGGTGTTTTTGTTATCATTTTTCAGTTATAATAGATAGCACAGCATGGCGTATTATCTTGTTCATTTTGCTCAAGGCAAATTACGAAAAGACAATTTGCCAGACAATATAGCACAAACCCTCAGAGCCAAACGTATAAAAAGTTAATGTCATGCTTGAAGCCATGTGTGGGAAAGATGTGCTTTGTGGTGTTGTAGCCTACTGATCACATTTCATACTTTTCATGAAGCATTTGTTTGGTTTTATGTTCCCATTCTTAATATGATTTATGGCCAGTGGAAGTTTAATTTAAATTCCAATGGTCAAATAGATATGTCCAGGACAGATTGTTCTTTAGATTAATGGCAACAGCTGATTTACTCGCTAAACATGCAACATCACAGTAATATAAAGTGCATTACATTAGGTATGTTTTGAACAGGGATTTGGGTCATTGCTGTTTTAATGGATCATTCTTCTCCTCTGATCTTTTTTTTCTCTATAATCCGCACAATCAAAATGCACTGATTTCACACACACCTGCACCTCATGTTCAAACACTATTTAAGCCACACTCACACAACACTCTGGGCTAAGTCTTGTTTTGCTGCTGCAAACATTTCTAAGCATTTTTCCATGTGTTTACCTGCCTGTTCCCGATCTTCTGACTGGTTCCTGTATCCTGTTTGTTTGCTGCCTGCCCTGATATCCTGCCTGTTTAGTGACCACGATTTTGCCTGATCTTCTCTGTTGAGTTTGCTGGTGTATGACCCACTCTGTTTAATAAAGACAAGCTGCACTTGGATCTGAATGACTCCTATGCTTCGTAACACATTTATAGTTAAAAGTTGATGATGATATCTAACAATGTGCATACTTCAGAAAATATAACGAATAAAGGAGGCATAACTACTTATTACAATAGTTCATGTTTTTCACAGTCAGTAATTCATACTGTAACATTCGTTTGTTCGTTGTGTCAAGTTGCTGTTTGTTTGAAATAACAAACCTGGGGCCCGTTCTTACGTCGCTAACTCACTTAAGTTAGCTGGATTTGATTGTTGGCGATTTGGCATGATCTTGGATTGTTTGGTTCTTCGACGCTCATCCTGGACTTGCTGTCATAGCAACAGGTGCGCAAGCTTGAACCTACAGTCTATGGCTTGAACCTGCTCGCGAGCAGGCTTATTTTATGCTAACAGGATTAGATCGCGGCTTTATAAGCGGAGCTGATACGGGAAGTCTTTTAGCGCAGCGCGATAGTGTACTTTTTGAGAGATATAGGCAAATTTTTCTCATGACTCGTGAGGATGTCGTTTACATCATTAATTTGTTGGAAACGCATAAATGTTCGACTCTTCGGAGTCGGGCTTTAATAACAGTGCAGGCAAGTTACTATTGCAATTCTTATCCAGATTAGTAATATTATATCATAATATTATATCGTTCCTGTGTATATTGCGTGAATGACGGGTGGTTGGGCAGATATTGTGTTTTTGCGGGAGGCCTATGCCATATGGAACCGTTGCCACTGAAACTGCATATTAACGCACCAGTAGGGCTCGACAGCCTTAGTCAAACGGGTTGGCGCGTATGGTTGGGTTGCAGAGAGATTGTGGTTAGGTGGTGTAGTCTACGTGATACGCAGGTATACGCCGGATACCCACTAGAAAATGTCAAGGATTTCCGTACCCACTAGGAAACGTCAAGGATTTCCGCATACCCACTTAAAAAGGCGTGAGGATTCGTAACAACATCGTTTTGTGACAGAACTTTCATTCATAAATTCACCCCGCCGTCTGTGTTTGCGCAGCGACACGGATCGAATCGCGGAATCCAGTCACAAATGTAATTAGCTGCAAAGCGGAATGTCACACAATTTGGCCATTTTTGAATGAATAAATCAAAAGTAGGGATGTACAATGAATCAAATCTCGATATGTACTAGTGTCTATGAATAGCAAAGCTCAAAAAGACTGCTATTGAAATAAACTCTGCATGTATGTGGCTGTGTGTCTCTGTGAATGAGCGCTCAATGTGTGCTCTACGCCTGTGTCGTGCACAGGAGGGGGGGGGGGGGGGTTGGCGGGGGGGCTCAAGCCCCTGCCCCTTTTGTCTCAAAATGTATTATGCCCTTTTCTGATAATCATGTCACAACAGTGGCTCAACTATAAGTTTATCAAGCGACGAGAATACTTTTTGTGCGAAAAAACAAACAAAAATAACGACTTTATTCGACTATTCCTTTTCTTCCTTGTACGCCTGAAACGAGACTTCAAGAGATTTCCACGACGCGCACGCGCACGAGAACTTAACTGAAGTAGTTGAAGGAGATCGCAATTCTCGCGCATGCGTCGTGGAAATCTCTTGAAGTCTCGTTTCAGGCCTACAAGGAAGAAAAGGAATAGTCGAATAAAGTCGTTATTTTTGTTTGTTTTTTCGCACAAAAAGTATTCTCGTCGCTTGATAAACTTATAGTTGAGCCACTGTTGTGACATGGAATATTTAAACATTTTCTTCATTGACGTTCTGGGCCGTCAGGTTTCAATCCCTTAGGGAGCCTATGGAGGAGTGATCCAGCTGTCAGATTTAATAAAAAATATCTTCATTTGTGTTCCGAAGACGAACGAAGGTCTTACGGGGTTGGTACAGCATGGGGGTGAGTAATTAATGACTTAATTTTCATTTTTGGGTGAACTAACCCTTTAATTTAATGCAGCAACAAATTATTTTTCAGTGTACTCGGATCATTTAAAGTTCATTTACCAGCAGTGAAGGTGTTGCTGCTCCTGGCTGTGGGTCTGAGAAAGAGCTGAACCCAGGGATGCCCTCCACAATGGGTCGTTCACATTCAACCCAAGAGCCAGCTCTTCTCCCAGGCAGGCTATAATGGAGGTGCAGGACCACCACCTGTTTGTTTTTCTTTTCTTATTTTTTTCTCAGCTGCTTTTATAAACAGGCAAACATTTATTAACAGTGCCTTTTTAAAAGAGATTAGTTAGGCTAGTACAAATTACTATTATGTAGAATATTCTAGTACTTCACTTTGTTCCCATGTTCTAGTGGTGGGTGGTGAGTGGTGACTCTTACATTACAATGAACAAAGTTATTAATTATTTTGAAATTATTCAAATATAAAAATATATACTGTAATAAGTGATAAAAACATCTAACATGGTCACTACAAAGGTCATTTGTCTGCTACTTTTTGCCAGCCCTCTCTCCTGGCTTTTGCACACTTTAAGTGTTCCCTGGCGTTTTAATTAAGTTTTCAAATTCAGCATATCCTTCAAGCAATAACTTGCTCTTCTGTGGAGAAAAAAACTGAACGCGCTCTTCGGCCACGCTGAACAGTTTCTACTATCGATACATATCCCCATTTAACCCAGCGCATGAACGCGCAATTATCTCAGATAACTCAAACCAGCTATACTAATCATAACCGGCAGGAGTGTTCGAAGAACCTAATTAGCCGGATCATGATGAGCACGATGATATTATCTTGGATGTCTCGTTTGATCTCGGATGTTTTAAGCAACGTACGAAGAACGGGCCCCTGTTCAGCGAAAGAACACTCGACGAAGTGCTACTAAAAGACATCCTGTCAGAGCTTTTTGGTACATAATGGCTACCGTAGATGCAACGCGCATTTGAAAAAGCGAGGCGCTGGAGAGCACAATTCGTTTGATTGCAAATTACATTTTCACCGCCAGATGCTCCCATCTAAATTCCTACAAATTGTCCCTTTAAGAAATATTTTTTTGCACAATTTCGACTGGTTCACCCAAAAATGAAAATTCTGTCATCATTTACCCTCTCAAGTTGATCCAAGTAGGCTATGAATTTCTTTCTTCTGCTGAACACAACTTCAAAATAATTTATTTTGTGTTCAGCAGAAGAAAGATGGTTCGTACAGGTTTGAAACACCATGACAGTGAGTAAATTATGACAGAATTGTCATTTTTGGGCGAACTATCCCTAAACATGCATACATATTGCCATCTAGTGGACAAAGGTGAGTCCATTGCATCTGTTTACATAATCATGGTGTTGCAGTTTTATGATACAAATAAGCTGTTGTGTAAAAATAGGCTAATCATTTTTAAGTATATGTTTAAGAGACCAGTTTATGTACTTCACTTATATGTATAAAAATACATATTATGTTTCTAACTATTTCAGTTAATCTACATTAAATGTGCGCAATTTTTCTACTTTTTAAACCAAAAGAAATAGCACAAAACCCTTCTGAAATAAAAGGCGTCTTGTTGTTTAAAAATATGAATGAAAACTAATAATAGTATAGAATTAATATTGAAACAACACTGACCTTTTTAATTAGCTTTAATTTGATTCTTTCCTTTTGTAATTTATATTCGTTTTTATTCGGTTTAATTAATTGTTCTTTCAGATTTAGTTCAGTTGTAGTTTTTCAGTTATTAATTTTTAGTGCTTCAACTTAATCTCATTTCATTTTTTTTCATCTAGTATTTATATTTTATTTCAACTTTATTTTGATGAACAAAAATGTTTTAATAGTTTTATTTAACAATAACAACCAGCGGCGGCGCCAGGGGGGGTCTTGGGGGGTCTCAAGACCCTCCCAAAAAATGCTTTGACCCCCCATTTGACCCCCCCACCCCCTGATTTTTTTTCCTGATTAAAAAAATATTTATCCGGGATAAATATTTAAAAATGTTTATCTTCAAACTATGCAGAACATACAATAATAATTAATAATTTATTCGACATACAAAATATATAATCATAAGCGCGCGTGCGCGGTCGTGCACTTCTGATGCCGCGGCCGCGCAGAAAAGAATAATATGCCACGCAGAGGACTGACGCGAAATGTGTGGGGAAATCCATTTGATTGTATGTGAGAAATAATTGCAGTGCTCAAACTGGTGAGTGCAGTTAACAGGTTTCAAAGAAAGAGAATGATGTGAGCGCGTGTGATAGTCGTGTGTGCGGACCAAATAGCCTCAATACGAGAGGCGACGAGAAACGCAAAGACATGTGAAATAAAATCACAATATCATGTTTTAAAAAAGAGTGGTTTGATTAAAGTGGTGGAAATAACGGATGATGGAAACAGAACGGTAACAATTACACACCCACCCGCGTGCAAACTCAAAATACATCATTAGTTTAAATAGATTTAAATAGTTTCAGGGATGGTTAGATTAGGCTACTATAAAAGAGTTCACATATTCACTTTTCTTGAAAATATTTAGCTATTAAATCTAGCTATTTACAGTAAATGCTTCAGTTTGTTTTCATATTATAATAATATAATATGAAAACATATTGAAGCATTTAAACTGATATATTATATCACTTCAAATACTTCAGTTCATTTTTTTTATATTATATTATATTATATTAGGCATATATTTTATTATATTATAAGCCTAAATAAAGAATCTCAAAAGAGTATTGTTTAGAGCTCATTGCCATTAAAAAGTTGGAAACCCCCTGCTAAAGAAAATATAGGCTAGGAAATTCATAAGCTATAAACAATCATTTAACTTTGATGGTTTAATGCTGCCTGTACGATTAATTGACTGTACAAAAACACTTTATGGTTTTCCTAAACCATCTCAGTGTAACACCTTAATTTTCTTTCATAATATATTATATTATTGTAAAGAATTGAACTGTCCTGCAGAAGATTTTGTAAATAATTTTTCATAGGATTTCTTAGTAAAGACTGGAAACAGAGGACACCGAGGAATTGGAGGATGAGGAGGATACTATTTTGTAAATATGTTTTCTGTCACGGGTGTGGCTATGGCAATTAAAGTTTGAGCATATTGTTTGCAAACTGCAATTGATTAATTAATTAAAAACAAAGTAGTTCATATGCTGTGTTGTTTTTGTTGTTAAGCAGCAATATGCAGTTATTAGCGGTGTGACGTGTCCACTGTATTTTTTGTTGGTTTTCATGAGACCCCCCTTGAAATGACCAGGACCCCCATTGCCCCCCCCCCCCCCCCCCCCCCCAATCAAAATTGTCTGGAGCCGCCACTGATAACAACCCTGAATAATGCTAATTATATCCAGCGAAACCTGGGCCTATATGTAGGCTAATTATAATGGGAATAATCATTATTATAAATCATGCAATATGTCATTATATCTTTAAAAAAAAATCTATTTAGCATGAAATAATGGTATAACAATGTTCTAAAGTGATTAACAAATGTTGAGTAACACTGAGAATAAAATTAGGAAAAGGATCTGAAAAAATAAACGAAAACCCACGCAATCAGTTTTGTCCCTCTACGTACACGGTTGCTTGCTGTACGTACGTGTGACGTCACCAAACCGGTGAATTTTGAAATACGGGCGCGTTTTTCAGCATCTCTATTGTAATTAAAAAGAAATGTTTTGCATTATCTATATCTTATATTACGAATTGGGGTTTAATTTTTTGTGTTTAATTAGTTGTGTATAGCGTGTCTAAACTTGTGTCTAACGTTTGTCGTACGGATCGCGGTGTTGTTAACAAAATATGATCTTTTATTGTTTCTTTTTAGACAAATGGAGGCCAACAAAGAATTACCTGGTGCCTTTAAAACGCCTTCCAAGCCTGCAAAAGTGAAAAGTCCAGGTAGAGTGGTCTTTAAACGACTGATACTATAATTACACGTTATATTGGCTTTCTCATCAGCGAGATGGTTTTGATCCAAATGTGGTCGTTGGTTAAAGTAAGTTCGTTAATAATGTCTTCATTGTGTTGTTTGTTATCAGTCGGTGCATGTGGAACCCCGGTCACCATTCCTGCCTCTCCCTTCATGAAGAAGCTCGGCTGCGGGACTGGAGTCAATGTCTATCTCATGAACAGGTTCATACATCATATTTGATGCATATTTGTTCTACCTACTCCATGTTAATGTAGTGGACAAGTTTAAACATCTATGCCAATATTAACATCAGGATGGGCAAGCAGACTCATTCACCATGGGCCATTAAGAAGATCAACAGCAAGTGTGAACAAAGTAAAATGAATGTTTATCAGAAGCGTCTGAGCGAGGAGGCAAAGGTCTTAAAAGACCTGCACCACCCCAATATTGTTGGCAAGTATTTCTTTAAATATTACAGGTAAAGGTAAATATAAGGATTATAAGTCAAATATATTTTTTGTAATACATTTTTTTAAGGCTTCAGAGCTTTTACCACAGCAAAGGACGGCTCTAAGTGTTTAGCGATGGAGTACGGTGGAGAGCAGTCTCTGAATGACCTCATTGAGAAAAGAAGTGAAGAGGGTCTTCAGGCATTTCCAGTGGCCACTATTGAAAAAGTGGCTCTTCACGTCGCACGTGGTTTACAGGTGTGGTTGTGAGTCATTTGTAAATTTACTTTAAAGGCCCGTTCCCACCCAGTACAATAACTATAAACTAAGGCTGTCGATGTTTTTAAGGCCTTTTTGCACCAAGGACGATTACTAAATAACAATGAAGATAGAAAGAAAATTCGTTCTAAATGTAAATCAATAGCGGAGCCCACACCACAACAATAACGATAACGGCACAGAGGAACGATATAAGCTGGAAAAAATCGTTGTGAAAATGATTCCAACAATGAGTATGAAAGCTTTATTCCGCCATGGAATAAAAAATACAAATGCTAATTGTGACTTTTTTCCCCCTCAGAATTGTGAGTTATAAAGTCAGAAGAACTGCGAGATACAAACTTGAAATTCTGAAAAATAGTCGCAATTGTGAGGGAAAAGAGTCAGAATTGCTAGTTATAAAGTCCAGTTTTAAGGGGGTAAAAAAGTCAGTTCACAATTCTGACATTTTCCTGCAATTGCGAGTTTATTTCTCAGAATTGTGAGTTTATATCTCGCAATTCAGATTTTTCTCAGAATTGTGACACTTTTTTTCTCAGAATTGCAAGTTTATATCTCACAATTCTGAGGGAAAAAAGCCTGAATTGCAAGATGTAAAGTCACAATTACCTTTTATTTTTTATTCAGTGGCGGAATCAAGCATCTATAGAATTCATCCTGATTTTAGAGCCAGACGATATAACTGCAGCACATGCTTATATAAATAAATACACAGCGATATTGTGCGTAGGTGTAGGCACTAACATTGTTATCGTTATAATTATCGTCCTAGTGTGAACAGGCCTTTACTACTTTTTCCATAATCAAATGTAATTATTATGTAATCCCAAGCTTCTACAACTGTTTTGTTGTTGTTTTTCTTCAGTACCTGCATAATGAGAAAAGGCTTTTGCATGGAGACATGAAGTCATGCAATGTTGTCATCAAGGGCGACTTTGAAAGCATCAAAATCTGCGATGTTGGTGTGTCACTGCCACTGGATGAAAACATGCAGGGTATGAAAAGATTTAACATGATTCATTTTCCTTCATTTGTTTATTAAAAACATTTTTTAATGTTTTCTTTTACCTTCTTTTTTTAAGATCCACTATATTAAAGTATAATTTCAAACCTATCTTTCCTCAGTGAGCGATCCAAAGGCCCATTACATTGGGACGGAGCCGTGGAACCCTAAGGAAGCCTTGGGGGATGGGCTTATCACAGACAAAGCTGATATCTTTGCATATGGACTCACGCTGTGGGAGATGATGACACTTTCTGTTCCTCACCTGGAGTTGCTGGACACTGAGAGTGGTGATGATGGTAAAGTTGCTGTAATCAAATCCATGTGCTATTTGTAATATCCTATAGCGAGTAGATTTAGCACTTATTAAATCGTCTATTCGGTCTTTTTCTTAGATGACTCCTTCGATGAGGGTGGTTTTGATGAAGATGCGTATTATGAGAGGCTGGGAACTCGACCGGCTTTGGACGCAGCCACTCTTGGAGGGTCTTACCAGAGGATGGTGGAGCTCTTCTGTCTCTGTACTGAGGAAGACCCTCATAAAAGACCCTCTGCAGCTCACATTGTTCAGGTGCTGGAATCCAACCAGCTTTGTGACAAAAACAGTGAGGTCATTATAATTGATTAAATTCACTAATCCATTCCCATCAATGTAAAATATATTGGTATGTTTACATATTGGGTCTGGTTTCTGCTCTGCTTTTCTGTCTATAATTTTACTTTGTGAGCCGTTTCTTTGTCACATTGTAAATATTTTTCTGTTGAGGATTTTGTCATGTTACATATGTTCGTATGTACGCTATTGACGTTCAGACATTTTCTAGATACTGTAGTTACAGTGCAATTTCAATTAAAGTGTCTATTTGAACTATGGTCTTTGTGTATAAAATCAGCACACCTGACTCATTACTTGATGGGAATATAAGTTCTTACTGACAAAATACTTAGAGCGGATCATAATTAAAAGTAATTTGTGTTCAACTTAGAAATGCCGTTGCACGTTATTTTACAGTATGTGTTGTTGCCTAAGAAAGTACTGGTTAAAAGGTAAATACATGAGTTAGGGTAAGGTTTAAGACAGGGTTCCTCAAACTCGTTCCTGGAGGGCCACTGTCCCGCAGAGTTTAGCTCCAACCCTGATCAAACACACCTACCTGTGAGGTTCTAGTGATCCTGAAGACCTTGATTAGCTTGCTCAGGTGTGTTTGATCAGAGTTGGAGCTAAACTCAGCAGGACAATAGCCCTCCAGGACCGAGTTTGAGTAACCCTGGTTTAAGAGGTGGTTCAGGGGTTAGTACCTTGTAATTACTACAAGTACATATGGAACAGGACTAAAATAAAGTTCTTGATTAAGAATTTTTTATTTTTTTACAATTTAAGTTTGAAACTTCTGCTCATTCTAAAGCATTTAGCAAATTCTTGTTGAATGAATACAAGTTTGTATGGGCAGACTATTTGAAAAAAACTTAGAAATATATTTTAAAATGTCATTGCACCACAAAACTATATAAAATGAACTAAAAGGGTAATTACAAACTGAAAACTTAAATAGTGATCAGTCACCTAAGCTGTATAACTTGATTCTCAAGTACAAGACAAAATATATGAACAAGACCATTTATTTAAAAAAATATGTACAAAGCAAGGAGCAGTTCAACTGAATGTTTTGCTCATTTTACAACCAACTTTAAGGAATTATGACAGCCTAATTTTCTAAACAGGAACCGTTAGGACCTGCTACCTCACAATAATCAGCCAGTATTTGTGCTGAAGTAAACCGTGCCTTAAATATGAATTCGTGAACTCAGCATTAAAGACAAAACATCAGTCTCTAAAACACAGTAAAATGAGATGTTTATCATATTAGGCTGAACTTCACTTGAACGTATAACAATTTTTTTTTTTATCTATTAAAAACTCTGAAAAAAACGCACAAAAGCATTAACAAATGCAGTCAAACTAAAACCAAGTGTAGTTGTTTTTCCTTTAACTGATGAAGTTGTACACCAGAAATGTTGGTGTCTGGCAGTATTTTGTAGCAAACTGCTTCCCCTCTGGTGTTGGGTCAGAAAAGGCGATTTCTTCTTTGGTCAGATGGCTCCCGTACATGAAAGAATTCCTGATTCAGTAAGAAACAATAGTTTTATATACATAAAGTAATTTATGCTAACTCCCACTATAAGAGCTTTCATCTTATTAATGCACTGAAAATTTTTGGTACCTGACAGTGTCCAGAAGGCGAGTGGCGATGCCCTTCCTCCTCATCAGACTGAAGACCCAGATGCGACTGACGCCACAGAGGGCTTTTTCCGGCACGGTAGAGCAGCACCAGGCTCTGTGGCGCTCCATGAAATCCTCCTTGTTCATGTCTTTGGGTTTCTCTGGCTGCTCCAGCACACGAAAGGCCTGGAAAACATTGGGTTCAGTAAGATCAGTTTTACTTTAGTTCATCACTGCCATTCTGAGGTAAAGTCTTTAGGTAGACAAAGACTCGCCTGTCTAATACTCTCAGCCACCAGACATCCCACAACCATCCTGTCACTGTTAATGAACAGGTAGGTTTTAGCCGAGCTCGGGCTACTGAGTGTAATCTGCTGAAAGCCCAACTCACTGTCTGCGATCCGTCTCACGTCCTCTGCCTGGAACAAAGCAGCACAAGTTAGAAAATACTGATGATTTAGCTCAGCAGAAGAAGTGTTTAAGCTCCAACCAACTACCAGCATACCTTTTTTGTGGCATACTTTGGATCCTCAGGAAGAACAAGAATAATCTTTCCATCCCAGAACTCTGCCACAACCCTCTCCTTTTTCCAACCCTAAAACATACAAATTGATGTGAAATTGCAACATTTTTGTAGCAGAATCGGTAAACTGCATTGATGACATCATCATGACGGCTCACCACAAACTTAATGGTGTCCAAGAAGCGCTGATGGAACTGCGTGTGCTGGAAGTTGTCCTCGGGACTATCTGTACTGTACAGCATCCCACAGGACCCGCATGAAGTAGCGCCAAACTGCTTTTGACCAGCATCCTAAATAGCAGACACATTAACCATTAACAAGAGGTGAAGAACCACTCATTTATTTCCATTTAACAACTGCACCTTCTACTCACAATGATGAGCTGGTTATCCGTTTGCTTCATCTCTCTTCTCAAAGCACTCCTCTCTTTGGCCTTAAAAGCAGGAGTGCCAGTCAGCGCAGGAGTGCTGGTGTTCAGTGGTGGTGACAAAATCCCTTTTTTATGAGATCTAAGACCAAGAAAGAACAACCAATAAGGCTCAAACTAAACGCATTCAATGAAAAGTTTACCAACTTTACATGGTCATGACATTAACTATGAAAAAGAATATAACCTGGCAAAAAACAAGCTCATAAGTTATTACATCACACTAGTTTTATTGAGCTATATATTTGAAAATGTTTACATGTATTGTACCCTTCAATATTCAATATTTTGCCACAACTGCATTAGGGGAAAAATTAGTATGATGGACTTACCTTTTAGTGCCAAAGATGGGATATACAGTTGACTCTTCTGAACAGAGAGAAATAATAATAAATCATCTTTTAAAAAATAGCAAATATTATTGACTGTTTAATTATACACACACATATGTGCTGTATATGTAAACAGTCAATTATATATATATACATATAGTAGGCAGAGAGACAGATAGATTATACATTATATAGATAATCGATAATATAAATCGATAATTTGTGGAAGTTACCATCATCATCATCATCATCATGGTAGCTGTTGTGTTCTGATGGAATGTCACTCACATCAAACACTGAATCAGGTTTTGCGGGTGAGTCCTGGAAAACATTTTCAGTTTGAGAAACAGATGATGAAAGCTTTGTGGAGCTATTAGCAGATAATTCAATAGTTCAATCTTACCTGGCTACCAGCTTCAAAGGATTTGTTTGGGCTAACGGATCTCCTCAAAATCACCTTTAAATCTTTGGTAATACCATGCAAATCAGCCAGGACCTGAGTAGACATATTCTCGGGACTTATCAGCACTTGTGTTGACTCGCTGCTCTCAGCATTTTCATCATTGGTAGCTTTGGTTGTGTTGTCCACTTCCGGGTGTTTTTTTAAGAAGACGGCACGGCGGACTGGGGAACGCTCTCCTGGTGCTGACGTCACTTCCTTCTTCACAGGTTTCTGGGAGTTGGGTTTCTCGTAAGTTGAGGGCTGTTTAGGCTTTGAGTTCTGTGCAGACTTCTTGTACAATGAATTGGCCTTTTTTCCAGTGCTGAAGAAAGCTGCTCCCACAACAAGCTTGGGTTTACCTTTGAATTTCAAAGAGCTAAATGAAATGGGCGGAAACGTGACCTTTGACGACTGATCCGTCTGTGTGTCAGAGGGACTTTTCCCTTTGGGTTTAGCAGTAAAGTAACCTTTCAGGTTAGACTGTGGACCAGTGACGCTGCTTTTCTTCTGAACCCTCCTCACTGGTTTTTTAACAGGATTCTCAGCAGTTGGAGGGGGGTGTGATGGCTCTTTGCTAGGGGCTGACGGTGGTGACTTGGTTTCCTTCAACAGTTTCCTTTCAAGAGGTGTGAGATACAGGGGCTTCTGCTTGCTGTAGAAAGATTTTGCTCCTAATACTGTTTTGCGTGGCGAGATCCGTTTTGGAGGAGATTCTAGTGAAGAGGTCCTCTGCATCTTCTTAGGTGTACTGAGAATTTTTTGGGGTGATGTCAGCGAGATGGGAATGTTCTCTTTTTGTCGAGTTGTCCTTCTCGGAGAACTTCTCGGGCTTATTATTTGTTTCTTAGATGGGTTACTGTGGAGGGTTACAAAGGAAAAAATGGTTCGCAATCTGAGTCACATGAGCAAAGAACATTTCACGATCTAATATCTAACAAAATTACATCACATACCTTTCAGCATCAGGAGAGACATGTTTTCTTTTTCGGGATAACATCTTCAAATCACCTGAAATGAGAGGACAGGGAATCAGAGCATGAAGTGATTTTTTATCAATTCTATAGGACACCACTGTTTCCATTTCTGGAACAGTCTTATATTTTGGCAATATTGTTTTTTTCTGCCATTATGTCACACTGAGATTATATTGAGTAGTAAGTAGTAACATGAGAAAATTTAGTACACAATATTTTAACACACAAACACTCAAATGCGTCAGTAGACACGGAGAATATTGTGTCATTAAATTGAAATATTTAAAAGAATCAAACTGAATGTTTTCCTGTCAAACTTATTGCTATGATACATGAATTATAGGTATATGTAATTTGTCCCAGAGTATAAAGAATAAAGCATATACAACTTCACATCTCTCTTGTTTTTACCGCAATTATTTTCTAGGCGCCAAGTGACAAGAATCAAAATCTCCCTAACAATGCATGCTGGATGTGCTCATCATCACAAATTTCATTTAAATGCTGACACGATAACAATATCTGTAGTTGATGACTTACCAGGTAAAATAAATCCGCTTCTGTTTTTTTATTTGTGTGAAAACACTGGAACAAAATAATCGCGGCAAACCCCCTCACCCGCGATCTGCTTTGAACACCGCGCCAGAGTCAATTGTGGCGCACACGGAAACGGAAACAGCGTATGTTGCATGACAACATCCGGTTAGTAATGGGAAGTCGGATTCATCTCTGTGAATCGATTCTTTTGAACGGTTTGTTTTAAAGAACCGGTCCTGTCGGACTGTAAGTTCAAGTTTCCTAATTCAGTTTATTGCTGCCACTTGGTTATTCTAAAAATAAAGTAATTTAGAATCTAAAAAAATGTTTGCATCTACATCAAACACAAAATACATTTAAATCAGTCTGCAATTTTTTTAATGAATATTTTAAATCAACTCTGATTCGTGTCTGTGTTGATAAAAGTATCTGAATGCGGAACCGCATACTAGTTTTACTCTTACTACTTTTACCACATCTTTGTGGCAGAACCCTTTTTTACAGTCTATCTGGGCAGAACTTCGGATCGTCCAATATGAATCAACCAATTCATTGAAAAGATCCGATTCAAACGAACAATCCTCTCACGAATTGGGATTTGGAATCGCTACTTCATTGCAGCGATGCTTGGTTCCTGTTGTGGTCGGAATGGATGGTACACATGACATGTGCCTCTGATTCAGATGATTTACCTCTGATGTGCTCACTGTTTTGTTGAATACATTTCAAAGGTTGTGTATTTGCGGAAAGATGGTGTTTTACTTTAAAAGCGACGGTGAGTAGTGAATTGTGTGCCCAGGCAAGACCATGTTTATGTTGTCAACAAAGACAGTATGAATACGAAATAATGATAATGCTTGAAAATAAATGCTACAAAATATAGAGCATACAACAAAAGGACTGCAATATATGTAGCTTGACATGGTGAGATGATATGGTTGGCGGTTCAGTGTGTCTTCACACTTCAATTTTATAGCAAGAATAAACAGTGCTTTTTAAAAGTTGCAATACGTTACATGCTATCTTTCACAGTTGTCTCACCGCCCTATACCATCTACATGGGCAAAGATAAATATGAAAGTAAGTGCTTGTTTTATCATAAGTAATACTTTTCAGCCTTCTGTGCTTGTCAGACCGTTTTTAGCTGTTTTTGTTTTTCAACAGATGAAGATCTGATAAAGTATGGATGGCCTGAAGATATTTGGTGAGAACATTTATTTGGTGCTTGACACCACTAATGAAGTATTATTTTTCTTCTAGTTTTGATCTGCAATGAATGTTTCTGTGATTCCAGGTTCCATGTGGACAAGCTTTCGTCTGCTCATGTATATTTAAGAATGCCAAAGGTATTTTGAGAAGTGAAATGGATTTTCCCCTACAGATGTATTTATAATATCTCTGTGTTGACAACTGTTAATTGATTAAAGGGTGTACCGATAGAAGACTTGCCAAAAGAAGTCCTGATTGACTGTGCCCAACTGGTCAAAAACAACAGTATTCAAGGTACTGCTTCTTTACGAGAAACATCAAAACTTGTTTGTTAACAGTGTTTTGAAGGTAGGATCTCAAAAGGAATTTTTTACAGGATGCAAAATGAACAATATTAATGTTGTCTACACACCATGGGGGAATCTGAAAAAAACAGCAGACATGGATGTCGGTCAGATAGGCTTCCATCGGCAGAAGGAGGTATGATGAGAGAATTATGCTTCTTTGATAATAAGCACTATGATTTTGTGCACACTGCAACCAATTCTTGTATTTGTGCAATTGAAACTATAAGAAAGTAAAATCAGATATGTAAAAAAAAAACTTTTACTGTCTGTCTGAACAGTTTATATGATTTTGAAGTGTTCAGGGATTACCATTGTACTATGAAATCTTGTAAATAATTGCAAATTCTGTATAAATATTCAACTGCACTTCAATATCAACAGGTGAAAATTGTGACAGTAGAAAAGAAAATCAACGAAATTGTCAACAGACTAGAGAAAACGAAAGAGGAGCGCTATCCTGATCTGGCCGCTGAGAAGGAGTCTCGGGACAGAGAGGAAAGAAATGAGAAGAAGGCTCAAATACAAGATCAGAAGAAGAAAGAGAAGGAGGAAATAAAAAATAAAAAAGAGATGGAAGAATTAAGGTGCTGCATATTGTTAAGATGTTGAGATTATAATCTCAACACAAACATTTGTTTTGTTTTTTGGTAAAAAAAAAGAAAGAAAATACACTGGCATCCAAAGGTTTGAGACCACTTGCAAAATGCTTTTTTTTATTATTATTTTTTTTATTTCATTACAAATTATATTATCAGCAAAACGATTTGAGTAAAAAAAAAAATTAATCTCTTTTCAGAATTTACATTTGTTAAATCAACTTTATTTTTTACTTCAGTTACAGCAGCATTTGAGCTTCACATGTTTGTGTAATATTTTCAATGTGGTCTCAGACTTATGCACTCCACTGTATATACAAAAATTAAAATGTTAAATGTAAGAAAATAACATTTAATAATCAGTCCTTTAGAGGGCTGTTATTTACAGGTACAGGCATTCATTTTGTGAACTTGCATGTAACCTCTACTTTCCTGCAGGAATTATTCAGCGCTCATGAAGAGTGACAACATGACCACAAATGAGGTAATGCGTCCTTAGAGTTAAATATACATTGCTGAACATTGACATAAATTCTGTTATGACTTGAAATGGTCATTTTCTCTGCAGGATGGCAATGATTCAGATGACTTCATGTAAAATAAATAAATGGATCTGCGATAAAGAAGAACCACCACCGAGTAGCTTCAAGTTTGTGAAAGGACGTCACAGCAGGCTTCAGAAATAAGCAATCAAAAGGAATCGGTACTTGTGCCAATAAAGCACAATTCCAAGAGCGCTCTAGATCATCTTGCTTTGTCATTCCTTTAAAAATTAAATCCAATATGTAAAGTATGTAAAAAAAATACTCTTTAAATGATAAAAGAGTAGATAGTTCATTTAACCAACAATAATTTGAGAATCTCTGCTGATTCTGTACTTCAAACAGTTTTTTTTGTTGATGTTTTTGAATGAATTAAAAGATAATCACAGTGGAGATATGTTAATGGCTGTGTGTGTAGACTAAAACCTAGAGGGTATTTGTGCTTATAAATTATGCCTTTCTGGAATGATAGCATTGAGCGACAAGCTCTTAAATGTTTCCTTTTTTTGATGTTCTAAAGTAATAATAAAAATCTTTGACATTCTCAGTTCATTTCTGTTTGTTTGATGGTGTGTGTATATATATATATATATATATATATATATATCACTTTTTATCTTGAATATTCAGGTCTATGGATGGCCTGGATGAATGTAGAATTACATTAAAATGTGTAAAATTATTTAGAATATAAAATCAGTTGACTGAAAACTACATAATATGTGTTTTACTTTGTTTAGGTTTTCTTTTCAGTACAGTGTAATTTGCTCAAGTCAAATTGGCAATCTATTCGATTTGAGGAGAAATACGTTGCTTTAGGTTACTTTATTGTCACTGGGAAAAGGCTAAACATCCACTAGATGGCAGCATTTTACCGCATAATTTGAAAACGACAAGATCAATTTCTATAAAGAAGTGCACTGACTGAATATTAGATTTTTTAAACTATTGGTTTATTTAAAGCAATTTCCACAATTGGACACAAAACAGGTCCTGAAGCTCTTTTAAAAAATTGTCATTTCTTTTTCAAGAGGTGCTACTAGAAAATGTTGATCATCAACTTCAAACTACACATCTCATGTTAGATTATGACATTTATCTTACATTTCATAAACGTTACCGTTTCCTTAATTATTTGTTTAATGTGATTTGCAATTTACCTTGAACCCTGATTTATTTGATTTTGCCACAAGAAACATTAAAATTTATTTTAAATTATTATGCCAGAATTTTATTTTGTTGTATTATTTTATTTAAATAAGACCCATTCAAATCAATTTAGTGGTACAATAATAATAATTGGTATGCTGCGATCAGAAATATCGTATACTGCGAATCTAAAAGCTGCTGACAGAGCACATACATACCCCTATAGAGCAAGCACACTTGTTGCAGACAGACACAAAAGAAAGGAGTTATTGTGTGAAGGCGTCGTCTCCTGTCCAAGGCCGGGCTGGAAAATATGACCTTGGACTGGCACATCAGCTGTCCTTCACTGGCGGGATGTTTCTGCTCTGTTTATAGGAAAGATTCAGTCACATTCTTTTCAAGCCAGTGGCATTGCAAATTATAACACGGGCCTATCCAGCGACACATTTACAAAAAGCATGGCTTGTATTAAGGGAATTGGATTTAAACCTGGAGTTACAATGTCTAGATGACTAAATCATACACTTTGGTGTCATTTTGTGTAAAAATGTAATTAAAAGATAAAAAAAAGATAACCTAAACCTTTCAGGAAGCAGCAAGATCCCTACACTCTTAAAGAGATCGTTCACCCAAAAATGAACATTTTGTCATCATTTACTCACCCTCATGTTGCTCCAAACCTGCATGAGTTTCTTTCTTCTGCTGAACACAAAAGTAGATATTTTAAAGAATGTCAGTAAACAGACAGTTGATGGCACCCATTGACTTTTTTCTACTATGGAAGTCAATGGGTGCCGTCAACTGTCTGTTTACTGACATTCTTTAAAATATCTGCTTTTGTGTTCAGCAGAAGAAAGAAACTCATGCAGGTTTGGTACAACTTGAGGGTGAGAAATGACAAAATTCAGATTTTTGGGTGAACCATCCAATAAATAAATAAACTTCTTTATAAATAAATTTCTTTATTGGCATTGATGGTTAATTCCATGAAGAACCTTTAACATCAATGGAACCTTTCCATTCCACAAAAGGTTCTTTATAGTGGAAAAAAAAGTTCTTTAGATAATTAAAATGTTCTTTACACAAAGAAAAAAAAATATTTGAAGAACTGTTCCCTTAAAGGTTCTTTAGGAACCCGCAATTTTTCTTCTATGGCATCGCTACGAAAACTCACCTTTGGAACATTTATTTTAAAAGTGTATGGAGGATTTCTTTTGGACTATCAGACCATATACACATACCTGCTGCATGGCTGAAGTTAGCATCAACAAAGCAGAGAAAACTTCCTGAAATCCTAACAAACACTCGTTTAGTCCAATCATCCACCGTCACAGTTAGACCTCCGCTGGGTGGATGGCCTGCCACACATAACCTGTCTGCTCCATTAACCTCATGTTTAGGAAAAAAAGTCTCTCTAGTGGCTGTGGGGCACAAACCAGACCCTGTCAGCTATACTTCACATCTTCACTGGCCATTAGCACATGCTGCAGCCAAAACTGTTGGCAGGGACCACACACGTACACTCACACTGAAAGAGTGGGGATAAAGAGGCAGGAAAGCAGTCAGAAGCGTGGACCGCCCCACAAAATGAAAAGGGATGTGCCTCTGTGGTCTTCCGAACCGGTCAGGCCAGCTGGAGCCTTCAACAAAAGCAAACAAGGTCATAAAGTGGGTGCAGAAAAGAACAGGCCTGGAGAAGAGCCACTGTGATGTGAGGAAATGTGTGGTACACATGGGTCTGATTCAACAGTTCCCGCACTGTCGGGGAGTGAGAATACAGAAAACAATGTGATAAAGTGCTGCTTTATGAACCACTGTGAAAAACAACTGTCAAAGGGTCATGATTATGAAGCATTAACTTCATTTGAAAAAGAAAGCAGTGAAACCATATCAGTAAGACAGTACAGGCCTTCTCATCATCATATCTTATATATACAATGCTACTCTTTCAAAATGCAAAAATTTCAAGATGTATTAAATTGATCAAACGTGACAGTAATGATTTTTACATTGGTACAAAAATGTATATTTTAAATAAACATGACCAAACACATTTGTTTTTCTACCATGATGCAGGCTTTTCATTGACTTCTATTATTTTTATACTGAGCTAATATTTTATATGCACTACCCCTAAACCTAACCCTCACACACAATCCATTTTAACATGTTTATAATGACATCATTTAGCTATTCCCCAGTCCCCACCTATGAATTCTACAGGAGAAATGTTAAATATGCACAGTGAAATGAAGTTGTGAAAAAGCCACATTTGTAAACCATAAATGCATCACTTGGTTGACTATTTTAGCTCTTCTTTACAGTAACATCTTTACCAAATCCCTACACCCATTTCCAACCACATTTGCTTAACTATGATAATTGTTTCAGAAATTATTAACATTAACGTTTAACCCCCCTTACTTGTGAGGTCAGAACCCAGTGGAAAGCGTCTCTGCTTCATTCTTCAAAACACATGAGCGCTCCCCATGGGTACAGTTAGAGGTTTATTTTGTGCTTGACTTATCGACAGCATACTTCATGCTGATGATTCACTCCAGAGGCCCCTGACACAGTGATTGGACAAGATCAACAGAGACGTGACCCACTGATCTATTCAACCCATCCAGCTGACAACACAAATTCCTCTGGCACGTATGCAAAGCTTACACCAGCATGAGATTTCCAGTCAAAACCTTATCTCACCTTGCTATTTTTTTTACATTGCTAGAAAATGCAGCAAAAATCAGCTTAAGGTGGTAGCTGTTTTTCAAAACATTTACCTGGTTGGTTTCCCAGCTGGTGGAGAAGGACATCAAAGGAACATTCATCATCGTGTGGTGTGTGATCCTCCAGTGTGCACAACCTGCTTGCAGTCATATTTGCTCATTCACACGTTTTGGAGATCATTGCAATGGTTAGTTAACCCCTGCTGCATGCTAGATGTTGTAACTACAGCATCTGACTGCAAAAGCTGCTCACTGCAGAGCCAATGGGTGGAGCTGGACATCCAGCCACGCCCTCTCTGAATGTAATGGGTGGAGCTTGAAGATCCAGCCACACCCTAGCCCTGCCCATATCCCTATCCCTAGTCTCAGCCTCAGACGACACGCCCACGGAACGTTGGCTAAACGTCTGATGCATATGGTACACTTAACTGGAAACACTTCAGGAATGTCGAAGTCGTCATCTGATTGGTTGAATTTTATCGGATTTCCGGGGGGCGCGAGTGTCGCGTTTATTTTCGGTCCGCCGGGAAACAAAGCGCAGACGTGTGATTGCGGAAGAAAAACTGTTGTGTTTACATGAGTGACAATGAGCATTTATCAAGCTCAGCTAAACGTAGAATTCTCAAAAGTATGCGAGGTTCACGGGAAAGACTCTTGAAGTTTTCTTCTCCTTCTTTGATTTTCTATGCTGACTGACTTGTTGCACGCAGGTCTGTTGTTGTGGGGACATTTCCACGCACCGAAACGTGACGCTGAACGAAACGAACTGTAATTGGTTGTTTTACATGTCGGTCAAACGGCCTTATGGGCGGGCCTTGGCCAAAGAAAGCTGCTATGAATTCCAGACCTTCAGCCGTCAGTCTGAAGGTCTGGCTACGCGAGACTACCCTATCCCTAAACTTGAACCTAAGGTGAAGCTGGACTAGGTCTCTGCAGTGAGCACCACTTGCAGCAAAAAGCGTCTTTCTGCATTGACAGACATTCAAATATATCATAATAATAAATTGCAAAAATTGACAGTAGATTTTTTTAAATGAAATATCTGTGATATATTGCAAAAATGTTTATTTCATCAGAATACAGCTGAATACATAGGCCTATTTGTTATTTGTATGTTATTTTAATTCAAACACTGTCAATTTTCATGATTTATCGCACCTTTTATCTTTTGTCAAATCAACTTAGATAATTAATGTGGTTCAGATAACATAATATTTGGAGTTTCTATTCATTAAACCAATCTCCAATGTATTAACTCAAATTTTTTATTTCAATGAACTCAAAATTTTAAAAGTTAAACCAACAATTTTTTTTTATAGTAAATGTATTATAATATACATTTATGTGAATGCAATTAGCCAAACTTTATGGTAAACAAACATTTAAATAAACTGAACTAATTGAAATAAACAGGTTTAAGTTGAAGTACTAAAATGACCAAATAAGGCTGCAATAAATTAAAGTTAAACAGAAATATTTATATTCATAAATAATAAAAATGACAAAAGCACATGACAAAATACTAAATAACACTGCTGTTCCAAGCTAGCTTAGCTTAGCTCTCTCTCTCTCTCTCTCTCTCTCTCACACACACACACACACACACACACACACACACACACACACACAAACACACACACCACTGCTAAGTGTTCCAAAACACCTAAGCTGATTTTGAAAGCTAGTAAAGTTATTTGTTGGCTAATTCAACATTCATATCAAATCACAGTGTTAGAACAGCATTTCCACAGCATATTTGGGTCAAAAGTTCAACAATCCTAAGTAGGGCAAAGCAAAAATTCTTTCTTCAGAGACATTTCTGTAGAACGCACAGAGCAGCTCAGCCATGTGTGGAAAGCTGGAGAATCTGCAAGGATTGCACCAGAGGGAGCCATTAAATCAAGGTCATGTGACGCTCACCATCAGTCCAAAAAACTCTTGGCAGCACTGTCATGCACTGAGATTCACTTGTGAGTCCAACCATATGATTCTGGATCTTGGAATACAAGCCCAGGAGGAATGGAGCACAACAGCAAAGGATATTAGCATTGCATCTGAAAACTTAAAACATCACTTACGAACATGCCATATGGAGAAAGTCTCCTCTCTCAAAACTGTCCCTCAGAAGAGTTCATGAGTTTAGATCTCTTGAGTCAATGAAATCATTGGCAAATGCAAATCAAGTATTTTATACAGTCCCTCCGCTTTCTCGATGACACTTACAGCAAAACACTTTAAGGAGGGGGCTGTGGTTTCAGTCCCAATGAGGCTGCGGTTGAGGGTTTGTCAGAGGGAGGCGTCAGTGTAATCTTTGTGGTCTGGAAGTCATTCTCTTTATGTCCAAATGAGCTTGTTTATTTTTATCTATTGTGAAATAAAGCTGCTTTATTGTGGTCCAGTTAAGTTGCCATTTTCGTCTCAGTAACTGGTTCATTGTCTCACTGCATGAACCTTGTCAAATCTCAGCAACAAAGCTACAATGGCCGGTTTTAATGACTCAATACAGTCTGTATTTGTATTGTTTTGCCTGTTTAACCGCATTGCTTATAAATGGTTCTCATTTCAGGGTGACCATACAAAGCCTGTTAAATCATTTCTTGTAATTTTGGAAACAATAGTCAAAATAGACATGCCTGATGTTTAGAAATCATGTCTGCATCCTTTTACATTCTTTATGCTTTAGAACTGCAGTCATAGCCTCACCATCTTTGTTTTTGCAGAAGGCTGAACAAATTTGACAGCTGATAAATGTAAAATTACTGCATATTGATCTCAGATGTGTATACACACACACAAAATAATTGTAGCCTATTCCTTAAATTTTATTCCCATTTCAAACGTCTCCAATAAATTTGATAATTACCCAAAAATCAAACATAATACACCCCTTATGCATGTTATCACGTCTGTCAAAAACTTGACTGGCTGTCAGTTTGAATATTAGAATTAAAAACATCAGCATAACTTATAGGGTGACCAGACGTCCCGTTTTTCCCGGGACAGTCCCGTATTTTAACTCTAATTGTACCGACTTATTATGAAAAAATCATGTTTTGTCCCGTATTTTATCGTTAATATATATATTTTTATATATTATAGGTTTCGTTTTCGAAAGGCTACGTGAATATGTACGTATGTTATGTTCAAAACCGTGTAGCCCGCGCACGATAAAGAGGGAGAGAGCGAGAGACCTTGCGTGTGTGTGCCCGTGTAGCGCGCGCACTACAGATAGTGAGAGAGCGAGAGACCTTGCGTGTGTGTGCTATAGTACGCATTAATACGCATGCGTCTCGGCAATAGAGGGTATGCGCATGACGTCACCGTCGGCCGGAGTGAATGCGGTCACGCCCACTAAGTGGCAAAAAGACTGAGCGGCAGCATTTGTTTTCAGCGTGAATGCCGTGAAAATCACACAAAACACATCTAAAACGGGAAAGAGCTTTGCGATTGACTGTACAACTAGATTTGACCAGAAATCTGAGGTACTGTATATTTTTACAGACTGCAAAAAGCTACAGAACAGACTATATTCTGCATAATTGGATGTTTTTAAATAAACACTGACAAAAAACTATACAAGTTTTAGGGCTGGACGATATGATGATATACAGTATAACATTAATGTAAGTGATCACTCGGATTTAGACCTATCTATATTGTATTTATATAAAACGTTTACAGGCAAATTTTCTTCATTTATTTCCCCGGCGTCGAAATCAGGCACATATAAATGTCAGGATCAGGAAACACGATTCCTGGCTGCATGTCAATATCCATGGATCACTGGATCTTTGATAAGTTGTAAGGAACACTATATCGAGTCCAACTTTTAGTTTAAACTGATAATAGTTTGTTTTACTCGCGTTAACGCAGTTTCCCCTATTAACTCCAGTCACGCAGCAGCTCTTTTGCCACTCAGTCCCGCTGAGGGGGGCGTGTTCCGGCGGGGAAGTGACGTTAATGCATTCCCTCTATTCGTACGAATTCTACGAGGTGGCTAATTCGTAAGAATTCATACGAATGACCTACCCCTGACCCCGCCCCTAAACCTACCCATCACGTGGGTTTAGACAAATCGTACGAATTCGTACGAGTGAGGTCGTACTAATTCGTACGAATTAGCCACTTTTTAATCACTCGTACGAATTCGTCGTGAGATAGCGTTGCAATAGCCTATACTTGCCGGCTAAGAAATCAGCTATTTTAACCTTATGATCCATCTGTTTTCAAATTCACATCATTCGAACATCACTGATCATCGATAACGTGTACAAAAATAACGTGCACAATACACTTTTTTTTATTTTTATTTTTTTTTATTTTTTTATTTGAACAGTATCAATTTACAAACTCAAATAGGGAACAATAATATGCAACGTGCACAATACACAGTAGCTAGTATTTACGAGAAGCAGAGGTCCAGCGAGTGCATGCATTTCCCGGAGAACCCACACTAGCGGCTGAGAGGATTCAACATGTTGTCTCAGAGACAATAACGTAAAAGCCTACATAACGCACGTGATAGATTTGTTCTTCACTCGATGAAATTGAATCGGAATGATCAACTGAGTGAAATAATTCACACTGACTGCATGCTAAAGAGAATAAACGCCAATCCAATTGGCAATTGAACAACTTTGCCAGGTTAGTGAACTTCGTAGCCTACAACGTGTTGGTGTTGACGGTCATTTTTTATGCACGAACTACGCATTCTGATTCTGACATTCCTGATTAAAATATTTTCAATAATTTTCTATTCTTGCCTGATCTAATATTTATAATTTTGGCAATAGATGAACTATTAAATGAGTGATCTTAAAGATGAGTCCCTGTCGTCCAATTTGACTCTAGTATGCTGATGTATATTATAAACTTGACAGGTGATTTTTTTTTTTTTTTTTTTTTTTTTTTTTGTACATTGTGCTAGTTCAATGTTTCTGGCAGAACTTAGTTGTTTCTTTCTTCTAACATGTTCAATATTGAATCAAATCAATATTTCATGCCTATTTAGTTATTTTACAATTATAAATATTTTTTATTTTGATATATGCATTTGTATTCATTTGATTACTAGCATACAATAACCAGGATCAGAATAACTGACATAAATATAATTACCTTCCACTCCATTCCAGACCAACCTGGAGGTAAGCAATTACATTGACAAACAAACCTACATGTGATGTAACATAAATATCACGCAGAATAGAGGCCTACATCACACTTGGCATGCCTATAGCTGTCATTTAATCTAATTACCATATATGTAAACAATGCCACACATGAGACTGCATGGAGACAGTGGAGGCGTTTCTATAAATGAGTATATAAGCAGTCGCAGCCAACTCGAGATATCCTCCTAGCACAATTAGAGAAAAAGGCAACATGGCGTGGGACGAAGAGGAGGGTCTTGGCTTTTATGCTGAGTTGTTCATCTGCGGTTGCCTATGGGGAGCCCTCGGGGAGGTACAGGACTTGACTGGCAAGTATAGCTAACAAGGTCCAGATGTCACCCCTGCGTTTAAGAAGGGGGTCAGGGGCTGTTACTACAGCTGCGGGTTCCTCTGCACCAAGGCAGGCCAGTGGAAAATCATATTGCAATCACTGAGGTGAACACCCAATGAGGTGGACGCACCCAAAACCTTTCAAAATCCATATGGAGAGGTAAAGGAGGGGGTTTAAACACATGCAAGGTGTCACAGCCAAATGAGGGCAGAGCTGATGTAGCCTTAATTTTATGTCCGCCACTCGCAATGTTGTTGTGGCATGTTAACAAAATATGTAAAAGGAAAACAGCTGGGGTTTATTGCACTACGGAAGATGCTGTGCCATTTCAGATCAAAATCTGAGTACTTGAGCTCACTGTATAAGATTACTGAGAAACCAAAACAGCAGTGCAAAACAGTCAAAAACTGCTGATTAATCTATAGCAGAAACCCACTGCTAAGCTGGAGGGAGGTTGGAATCATGTCAAGACGCTTCTAGGGGAAAATGCAAAATCAGGGCCGAGCTGTATGCATAACATGAACTTCAGATGATACATAACTCCTACGGATGAAAAGGATAGTCCACCCAAAAATCTTATGTCATTATAAAACTGCCAGCAAATATCTTCTTTATCTTGCACAGAATAAAGAAAGTCATACATATTTGGAATGACGACACGACGGTAAGTAAATCAATTTTTACTTTTGGTTTGACTATCCCTTCATCCACAAATGAAAAATTTGTCATCATTTGCTCACCCTCATGTTGTTCCAAACCTGAATGAGTTTCTTTCTGTTGAACACAAAAGAAGATATTTTAAAGAATGTTGATAACCAGACAATTGATGGCACCCATTGACTTCCATAGTATTTTTTTCCTATTATGGAAGTCAATGGGTGCCGTGAACTGTCTGGTTATCAACATTCTTTAAAATATCTTCTTTTTCATACAGGTTTGGAACAACATGATGGTGAGTAAATGAATCATTTTGGAGTGAACTATCCTTTTAATATTCTTTGTGGATCAAGTAAATTGTCAATTTGTGCTGATTAAGAGACAACAGTCAGTTTATAGCAAAAACAAGCTTTGCATTTCTGCCTTGATGTCATCCTCCATGAAGCCTCTCCACAACTGACTAAACTCCGCCCCCTGACCTTGTCCTCTAATATCCTGCTCCCGTACATCTATGAATAGGTGACGGTGGTTTCTTACATAAGTCTTCCCATGAGACTGGACAATATAACTGTTAGGTTGATGGGCATTTCCTGAAACTGTGGCCAGCTTGTCAAACCCACGGGTCGCCTCCATGCGTACCGTCTGCCCGGGCTCCAGAGGCGAAAGGCGTCTGGCAGATTTGTCATGGCTTATCTTTCCTTTTTCTCTGAGTGCAAACAAAGCAGCCTGAACATTGGTCTGATCTCTCGGTGTGAGCTGGGATGGTACCATTGTAATCAAGAGGACAAACCAAACACTAGGACATTATTTGCATTTTGCAATTCAACTTTTTTATATAAAATTGTTATGCTGATTATATAATCCGTAATGGGGAAAAAACTGTATTACACTGGAAAAAAAACTTTCTTGCATTTAGTCAAATAGTCTTTTGAACTGAATGACTGGAAGATGAACATCTCTTGGCTTTCTTCATGCATGCACTTCACAAATTATTTCAAACGAAACAACTCTGACTTTCCAAGGCTCGATTGACGAAAACAACACATGGATAAGTGTAAAATGTCTTAGCAGAGGCAGTGGGCTCTCGGGGATTTTATTCAAAAATGTTAAATATTCCGCCTGTCTTAATCCAATAAATCAATGATATTTTGCGGAAAGTTTTTCCATCTAAAAAGAATGAGAATCTTCCCAATGTCCTTATCAAATGTACATTTATTTCCCCATTTGAAATTTGTGGTATTTGCTATTTGCCAAGCATAGTTTAATTACACGCATGCCAAGAAAAAATGAGTTTGAGAACCTATTGCTGCAAACAAACTATAGGTCAGAAAATGATAGACTCTTTAAGACCACCTGTAAGGAGGAAAACATTTCACAACAAAGCTCAAGCCACTTACACGTATACGTAATATACTGAATGCATACCTTTTGTATTTATATCTAAATGCTTCTCCTGCAAACAGAAATATGGAATAACTTTGTCTTATTATAATGTTTAAGGGTTAAATCCTTTTATCTGCACTTTAATTGAACACAGGTTTGAGTCAACTGCCATTGCCAGATGATTTTTTTTAATGTTTGATGAAAATCTAACCCACCCTTGTTTACTGTTACTGACATACCAGAGTTGTTTCTTTTCCTTCTTTCTTTCTTTACAATAAAGCATCACACCGTTCCCTCTGCCAAAAGTTCCAAACTGATGGCGTTTGTTTTGAGAGAAGCATTTCCTCCATATGGTTTTAATAAGGAGTCTCTGGAGTGTGAGTGTGTCTGTATAATGAAATCCAAATAAATATGCTATGTTCATGTTTTATTTGGTTTGATCTCAAACAATTTCTGCAGCTTCAATTCAATTATTTGGATCATTTAACTTAAAAGTAACAAACAGAATAAGAAAAAAACGGCATCTCTTGTATTAATCTAATTGGTGGCATGTGGTGGACTTCTGAAATGAGGTTGTGTCTGATGTAAATACCCGTTCCAGTTTCATTTGAAGTAAATGAAAGGCATTAAAAACATTACAAGGATTAATAAAAATGTATGCTTACTAGCAACTATACTATTACATTTACAACATCATTTACATTAACACTATTTATTAAAATCAAATCCCACTAGTGTCATCAATTTTATGCAAATTAGTTTCACCTGTGTTCACTGTTATCTCCCTCACATTCATGCTATGCTTTTTTGGACCTCTATGAGAATGCAACAAAAACTCCCGCCCTCTCAAATTTGATCTGCAGTGTTATTTGATTTTTAAACCCACCATGTACATATTAAACAGGTCTTTCCAGAGGTTCTGGTTTTGTTCAGGTTGTCACAAAAGGACCTTTCACTGAGACTATTAATTGTTAGCTTGCTGTCTGGGTTTATAGTCTGTTAAGGTTTATGTGTAATTTACAGTTCCCTGAGCACTGGCTAAAAACGAAAGTTATGCTGTACAGGATGTCTACAATGTCTGGCCATGTTGTTAGAACATACATCATGAGCTTACAGGTGGCTTCATGAGGTGCGCTGTTTGCCCCTTTTGACGCAATTAAAAAGACCATTTGCAAAGTGAAAATGAAACAGTAATGCAGCAGTACAGTGAGAACCTTTCCTGCATTCAGCTAGAACAGCTGTGCAAGGAAATTACTCTAGATAAAGTTCACCATGTCCTCCATCACAAAGTCATACTGTACCAAACCAGCTCTCAGTCAAGATTCATGTCTAACAGGCCATGTCCTACAACTGAGAAGCTCGTCATTTGCTTCTTAACTTGCCTTTCCTCTCAACTCATGGTCATGTATGCTCTCACATTCTTAAAAGAGCAATGTCATGCTATCTGTAGCTGAGGAAAGCATTGGAAGGATTACAAACCACTAACTTGCATAGTGAAAATGTCAAGCAAGAGCGTCTATCATTTCCAAGGACATATATCCAATAAAATATCCACAGATCTGTGCTGATGTTAAGTCAGAGCTCTGCTGTTTTTGATTAGCCTAATATGATGTGCCTGAAAAAAGAGAAATTTTAAGATTTTGGATTATATTTTGATTGTTTTTCCAGGCTAGAACGCCACATTAGTAACATTTTCCCACAGTTAAGTATTATTGTTTATTGCAAAGCACTGATGCACGTTCAAAAGTTTGGGGTCGGTAAAGATTTTTTAATATTTTTGGAAGAAGTCTTTTATGTTCACCAAGGCTATATTCATATGTCAAAGAATAGTAAAAAGAGTTTGAGAAATATTGTTGCAGTTTAAAATTTCTCTTTTTTTTCTCAATTATTTTAATATATTTTAACGTGTTTGTTTTATTTTTTTTTATGCTAAGCTGAATTTTCAGCATCATTACCCCAGTCTTCAGATTCACACGATCCATTCCAATGTGTTGATTTGCTGCTCAAGAAACATTTCTTATTATTATCAATATCAAAAACAGTAGTGCTGCTTAAAATTTAAGTGGAAACCATCATACGTTTTTTTTCAGGATTATTCTTGGATAAATAAAGAGCATTTATTTGAGATAGAAATGTTCTTGTAATATTATAAAAGCCTTTACTGCCACTTTTGATCAATTTAATACATCCTTGCTAAATAAAAGCATTAATTTCTTTAAAAAAAAAAAACTTACTGGCTCTAAACTTGTTGCATAGAAGCTGGCTTATTTTGTACAATAATTCCCTTTATAAACTATTTAGATTTGCCATCACAACAACAGCATTTAACTTGCGCCCTGAAGTAATGGTTTAAAATTAGCTCTGACTTCAACACACTCTGGCGGCTGTCTAGACGTTTTTGACATAATCTGTTTGTAGAGCTTTTATAATTTTTTGTTGCGTAATGCAGTTGCTTGTTTAAATCGTAATTTAACTCTGTCCTAACGGCATACCATTAAAAAATATCAAACAAGCTCGGTCCCCAAATTAATATCCATGCAATAATAATGTCACAAGTCATAACATTCAGGGGAGTTTTCCATAGGGTCAGTTATTTAACCCCACAAACTTGTTTTTTTATAGCCTTTAGCACAAAATCGTTAATAGTTCTTAATATTTCTTTTAATCTCCCATCGACATTACCTTTGTTGCTACAGACAATTTATGAAACATCTAAGTGAGAAAATGCTTGCGTGAAATGAATTCAGCATGGAAGAAAATGAAATTGGCCTCAACCCTTGGCTTAACATCTGGCGCAGTTTACTCTGGCAAGTCATGTGTTATTCAGGAGAGGGAAAACATGACACCCTCTAGCTTTCCAGTTTTTTCTATTTTAAACTTAAAGCCCAAGAAATATGTATCTACTGTACATTGTTTTCATATCGCTCTTTTTGACAGAAGAGGTAGACAGATTTTTCTCACGGCCCATGACTTCCTGAGTGAATTCTGTCATTGTGTCGATCCAGTTTGCTTTGCTGTAGAGCAGCAGAGGAGGTCGGCGTTTGACACTGGGCTATCTGCAAACACATTAATGTAAGTTATTAAATATATACTGGGCTAAAATTCATTTGGCTTGAAGTTTGAGGTCTGTTTCTGACAACAGAGAAGTGTCAAATAGCATTTGAGTGCGTTTTGATGATTAATATAAACTTTGAACATTATTACTTCGCCTGGGTTATTACGCTTGGCAGCTTTGATGGATGGTGTAAGGACACGTCTTGGAAAGTTAGAATATTGAGCTGTTAGCCAGTGAATAATTGTGTAACGTTTTGGTTTGTGAGAATCTCTAACCTGTTATTGAGATCATCATGTTTTCTTTGGCAAGAGGAAACTTCCTTGAAGTGTCGTGCACTATTATAGAGGATGGGGCCTAAACCTTCAGGCCAGCTGCAGAGACTCTGGGCCACAGCACACAAGAGAGCTTAAGCTCATGAATGGGCAACACATTCTGCACGCTGTTTCCTAGTGTACTGGGTGGTTCATTAACTTCCATTCGCAACCCAGGCTCATTAAAAAAACGTACCTGTGGCAACAGAACTGAGCCCCCGGACTGTTTTCTCCAAAGTTTATTTTTTTTCTCCTTTCTGTCACCTGTTGGAGTTTTGGTTCCTTGCCATTGTTGCCTTTGGCTTTTGGCTTGCTTAGTTGGGGACTCTTAATATTCAACAATATTATTGATATGCCTGCATTGACACCATTAGGCCTATATGAGAACTGAACTAAGCTGGACGATGACATCATTGTTTTCTCCAGAGTGGCTATGTATATAAAATGTGTTGTGTTATGTATTCACAATAACAAACCAGAAATGCTTGTGATACTCAGAATACCTCTTTACTCAGGAACTAACATCATAACACTGTGTTCCCACTTATATGCCCAATATAAAATGTAACTAAATGAATAACTTTTTACAAAATAAAAATTAACCATCACTGACCTTACTTAAGCTGGACTCAGACGCTGTTTCATTCGAGATCTGCTGTACAGTAGAAACAAACTGTTGCATTAGTTTCTTGTTATCACTGTAAAGCTGCTTTGAAACAATCTGTATTGTAAAAAACACTATATAAATAAAGGTGAATTGACTTGACATTTCTGCGAAGTGATATTACGTTGCGTTGTGCATGTTTTGCGAAAGTTCCAAAGTAAAATGTCCAGCGAGTGGCACTAAAAGCGTGTTCAGTTTTATCTGAAACAAACGTTGATTGTTATACGTATCACAGCAGTTCTGAATTGAAATATCCGGTGAGTGGCGCTAAAAGGTTAATGCACCATCGTGTTTTAAACCTACTAAACCTACTTGATTTTAACAAAAGCAATTGTGACATAAAACCGCGATTGCTGAAGCAACCATGTCATTTTAGCTTGTTTCTACGAGTCATTGGGCTTTGTTCGTCGTGCCTCGTGATTCACAGAATTCATACGCCTCCGAGAGTGTGTATAAATGGGCGTGATGAAAGGTAGGGGCGTGGTGAAATCTGGTCTTTATCATTGGTCGCGAAAGCGGTCTGTCAAGGTGTGGTAATTTCTATTGTAGCAATTCATCTTTTGGCACGACCACTGAGCTAGTGAGCTACTGAGCAAGTTGTCAGAAAATGGAGTAGAAAGTAGTCTACATTTTTACATGTTTAATTTATAAGTGAACAGAACAGAACAGCTAGTAACTGCATAGCAACGACTAAATAACCACACAGAACACACTAATAACTTCATAGCAATGCCCAAGCAACCACTCCGATAACCCTAGCGACTGCACAGCAACATAACAACAGCTTTGAAATCACATAGCAATGACCAAGCAACCGCTTAAAAACACCCAAGTAAGTGCATAGCAATTAGCCATAATACCTTTGCAACTGCATGACAATGTACTAAAACACTCAGAACAGCTAGTAACTATTATTTCCCAAATTGGCAAGCATCACTCACATTTTATCATTATTTGTTATTTATAATTCATAATATATTCAATATTTAAATGCCCCAGAGCATGACATCATATCCACTTGCCTACAATCATTGCAGGGTCCTATAGGGGTAGACATCTTGCTTGAATATTTATTTGGCTCCCTCTCCTTTCTACATGCCAAAGTCACAAAATACACAGGCAACCAAAATCTAGTTCCACTGGAACTCATTAGAATATTTGAAGCTTAGCTGTTGCCATTGAGGTTTAAGGATTCAGCTGGTTCCCACACAGTTACTATTATGTTGTCATTCCCACAAGGAATCAATTTTCTTTGAAAAGATGTTTGGTACCCAAGTTTTCTGGATCGAAATCTTTGATTATATCATAATCAGCAAGCTGTAGATGAAGGCTGAAGATCAATTTGCACAGTACTGAACTTGAGAAAGAAATATTGGTATTGAGGAATAAACAGATTTCTTAAAGAAACAAAAGGGACTGGGAATTACTAGGAATTAGGGATCTAACACAACATTCAAATGTCAATCATCTAATGCTAATGGTTTGCTTCCTTATTACAACTTAGCCATGATGCAATAAGAGAAAGTAAAACTAAACTATAAAAAACAACTCATTGCAATAATGTACATCGCGAGATGAAACATAATGGTCATTCAGTGACATGCTAATCAGACTTCGCGTTCTAACATTAGTGATGGGAGTAGACAGACTTTTGATCATATATATCTTATTTTAGCTTTGCACTTGCTTTTGATTTGCTCTCTTTGTGGAAATGAGCCATATAATAATCCATCAAATGGAGCTGACCTTTTCACCCTAGCTATGATGATGATTTATTGTCACATGTGGAAACTGTTTAAGCTTGCTAGTAGTCAGATATCACAGAGGCTTCTCATCACCATGTGCAACACCATGCAGCTGGCACAAGTTGTTTTAACATCTAAATAAAACATCCCATAAATACTGCAGTTTGGTATATTGTTTGTGAAATAAAAACACATTATTTTGATGCTTTACATTTACTTAAAGCGAAAACTTCCAGTTAGGTATTCTATGTTTCCAAAATGATTTATTTTGGTTGTATAGAACAAAGTTGCAGTTTAGTATTTATCACTTTTGGCCATTCAAATCCATAAACTGCACTTTTTTTTTTTAATTATAGAGTTTTTGGGCATTTTTTCAAATGCAACATTGTGAAATGGTAAAATCATTGTGTAATTGCTGGGTTGATAGCTAATCTTGAAAAGGCATTTCTCTTATTTGTTTCATGATTTTAGTATAAAATGACAAAAGCAGTAATGAAAATGGTACATTACTTGCTTAGTGAAGTTGAAAATGCTAAACAAAAATGCCCCCCTCTTATTTACATTCTTATAAACCTTTATTGTTGTGCAGATAATCAATTGTATGCCAACACATCATGAAGTCCTCCTCAGACACATTAACCAACGCTTAAAATTACTCCTGTTAAACTTATCCATATTTACAAATTGGAAAATCAAACCAATATGAACATTAAAACTTAAAAGTTGCACTGTTCGATTCCAATGAATGAAAAAAATTGTCTGTAAAGGTTTTTGCAGGTTCATGCAATTCCAGCAACTGTAAAATTATGAGTTCATTATACTTTTCGCACAGTGTTTCATCAAATTTGTACCAAGGCTACCATTGCGTTGATGAGTGAAAATATTTGGTTTACTTGAACTCATAATAAAAATCGTGTTTCAGAGTACCTGCTCTGAATGTTCTGGGATTATGATGAAAATACAAAATGGAAAATGTTGCTGTATTATGATGCAAATACAAAATGGAAAATGTTGCTGTATTACTACATACACTCCATTAAAAGCAAAAATATGATTTGTTGAATGTTTATCTGTCTTCAAATGCTGATGCTGGCGAATTATTGAGTTCAATGGATAGTACAATTAATGGTTTTATAGAAGCCTGGCTCTATAACCATTGTTAAAACAAGATTGTGGTTAAGTGGCTCATATATAGAATTGTGCTGGAGCTCTTTTCTAAGTGTGTTGAAAGCCTATACATAGTGTATTGTTGTTCAGAGCCAGCTTCATTTTTGGGGAATGTGCGTGTGGGCCTCTGAGATTCCAAAGAGTCCCCACCATCGTCTTGTTTAGAGAGAGATCTCCAAGTTGACGTCTACCACCATCTACTGCAAGAAACATCATAACCGTATCCAGAAAGGCAGTCAGTGTATCACCATTTGGGTTATTTTTAAGTTGTATGTCTATCTGTTCATGACTTCTGAGAAGGCTCCCCTGGTGGTCCGGGTGTTCCAGGCGGCCCCGGTGGTCCTACAGCGCCCTGTATTCCTACCGGTCCTTGAGGTCCATGTACCCCTGGGAGTCCAGCTTGTCCCCGGATTCCTGGCGGTCCTTTGGGGCCAGGAATTCCATCCTTCCCAGGAACCCCCATATCACCCTTCGGTCCCTTTTCAGCACGAGGCCCTGGTTGCCCTAAAGACCCTTTTTCTCCCTTAAGTCCTGGCCCACCTTTCATCCCATAAACTCCTGGCACACCTTGATCCCCCTTAATTCCCATAGCGCCCTTTAATCCTTGAGGTCCACGATTTCCTGTAAGTCCCCTGTCTCCTTTCAGTCCCGATACACCTAGAGGTCCTTTGCCTCCCGATTCTCCCCTGCTTCCTTTTGGACCTGGTGGACCAGGCATACCTATTAAGAATCCAAAAGAAAAGACAGACTCTTCAAGAACATGCAAGTGAAGCTATTTTATAGACACTACAGCAGGGCTCTTCAAATCTGGCCCTAGAGGATCACTGTCCAGCAGAGTTTAACCCCCAATGCTAATCAAACGCCCCCGAACAAGCTAATTAATGAGTTCAGGTTTTGATCAGTGTTGGTGTTAAACTCTGCAGGACAGTGGCCCTTCAGGGCACTACAAGTAGATAATAACCTTTCAGAATAGTGAAGTTCTGGATCAGCTTTGCATGACTGGTGTCTACAAGCTTCATCTCCTCCATCACCAATGATAGGTTCCTCACATCATCTTCGAGGCGCACATTCAGCATCATGTACTGCATTCTGAGAGTGTCGGCTAGGTGAAGAAGAAGCAAGACTGTATTGTTTAAATTCTGCAAATCTTCAGTGTGACTGCCCAGTCTGGATTGGCAAGAGGAACTCTCTATGTTGATATATTTGTACATGCTCTGAACATGGCTGACGGTTGCATTGATGCTGGAAGAAACTGTGTCGATCTCCATTTCAATGGAGTTCATTCTTGCATCCAATGTCACAAATCGCTCCCCGGTCCGGTTTTCGTAGTACTTCGTGTGGTACTGGTGGTCATGCATGTTCTCCTCGTGTTCGTCAATGTAAGACGAGACATTGTCCAGTTGCATCTGAAGGTTCATGACTTGCAGAGTGAGGTCATGCACCATCTCTGAGCTCATGCTGATACGCTGGTGAGTGGCAGAGACGCCACTTTGAACAGCCCTCACGGTCTGCATGGTTACGCTGGCATTGGATTTCATGGCACTTAAAACTCTGCTGTAATTCTGCCAGTCTGCTGTTATTTTTTGGAGCACCAAGGTCTCCTCTTCGGCCTTCCTCTGAAGAGCACCTATCCACGACGCACTAAGAGCAACAGTGGTGTTGACTTGTTTCATTGTGGCCTTCAAATCATACTGATCCTCAATAAGGGTTTTCATCCCTTGATCTGTTTCATTAATGACAACCTGCCAGCCTGTTACCTGATCCAGGTATTGACCCACAGACTGGTTAATACGCTTAATGATGATTCCATAGGCCTGGAGCTCTCTCGTCATTCTGTTGCTGGTTTGCGTAAGACTTTGCTGAGACTGGATCGCCTGGTCCAACTGCTGCTTTTGACCGATTACCATCTTCTGGGTCTCCTCAAACTCCTTCTTCAGTCTGGCAATCTCCTCTTGGAATTGTGCAACATCTAAGCAGTTGGAATAGTTGTTTGCAGCGCTGATATCTACAATAGAACCACCAAACCATGAATCTCTTGTATTGCTGACAAAAAATACACTGCAGGAAAATGCAATTGTGTTTTAACAGTCAGAACTCTCTGTGTGCACAGCTGTTTCTTAGGGCATTATTTCAGTTATAAATGATTTCTCATGAGTTTTTACTCTCTGAGGGGTTCACCGACCACAGGAAGTGAACCGAGAGATTAGATAAACAAATTAGATAAATCCAGCAGGGCTATTTTCAACAGAAGCAACTGTGTGAAAACATGGTTTGCAGTTTCACTTTCCGGTTGTAGATCAGTGTTTTTATTGTTAACTAACTAATTAAAATTAAGCTTAAATACAAATATTAGATGAAAAACGAAATGTTGCCTTAATTGGCCATTTTAAACTGTACTAAAATTACTAAAACTGAAAACAATTTTTTTAAAGCTTTGTAGAAATGTAAAAAACTAATAAAAGTGACAGAAGCACATCATAAAAATATTAAAACTTAAACTAAAATTTAAATGAAAAGTGAAAATATATAAAAAATCATAAATTATAAAAATCACAAATTAACTATACTAGTAGCCTATATAAATAAAATTGTATGTATAATAATATTGTATGTAAAAAAACAAGAATTCTTACCTTTTATACTCTCCTGGACTTTGGAAATGTGTTTGTGATAAAATGATTCCTCTTCAGATAAGTTGTCAACTCTCCTGAAGACTGACATGACAAATTTATTGATATTAAAACTGTCATTTTAGAGAATTAAGTGATGAACAACAAACAAACAAGCAAGCAAAAAAATTTCAATATTAATTTCTTATTCTAATAAAAAATGTGACATTGCATAATATTGGTATGTTGGAACAGTTTAAGTGATCTCAGTTTCCTTAGAGAATACACAGGTTTGGAATTCTTTTCTGAAGCTTTCTTCACACACCAAGACTTAATCTTGGACTATGGGGACTGGTAAAGTGTAATGGACCCTCGCTTGTGGTTATAATTTATTTTCCAGCTGTATGTCTGCATGTCACCTGCTGTATTTTTTTAAAAAGTGCTAAAAGGACATTGCTTACTTTTTGTCACTAAACAGGATGCTTGAGTTACTTGATTTGACTTGTCTTGTGCAAACAGATTCACTTCCTACATAACATTCCTTAACATAATAGCATGTATATTACACACATAACTGCTTTTAACAACATTTTTGAGGAGTTAAAGCAATATGAAACAGATGTGTGTGGTATCATTCTGAAATATCTTGTAGTTAGGCCTGTTTTTTCTTTAAATGAACCATCATCTTGTCCATATATTTTTTATCAAACCAAACAACATTCTTCTTAATTTATTTTGCCACAGTTTAGCAATGTTGTGGCCTGATGTGGTAGTATTACATTCTGTCAGTGCGACAATGCTAACAAAGTTCCTGTTGGAGGCCCATTGCATTTGAAACATGGATTTGTTGTTGTATGTCATAATATTATTAGGAGAAACTTGTGTAAATGTCTTGAAGGTAAATGTTTCGCAGTTATTTCACTATTGACTTTTGTTATGCTTTCATCCTCGTAAGTGGGGCAAAAGATTCGGATTTGGCATATAACATCACGCATGACGTGAGATTTAGAGTGCAGCTCCACACAGGGAAAGGTTTTGGCCTGCTTCTATAAAATCTGGAGATTGTTGACTTTATGAGCACAATGCTGAATCAAAACCCACACTACATGCTGTAACCACGTGTCTGATGGATGAAAATCAGGGTTTCCTGCATTCCTTTTCTCTGGCCCATATCTGTCTCTTTTCCAGCTGTGTGTCTTCTCATGTGGAAATCGTCAAATTAATTTGATCCATCACTGATTTAAGAACAAGTTTTATATCTACCTTTCAACTTTGATCATTCACCTCACCAAGAAAAAGATTGTGTTGAAAGCACAGATTATTATTGATAGTGTTGCAATGCCGTGAAATCTTACCAAGGGTTGCCAAGACGGCCACTGCAATGATGAGCAAAGCTAAAAAGCCATAGAGCATTTTGACAGCTAGCTGTAGAGAATGTGTCTGCTGACATTTCATACATCCTCCTCTTGCCCTTCCTGTGTACAAAAAAAAGACACTCATTCTCATAAAGAAACCTGGTATTCCTGTCAGATCTGAAATTTATCAGAACCATTATATCCTGTTATTTATATATATATATATATATATATATATATATATATATATATATATATATTAAAAAACACAGTAAAGAAACTCTATTCAAATTGGACGCGACTAATAATTCAACTGAGCTTGCAAATGAATCTTTTCAAAGCCTAAATGTTATCAAAAACAGAACATTTAAAACAGATGTACAATAATCAATCACGAACAAAACAGTGTGGGATAAATGCCGACATATATAATACATTTTAAGTGTTTGTATGTACAAGTCAGACCATAGTAAAAAAAAAAAAAAAAAATCAAGATGTGTCATATTTGTGGAGATTACAGACATTCAGGCACATAAAAAAAAAAATCACTACTGTATAACTCCTTTTTCCTAACCCCATATTTTGTACTCTGTAATACCTCATTAATAAGAAAAGCAATACGCTTTAAGAAAAATGATTTTTCTAACCTCTCAGGGGAGGAATTTCCTCTTCTTCTCCAGTTAAGTCCTCCTCTACAAAGAGAAATTGCACAAAACACGAATAAGTCATGACTTTACAATTTAAAACATCATACTTGAATGTAATCATAATCCTATTAAATCATCGTTCAGCGTATTGGCTAATCAAACACAGTTCTTCTTGAGACTCATCATCTACCTCCTGCACAGTACAAAACACTACCATCATATTTTCATCATGTCAGGTCTCAGAGTTTAATTGCAGGGGATTATAAGAGGACAACTAGATCCACTGCAGGGATTAAGCACATATTTGGTCTTATAACTCTATATCAAGAGGGTCCAAATAAAACTGAAAGAAGAAAAAGTCTCCACATACCATTAAAAAGCTGGTTCTCGTAGCCACAATAGCTATCTGCAAGAGAGGGGAGAAAAGCAGCAGGGTTGATGTATGTGTTTGCAAATTAAAGGGTTAGTTCACCCAAAAATGAAAATTAAGTCATTATTACTCACCCCCATGCTGTACCAACCCCGTAAGGCCTTCGTTCGTCTTCGGAACACAAATTAAGATATTTATGATTAAATGTGACAGCTGGATCACTCCTCCATAGGCTGCCTAAGGGAATGAAACTTGACGGCCCAGAAAGTCATTAAAGAAAATGTTTAAATATTCCATGTCGCAACAGTGGCTCAACTATAAGTTTACCAAGCGACGAGAATACTTTTTGTGTGAAAAAACAAACAAAAATAACGACTTTATTCGACTATTCCTTTTCTTCCTTGTAGGCCTGAAACGAGACTTCAAGAGATTTCCACGACGCACGCGCGAGAATTGCGATCTCCTTCAACTACTTCAGTTAAGTCGTGGAAATCTCTTGAAGTCTCGTTTCAGGCCTACAAGGAAGAAAAGGAATAGTCGAATAAAGTCGTTATTTTTGTTTGTTTTTTCACACAAAAAGTATTCTCGTCACTTGATAAACTTATAGTTGAGCCACTGTTGCGACATGGAATATTTAAACATTTTCTTTAATGACTTTCTGGGCCGTCAAGTTTCATTCCCTTAGGCAGCCTATGGAGGAGTGATCCACCTCTCAGATTTAATCATAAATATCTTCATTTGTGTTCCGAAGACGAACGAAGGCCTTACGGGGTTGGTACAGCATGGGGGTGAGTAATAATGACTTAATTTTCATTTTTGGGTGAACTAACCCTTTAAGATCAATAGATTGAATCGTATCTAGGAGAATGATGATCACATTCGCTTTATCAGCAGAAACAATAAATCATAAACTAAAAGTGGAAAAACTATAAGGCCTGCTTGCTAGTACAAGACAAAAACTTGGACTGATTAGTACTATATGAGCTCACTGTTGGAAAGAGCCTTATATTAGCACAAATACACGAAATTGGTGAGAGAATTTATATATATATATATATATATATATATATATATATATATATATATATATATATATATATATATATAAAGCTGCCAGCTTTGAGTGGGAAACACCATAGCTGTTCTGGCCAAATGCCACAAAAATAAAGAAGGTGTGTTGCAGGACATAGCTATAAATAGAAAAAATTATAAATGCATACAGCACAACATATGGAAAAGCATTGTCAGCAGAGGGTTATTCAGGCCAAGCTTATTTCAGCCACCCATGACGGTTAGTAACCTAATTAGCTGATGACTACCTGGATAAGTACAACCAAAACATTGTATGAGGTGCTTCAAGTGAGGAAAAATTGGACTACACTCACCTAAAGGATTATTAGGAACACCTGTTCAATTTCTCATTAATGCAATTATCTAATCAACAAATCACATGGCAGTTGCTTCAATGCATTTAGGGGTGTGGTCCTGGTCAAGACAATCTCCTGAACTCCAAACTGAATGTCAGAATGGGAAAGAAAGGTGACTTAAGCAATTTTGAGGTGTGGCATGGTTGTTGGTGCCAGACGGGCCGGTCTGAGTATTTCACAATCTGCTCAGTTACTGGGATTTTCACGCAGAACCATTTCTAGGGTTTACAAAGAACGGTGTGAAAAGGGAAAAACATCCAGCATGCGGCAGTCCTGTGGGCGAAAATGCCTTGTTGATGCTAGAGGTCAGAGGAGAATGGGCCGACTGATTCAAGCTGATAGAAGAGCAACTTTGACTGAAATAACCACTCGTTACAACCGAGGTATGCAGCAAAGCATTTGTGAAGCCACAACACGCACTACCTTGAGGCGGATGGGCTACAACAGCAGAAGACCCCACCGGGTACCACTCATCTCCACTACAAATAGGAAAAAGAGGCTACAATTTGCAAGAGCTCACCAAAATTGGACAGTTGAAGACTGGAAAAATGTTGCCTGGTCTGATGAGTCTCGATTTTTGTTGAGACATTCAGATGGTAGAGTCAGAATTTGGCGTAAACAGAATGAGAACATGGATCCATCATGCCTTGTTACCACTGTGCAGGCTGGTGGTGGTGGTGTAATGGTGTGGGGGATGTTTTCTTGGCACACTTTAGGCCCCTTAGTGCCAATTGGGCATCGTTTAAATGCCACGCCCTACCTGAGCATTGTTTCTGACCATGTCCATCCCTTTATGGCCACCATGTAACCATCCATTGATCCAGCAGGATAATGCACCATGTCACAAAGCTCGAATCATTTCAAATTGGTTTCTTGAACATGACAATGAGTTCACTGTACTAAAATGGCCCCCACAGTCACCAGATCTCAACCCAATAGAGCATCTTTGGGATGTGGTGGAACTGGAGCTTCGTGCCCTGGATGTGCATCCCACAAATCTCCATCAACTGCAAGATGCTGTCCTATCAATATGGGCCAACATTTCTAAAGAATGCTTTCAGCACCTTGTTGAATCAATGCCACGTAGAATTAAGGCAGTTCTGAAGGCGAAAGGGGTCAAACACAGTATTAGTATGGTGTTCCTAATAATCCTTTGGGTGAGTGTATATATGCCATCAGAACATCCAAGAAGCTTTATCCACAAAGGACAAAGATAAAAAGGAGTTTTCAAACTGAATCAAGAGGGAAGACCTTGTTAAGCCTGTTCCATTTTATATACTACTTGAGCACAAACATCGAGATGTGTTATGGTCTCCAAGACCACCTATGTTCCACAGAGCTTGCTATCCCAAGGGAAGAAGGAATACACAAAAAGCAAACAAAAACAAAAAGCATGAAAATGTTTAGGCGTCTCTGAAGTTTGCAATCTACCATGTTGCAAAGTCATGGTTTCTGGAGACAAACCAGGGTTTACTTTAAAAAAAAATGTGAAAAATTGGGCATCAACTGTCTGCAGAAATGCAGCACTTTGTGTAAAAAGTTTGACAAGTTTAGAAGCAAACCACACAAAGGAATGATGACTCAACGTCCCTGTACCTTGCAGCTGAAGAGCACTGGGTTGGTACTGAAGGTCCTGAGAACAGAGATGTGCCAGTCTGAGAACTGGAGGTATGCCAGTCATCACTGTCAATGCTGTTAAACATCAAACTGTTTTCTCTTTATCGGACACTATTGTTCAGCAAGCACTTTTAAAACAACATCCCTCAATACCACAGTCTCAGGGAGTTTGCACCTGCTTCATTTTCTGTTTGCTTAAAATCTTGGGTCTGTATTTTTCAAACCTCAGGCATGTCTTGGAGCCATGCTTTGCATGCCAATCCTGCTAAGCTCATGATGAGATTGTTTATACCTACTACTCAAGCCGCTGAGGTCAGGTCTACCGGAGCCAGAGTGCTAGAAGGGGCAAAAGCTTGATGAGGGAGAAAGTGGAGAGACTTTACTTATAACCAGTCCTGGATATACAGGTGGCTCGGAACAGGCGCAACCTTGGGTCTTGTGGTAGCGTGAGTGTTGCCAACAGTACAGAGGAAAAGGAGGGGACCCTCCAGTGTGGTCTGGATGTCTGAATTCCCCTTCAAAACATTGCTTACAAGGAAAGAACCATTGAAAAGCACTATGGCAGGGTCAAGTACTTGAGAAGTATGAAAAGAGGCAGGATATTTAATTAGCTTGACGGGTCATTCAAGGATCTGGAGGAAATGGAAAGTTAGAAGATTTCGTTAGAAGTCTGAAAACACAAGGGCAATATGCCAGTGTTTATTAAGAGTGGGCAGTCAAAATTCAAAATACAGTTTCGTGTAAACAAGGAGGCAGTCTTCAGTTTGCATGTTATGCAACAATATAATACAGTAAATGAAAAAAAAAAAAAAAAAAAAAACTTCTGGCCAGGTCTGCTGTTTTTTCTCAAAATCAACAGCATTTGTTGATCTTAAAACATAGAAATATAATTTAACTTGTCTAATATGGGGCACTGTAAAAGAGCATGATCCATATAACATTACTATGGACACAATTTAGGTAGCATTTGAAGGATAAAATCTTAAAACATCAGTAATCTCAGGTGTACAGCGCAAGTAAAACAGTCCACTTGGGCAGATGTTTAACAGTATGTTAACAACCAGCTATGAAAACAACATCTGTGCCCTGACCAAACATTACAGGCTGAAATTTCATTCTTGGTCTTCGAAACACTGTGAGAATACTTAAAACCACATGAATTACAATGGTGGCATGTACTAATCTGAGATAATAATATATTGGCAGTGCCCATTCTAAAGACTTGGCCACCAAGATTCACTTACTCCATCCAAAAATGGTTGTCAATATATTTAGTCTTTTCTTCACAATATGTCATTTGTTATGAAGCATCCTTTCAAGTATCCTCTTTTCCACAAATACAGCAAGGGCAACAAATGTTTATACAAGACATTTCAAGAGATTTCCACGACGCATGCGCGAGAATTGCGATCTCCTTCAACTACTTCAGTTAAGTTCTCGCGCGTGCGCGTCGTGGAAATCTCTTGAAGTCTCGTTTCAGGCCTACAAGGAAGAAAAGGAATAGTCGAATAAAGTCGTTATTTTTGTTTGTTTTTTTCGCACAAAAAGTATTCTCGTCGCTTGATAAACTTATAGTTGAGCCACTGTTGTGACATGGAATATTTAGTCATTTTCTTCATTGACTATCTGGGACGTCAGGATTCATTCCCTTAGGGAGCCTATGGAGGAGTGATCCAGCTGTCACATTTAATCAAAAATATCTTCATTTGTGTTCCGAAGACGAACGAAGGTCTTACGGGGTTGGTACAGCATGGGGGTGAGTAATTAATGACTTAATTTTCATTTTTGGGTGAACTAACCCTTTAAGAGGATTTCTCATGTCTTCACAATGTCAATAGTTTGAGGTTTACCTCTTCAACACCTTCTACAGAGGCCAAAGATGTCTGAGGATTCTCCTAATCCTTCAAATATTGCAATGTAAAGCTACTTGATGAGGCATTCTCAAGGGTAACTTCAGGAGCTTTGATGTCCAAAAGAATGAATTGGCATAGTGTACATGATCTCTAAACTGTGGGTTAAAGAGTTTGTCCAGTGTTCCCATGCCTTTAAATTGATTCACTTTGCTGAAAAGCACCAAAACACAGGAAACATACAGTAACACTGGTATTATGTGACCAGATGAATGCAGTGGGTATAAAACATCTGACAGGAATGCATGCAACTTGAGATGGGAAGCAGAGGCAGAGGGCAGGGTCTTTCCAAACCACAGAAACCCAACCACAACTAATAAAGACAAGTGTCTGTACAGTTCTACTTGATGTACAACTGCTTTACACGCATTTTAAAAAGTATGTGCAGAGTTCAACCATAAAGTTCAATGGAGAATAATTGAAAACATTCTTAGTGTATATTGTAGTTTATGAAAATAAAGGAGTTAAAAAAATGGAGGTGAATCTCACCCTCCCCTCCCATCTTTAGATATCTGCATGTTTACAGTCACACATTAATTACATTAAAATACATGTTCTGGGATGTTTTACAGCTTCTTAAAGACAACCACATTAGGCTTTGAAAAAGCAATTTTTTTCTTTGACCATTAAATCCTTGATCCTTTGATCCTTGCCTTCAATGTAGAACCTGATTTCACCAAGTGCAACATGTTCCTGGATCAACAACTTTGTTGATCCTGGAACAACATTCCAATCAACCAATCAGACACTACAGTTTATGTCAACTCTAGGCTTACAACTCGGGTTAGGTGCTTCTACATCAGGCCCTGTTTACACCTGGTATTAAGCTGCGTTTTGGTCGATCGGATCACAAGTGGGCGACGCTAAATACAGGTGGAAACGGGGTCTAAAACGTTTTGAGCTTGTCCACTTTCGACCAACTGCGTGTGTGTTTGTGTGTTTTTCCATCGTCTTCATGCACTCATTTGTAAATTACGTGAGCTTAGATCGTCCATTAGATTTAAAGATCTGAAAAATCCCATACATTTGCCCGCCCATAGACCCTCTCTTCGAAGAAATCAGGAAAGAAGTGGTCGAAGGAGGACAAAAAAGATGGATTAAAACACCAGGTGTAAACATCTTAGTTTTATTCACTGATCATTTCCCACAAATTTTAGAGGTAACATATGGAAAGGGTTAGGTTGAGGTGTAGGATGTAAGGTAAGGTAGGTAAGGTAAGGTAAGGTACGTAAGGTAGTCTTCGTCGTCGGTTAGGAACCTGGGTGTGCTCTTTGATACCAACCTTTCTTTTGAAAGCCACGTGTCTAGTATCTGTAAAACTGCATTTTTCCATCTTAAAAATATATCTAAAATACGCCATATGCTCTCATTGGGAAATGCGGAACAATTAGTTCATGCGTTCATGACCTCAAGGCTAGATTATTGTAATGCTCTACTGGGTGGTTGCCCTGCACGCTTAATAAATAAACTACAGCTAGTTCAAAACGCCGCAGCTCGAGTTCTTACCAGAACCAGGAAATATGACCATATTAGCCCGGTTCTGTCAACACTGCATTGGCTCCCTATTAAACATCGTATAAATTTTAAAATATTGTTGATTACCTACAAAGCACTAAATGGTTGAGCTCCGCAGTACTTGAGCGAGCTCTTAACGTATTATAGTCCTTCACGTCTATTGCGATCTCAAAATTCCGGCCAGTTGATAATACCTAGAATATCTAAATCGACTGCAGGCGGTAGATCCTTTTCCTATTTAGCACCAAAACTTTGGAACAGTCTTCCTACCATTATCCGGGAAGCAGACACACTCTGTCAGTTCAAAGCTAGACTAAAAACACATCTCTTTGACCTAGCATACACATAACACACTATAGACTTCTATAATTCAATGTTAGGCTGCATAGATTAGGTCAGCCGGAACTGGGAACACTTCCCTTAAATCTTGATGTACTCGCTACATCATAAGAAGAATGGCATCTACGCTAATATTAGTGTCTTTGTTTATCCCGAGGTTTTACCGCAGCCTGCCGGATCCAGGCCGTGTCCAGATCTGACGAAGGAGATCCGCCTGGACCAGATGACAATGCAGTGCTGAAGTGTCCACTATCCTCTCCCTATGGAGGATCCCTTTCCCACTCTACAGATAAAGCGTTGTGAATTCCGGCTCGCGTACCCCGAAGTGATAAAATAAAACAAAATTCTGTATCAAAATTTATAGGCAAGAAAAGTAGTTTGTTTAGGCTGGGTTGTATGAATTATAAACCTGCGCACATATTTTAAAAAGCACATAACTATAGAATCCATTCTGAATGAGCATGTGAACGCCGTCAGCGTTAATCACAGGTTCGCGTTTAAAGTCTGATCATTTCGACGGAGGTGAATCAATCAAAGTTAACTTTAGCTGGAAATAACATTATTCAAGAACCGCTATAATGCCAAAACAATCTGTTACCTTAAATTATATGTTTATCTCTGTAAAGCTGCTTTGAAACAATCCATTGTTAAAAGCGCTATATAAATGAAGATGACTTGACTTGACTTGACTTAGGAATATGGTTAGAACTACATTTTTGGACAGTAATGTTGTTCCAGGCTCAACAAAATATGTTGACCCAGGACGTGTCTAACTTTGGAAAATCAGGACATGCTGTGTTCAATTATAAACAAATATGTTGATCAAGAGTGTTTCATTAGATCTGATACACTTCAGTCAGATGTAACTAAGAATAAGAAGAGCCTGCTTGCCCCTATCTGTCTATTACAAATAGATCCATTGGTCAGATCTTGGGAAAACAGCTGAAGGGAATGTATGCGTTTGCGGTTAACACTGGCTCCACACCTGCTGCCCACACTTGAAGAATGAAGAGCTTAAATCGCACATCTCTCACAGCATGAGGAATGCATTAGGAGCCATGCTCTTTCATGAGTCTCTGGTTTATGCATTAAAAGAGAGAAATGTTTATCTTCATTTTGGATACGTTTCCTATAAATCCAAGATCCTACCACCAAAGGATGCAGATCCACATGTTCCACTTGCCTTCTCGCTTGGCTTTTATGAAAACCAATGGCATTATTTTATTCTGTGTTGAATAAAACCAGCATCTAAAATGTTGCCCCATTAGTATGAGTCTAACTGAAAATTCAATAGCAAAAAGTGTCAAGCTGAGAGTGGTGAAGGTATGATATATTTTGCTGTCAAAATAACAGAACCACAAACTCCAATCTAACATCAACAGCTCCCTGCTTTCTCTAAAACCTCGGAGTTTCAGCTTTGAATGTGTGCTGTCAGCACGCTCATGTTAGCCAGTATTTACAAGTATTTCTCACATGAATAAAAAAAAAAAAACATTAGTCAAAGTATGAATCAATAAAAAGAAACATAGCTTACCTTTCATGTTGATTCTGTAAAACACCCCAGGTCAGTTTGGTAAAGACGAATGTGGAGACTTGAGACCAAATATATTTCACCTGTCTGAACGTTCAAACTTGGGATGTATTTCAAAGACTCATCAGACTCCAGAGCATCAGTCAAGAAGAATACTGGTTTGCTTACAAGAAATAAGTCACTAAATCTGCAGACTAATCCAATGTCGAGGACACTTGTGGGCACAGCATCCAACAGCTGGTGTGTCAAGAGGAACCCTCAATAACAAGCTTCCTCTTTGCTATAGAACCAGTGGAAAGTAATACCTTGGACAGTAACCATGTGCAGCTTTGGGAAACATGCCGGAGAGAGGGAGTGATTGTTTCTGTGTGGGAAAGGGAGGGAGTCGATGAAGGGAGAAGGAGGAGAAAAGGAGGTGGGACACAGTGCATGTGCTTCAGTGAGTCAGTCTTGAGCACTGGGCTAATTGTTAACAAATGTCTGGTATTGGAGCAACAGGCACCTTTATCGTCTGTGGCCTCTTGTTGTTGGAGATTAGCAAATTATATTCGCCAAAAGGGACATGCTGTTCTTCAAGAGTTTGTTGTTGAGAGGATAAACATCATTGTGCTATTAATGAACGCAAAAGTGCAGATTCATACTTTTTGTCTCAACTATAGTGTATATATATGCTTAAAATACCATTTTTGTTCAATTGAACATATATTATCATTCAGTTTGAAGTCAATTCAAGTCATTCCAGACATGTATCTTTATACAAAGGAATAAGGAAATGAGAATTTGGTTCACAAAAAAGTTTGGAAAATCTATATGGGCAAAATTCATAGTAAATCCCATAAATCGGGATTTATTGGTATATTAAATTAATTGACCATGATTCATCTTAGTGATATTGTGAATAAAAATATATTATTTTCAATAAAAACAATAGTTATAGAGGGGCGAAGAAAAATGATTTCAATTTATCTTGATTGTATGTGTGTTTTTTCCATTTTAATTTAGAGTTAGATTATTTTGATATAATAATAAGCTATTAATTTAAATTCTTTAAAGTCAAACTGTGACCCCTTGTACATTTTCTGATTTTCAGCAATTAACAACTTATATTTCTGTCTGTTCCTTACACAAACTATTGCATGGCTTCTTCAGATTTGGAATATAGCGCACATCTCATATGGGAAACTTTTATTGAACTTTTTGGGGGGATTTTGACAGTCACAATTATATGTAAAAGAGCAGCATGAACATTCTTCAAAACATATTGTTCCACAGCAAAAACAAAGTTGTGCAACAAATGAGGGTGAACTATTGCTTTAAGACTATGTGTTTGTAATTTGTAATTATCTTATTTGAAAAAACAACAAGCATGTGTGATTCTATTTGGGTATCAATGGTCTATGCCTTTGGAGGCACATGACTTTTATCTCTTTTCGGTACGCCATTCTCCTTCCACGAGACACACACATATCATTGATGGCTTGTGTTTCTGATTAAGCACGTGGGATTCATGATTCCTGTTAGTATAAAAAAAAATGGATTAATTAAAACCATCTAAAAGCCATTAATCATGTAATAGCCAAAGGTCAAGAAATGTCAATCATGGCCTCAAATGCATTTACATCACAGAATTATACAGTTAAGGTGTTATCAAGAGAGAAAGGTCAAATTAGGACAGGAGATTCCTGGACTTCTGTGTCCCGTATTGCAATCACAGATTCCATTTATGGTGAGATGATGATATAAGGGGTTTTTTTTGTTAATCCTAATGTGTTCAAGACAAAACAAGCTCCACCTCAAGATCATTTGTCTGTTATTGTTCTTCCGCGATCACCTACAGTAAGAGAACAAAACAAGTTGAAAAAGAGAAAGAAAAAACATGACACAAAGAAAGAAGATAGTAAAAGAGCTGTCTGACAAGAACCACAATGTAGAACCATGGTACTAAATAAACATGAAAATATTCACATACCATGGTGTTTAAAGAAGACCATCATTATACCTTGGGACATGTCAAAAATATTATGGTAATATTATGGCCATATAGTACTTACTCGATAATGTTCCTTTTAGCCATTACACTCACTTAGTCTTTGTTAAGCACTTCCTAATCCCCTGTTCTCGCAAAGCAGCTCTATAAATAAAGAACTGGACTAAACTGAATTAATCAAAAGGGTATGATGTTTCTCATTTAACTTGAGTGCAAGCTCTCACTTGGATGGTGTTCATAGCTCACTATTTTAGCTTTGTTGTTAATATTTGTGCAGATGTTGAAGCAAATGTGCTTTTAATAAATAATCTGATTTGGATTGATTACGTTTTTACTGAGGAAAGAATAATGACATGCTGACAGCTAGTATGAAATGGCATTTAAAGATGTTGTGCAATTGTAATGGTTACGGCTTAAAGGTTTATCTAATTTCACCAATATTATTTTGAGCTGTTGGGTTAAAAAGCAACTAAAAAACAACAAATATTTAAGTGAATGAGAGGTTTAGCAGATGATCTGCTGTTAACTGCACCTCCATATGCGGTGAAGCAGTGTTAGCATGCATCAAATTACTCCAAAACCACCAGCTTTGATCTGTTTGCCAAAACTGTAAATAATGCCAGCAAATAGAGTAGTGTTTAATAGACTAGCGTGAAAACCATCTGGCAATTAATATGCTTTCAAACTGATTCAGGCGACTTCAGAATATGTAAACAAAATGTTGCACAGCTGTTCGGTTCTGATGTCTCTTCAACTGTTATGAATATTTATGAAGATACTGTTGTCATTTATTTGATAGGGAGCAGCCTTTCTGTTTGTGACCCCACAGCTATGCTTTCCTTCCTAGTCTCGGACTTTCATAGGAGTTACTGCCACCCAGAGGACAAAACGAATGTTACAAGGAATAGTTCACCCAAAAATAAAAATTCTGTCATTATTTAAATTATATAAAAAGGTACACTATGTAACTTTTGGCCCTCTAACAGTTAAAAAAATGCATGCATTTTGTGGAAGAACATTGTTTTGGTTGTGTTTCGGATCTGTGTGACTTTACAGATAAATATGGTTATTCTACTGCTCATAAAACATTCACTATTAGTCTTAAAAGATATAACCAGTTTAGATGGAAAGGATTTCAATCTGACTAGCTGAAGACATTACTGTAGCTATACCCATTAATAGACACGGTAGTTCCTTGAAAATAAATGCTAGCGCTACAACAACCATAACGAAATTATCTTTCACTATAGATAATGATTTGCAAAGAATTTTGTACTACATATGGCATATGCCATCTCAAGATCTTTTACAACATATCAAATCTCTCAGTTCTCACCATAACCGAAAAGCCAAGCCAATGTTGATTCTTGTTTTATTACAAGTTCTGTTGCGTTCTCTTTGCTAGCAGACTCTGTTTGGCATTTTTTTTAAAACAAAGAAAAACGGGTGATTCCCTGGTTGGATATTTAGAGTGATCCAAGGCAAGCCTTTCTCGGTCTTTGTGACAACATCTAAACTACGCCACTCTCACAACACACCTGCCTCAAAGAAGCTGGAGCAGTTACTCTCTTTTTCGGATATGACGAGACACGCACGGGCGAGTGGCATATGTATGCAATATCCCACAAGGCCTAAAATATAAACACTTATAAAAGGCTTACCATCGTGAATCAGGGTAAGACAAAAACATGTTTGGGGAGGATGACTGATGATGTATTTAATCTTTATTTCCACTTTGTTAATTTTGGACAAAAAAGGTATAGTCTTTCTTTAAAAACTGAAAATGGGGTAAATATATAAAAGGCAATTTCTTGAACCAATGGCAGGAGAAACAAAATGTTTTGGCAAAGGAAACGTGCCAATAGATATAAAACAACTGTGCAATTGCATTTAAAATGCCAAGAAATAGGGTGGAACGTTTAATACTTTACAGCATGCTGTGAGTGATATTGACAGAGGAGGACCACTCACTGGTATTGTTTATGAGGCGAGATCTACATTTGAGAGGACGGGGGTCAGGTCATATTTACTGGATGCAAATGAAATACGCCTGTTCTGTTGCCACTAAGAAAATGGAGCCACATTATTAAAACCACAAGGTATTTATGCAAGTCAATGTCCAGGACCCATGACTTAAGTTTTATTTTTTTCCAAATACTTCATTCAATTGATTTTTACAAGTGCAACTTACCAGTACAAAACTCTCCGCCATGATGAGAGTTTTTGAGGTTAGTTGACAGGGTGTTCCTATGCAGTTACTAGGCAGTCGCTCACTGTTCCAAGTCAAAACAGCACACTCGAATTCTGGTCTCTAGATATGGCTTTGTTCCCTCCTTCAGTGTTAGTGTCTGCCAGGTGAAATCTGAAAACATTGATTGTTTAGAAAAATAATAACACACATTTCTTCAACAAGCCACACGATTTGTGCAGGGCGAGTTAAATATACATGTATGTATGTATGTGTGTGTGTATATATAGTATATATATATATAAGCAATAATAATAGTGATGCTTGCCTTAGCAAACTCCATCAATTAGATAAAGTAGCAGAGTGCAATATCACACAGCGTGAAAAACAAGCTTTGAATCACCTATGCCTAACTTTCAGAACATTATGAGCTGTGCTTTCCTGATATTTAGGTTCCTCTGACTTTGTCACAAAAAGCTAAGTAAACTTGAGACTAGGGGACGAAAGCTACCTGACGAGCTATGACGTGATTAGTGGACTGAAACACCAGTTTCCATCCACTTCAGGAGTGATTTTCTGTGGTTATTGCCCAATCTTAATGTGCAATATGCAATAAGTGATGACATGTTTTGGTCAAAGCACACATAATAATCTCTTACAAAATAACATGTTTATGTCTGTTATGACTGTGCGCATTATAAGTCTCAGTGTAAGTCTTTCCAGAAAGTCTTGCAGGCTTCACTGACATTATTGTTTTAACATTACAGTGAGTAATGTTACATAACCGGCAAAATAAATGGCACGTAAATTAAGCCACCTGGGAGACTAGAATATATAGGGGGAAATGTCGAGTGTGCCTATTAAACTCGGGCTTGTATAATCTGCGAGAATCGGCACACTTTTTTATACTTTCAGAACTGGTGTTCTACTTTCTCATGATTCACCAGATTATTCTCTGCACCGTTAGAGCAGATGTTATGTGGGTCATGTTAAGGCGATTGACCACTGAAAGTTGGAGCTATCTGACAGTGATGAGTTATCCACATACTATCTTTGCCGGTAAATTCTAGAAGGCATTTTTCCCGTAAACCTCATGTTCAGTCTGTGCCCCTACAGGCACAATGAGATTAGCAAAACAGCGCAATATTGCCCACTTCTGGTCAGAGAGAGCTTCTGCTATTGAGAATAATAGTTTCTGGAACCGTCCAAAGCCACAGCCATTCTCATCCCGTGAATCACGTCGTCAACATCACCCAGCCTCCCAGTATATAAACAAATCAGAGGCGGCACAGTCCATCTGCAAGGAAGAAAAAGCATCAAAGCAGGGTGAGTACAGAGAGCACATTAAAAGAATGTTATATGATTACGGTTTCATATATATTATTATATACTACCATAGAATATATACGAGTCATTTTTTATATTAAGATTACAGTGATGTAAAACCTTTTTAGTGTTTAATGTACTATAAAATCACATTGTAATTAATGCTACATTTGCATATTACCATACAACTGAGCAATAACCCACTGCTGCAAAAATGTAAACAAGGTTCTGTTTGTACAGTTTTATTTGGCATGAGATAGTATAACATATAATTTATGCTGTTTATGAATTACAATGCACCCTCATGTAGTTAACGTCATCCAAAAAGTCTATCTGGGCTGTTGGAGTTTGTGCGTACCCTAGGCGAATTTTTGTATTGATTTTTTCATTGCAGAGAGGAATTTGTCTCGCAGCCACAAGCTGATGAGGGAACTAAGCTAAGGTCAAATGCATTCAGAATGCACACTGTGATCATTTCTTTTCTCTGAAAAGCACTTGAGAAGATCCTTATGAATTAGAACTATATTGACAGACGCTGTGCTCATGTAGCTGGATTTCTGTTGTCTAGCATTATTCCTTCCGTCTCATCCTATTTAACGTTCAGAGACCCTAGAGATTGAATAGAATAAGTGCTTATGAAAATATAATCAACTGTACATTTACAAATATCAATAAAACACACAAAATTTCTGATTTTCTTCATCTCTTAATAAGCTAAAAGGTGGTGTAAAATTGCCAGCATAGCAGTTTCCATATGTTAATAAGAGTAAAAGGTCACCTCCTATAACATTCATTCACTTTCCTCCTGTGCTGGAACTTCCAACCTCCATCCAAACAGCAGAATCCAATGAAACCTTAAAAACAAGGCCGAAGACATCTTTTCTGAGAGAACTTAAGTAATTCATTGCCTTATGATTAATTGCACTTAAAAAAAATGATTTATGCACTGTTCTGCATTTACACTTCTGCTCTAATTTTTCTATGATAGCACAACTTATTAGCATTCAACTTCACCCTCATCTAGATGAAAACTAAATAAAAATGTTAATATGAATTATAATACTTTTAAAAAAATCAGATGAGCATGACTGCTGTTCTATATATTCGTATCCTAAACCATTTAGGTTTAAAATGGATATAAATGTGGTTTCAGACCATTGTATCGGCACTCTTGTACAATCAAATAAGAAGACTGGAACCATGTGATTAGTATGTTTTTTTTGTATAAGTATTAAGCAAGAACAACAGCATGACTTTGAGTGACATATTACTTTAGTGGTGAGTTACTTACATTTTAGACACAATATTGCCAGTAACTTTGGTTTTGCTCCACCAAAAAAACATTGGGTTTCCGTACAACACGAACATAGCAGTTTTTGAATGAATCAAAATGAATGAATGCAATGAATGCACACTGTGCCCTAGCAAGATAACATTAAACAAAGCAAACCTCCTCACACAGAACAAGCCATCTGTATGATGCACGTTGCTTCTTATAAACATCACATGCCAGAGATGTATAACTTCGTTCCAAAACAAATAGGACAAGATTAATTCAAACAAAGGGAACAAGAAGATAAAATGAACCTCAAGGCTGTTAAATTTATGGAGAAATCCCCCCAAAAAAGAGAAAAAAGTTGTTCACCATATTTGACATTACAGAACAGCAAATTTCCATTTGCCTTAAGATTTCTTTCCATTCATTGGCTCTTCCTGTTGACATCTGTGCATGTTTCTTATGTAACTAGGCTCCTGGGTTTAACTTGGCCGAGTTGGGGTTTCTATGTACACGTACCCAGAGTAAAATGAGGAAACTTATCCCCATGACTGAGTCAAAGCTTTTATGATGTTTACTTGGACTCTGGTGTGAATTACGAATCCAGCAGCAGCTGTTGAGGACCAATGGCTTGTTTTACTGTTCAAAAACGTCCGACGTGATTAAAAGTGCTGCGTTTTGAAAAGGGTAACTTGCTTGGAATCACACACATTTCTGCAAACTCACAAAAGTAGGATTAAGTTTTGTCAGAGCAACCGTTTTGAAAGCTTTAGTGAAGGGGATTTGCACTCAAATCCATGTAATCACAGAAGGGAACATATAAACGTTCAAAGGGTCACAAGTTTGCTGCACTTCCACTGATTGTGTTCTTCAAATCCTTTTGCTTTGATAGTTTGATAAAAGGATAATTCACCCAAACATGAGTCATCATTTACACAAATCTGTATGACTTTTTTCTTCTGCAGAACACAAAAGAAGTTTTTGTGCATATAATGAACGACAATGGGGTACAAAGTAGCATTAGACCCCATTACTTTCACTGTAAAGACAAAACACTGCTTTTTTCAAAATATCTTCATTTGTGTTCCACAGAAGAAAGAAATGCATTCACTTAGGAGTAATATGAGTGTTAGTAAATAGTAGAATTTTTCTTTTTGGGTAAACTATCCCTTTAACATGTTGTAGCTGAACTACTATCTTAAGGGAGAGTAAAAGTATAATACTATAATATACTAAAAATATAAAATAGTTGCAAAAAGGACTAAGATAGTACAAAATGACACAATAAATCTGTTTGGGCCTCTGCTCAGAAACATCAAGGTCACAGAAAAACACTGACACACTATTTATTTCAGACCTATAAATAGGTACGCTGATACAGTGGATTCATTGTCCACACGGTCTGTAGGAGAGTGTCTCGCTCAAAAAGCATTTTTTAAAGTGTGGGTTTTGCAATTGTTCATGGTCATAAACTTGCTGAGTCACTTTCACCACAGCCTAATTGAAAAATAAAGGTTCACTATTGATTGACCCAATATTTCCTGACCTTTGTTCACAGCTTCTGTTCATCAGGACATAAGCCGCCACCAAAGATGAAGGTCTCATGGTCTCTGCTGGGGCTTTCTCTACTCTACCTCTCCGCAGAGTGTCTGCTACCTCCAACTAAAGAGGAGCTCAGCCGTAAGTGTGTGTTAGATTTAAAAAAAAAAACTGTGCAGACATGTTGTGAACAACCACAGGACAGTAATATAACCATTATTGCTTTTTGGCAGAGATTTCAGTGCTTGGTGAAAAGTACCTGGATAAGCAGATTGAAAATGCCATCACTGGGGTGAAAGAGATGAAGACAGTGATGGAGCGATCAGGGGAGGATCACAAAAGATTTCTGTCTGAACTGGAGAAAACCAAGCAACAGAAAGAGGTGAGAGAGCCAAAATAAACTCATACTCGTTTATAAAAATCTAATGTTCTGAACTGAACAAGCATAAACAATGATATACATTTTAAAAGTACATTAGTGTATAGTAGCTAATGTGAAATAATGAACAAAACTATACAGCATTTATTAATCTTGGTTGTATAAACTAACATTAGGCAATTTATCATGAATTAACAATGAAAAACAGTATATTTATAACTTTCCATTAACAGATCAATAAATGCTGGGGAAAAAATGATATAGATAATTTACATACAGTATATTAATGCATGTTAAACTACTGTTCATTTATACAACTTGAAATATTCATTTATTATGAATTAACAATGAACAATGGTATATTCATAAATTACCATTAACCTTGATGAATAAAAACTAAGATATATTATGTAGATTATGATACATTGATGATAAATTAACAATAGTATATTTATACCTTAACATTACATAGATCCATAAATGTTGAGAAAATATTATGTAGATTAATTATATATTCTACATATATAAAATGCTATTAAGATTTCAAGTTACTTGTTTAAATTAACATTAGGTAATTAATAATTAACAATGAACAATAGTATATATTAATATTAACCTAGATCAATACATTCTGAGATATATGATGTATATTAAATACATAACCTATATACAGTATATATATTAATGCATTGTTAACATGTCAAGTTGTATAAATTACCATTAGCTAAAGTATTATGAGTTAATAAATCAACACAGTAATATATTTATAAATTAAAATTAACCTAGATCAATACATGCTGATAAAAAAATCGTTCTTAGTTGTTACTTCATGATAACAATGCATTAACCAACGTGAACACGCTGAACCTTATTGTAAAGTGTACTTATATAATGTAATGACATTTGTACATTTTCAAGTGTTACTTAAGTGTCAAAATATGTTCTTGAGCCCCTGCAGTCACTTTTTATAATACATATATCTTGTTTTATTATTTTTTTTCTTGTGCTATTCCATTATAAAGACTGCTCTGAAGATGGCTAAAGAGATGGAGGAGAAGCTAAGTGAGGAACAGAGAATGTGTAATGAAACCATGCAGGCTCTGTGGGAGGAGTGCAAGCCCTGCTTGAGAAAAACCTGTGTGAAGTATTACTCACGCACCTGCAGCAGTGGAGCTGGCCTGGTGGGACGACAGGTGAGACGTCTGCACAAACATCCCTGCAATAATCCTGAACTCCTTCTGGTGTAAGTAACCAGCCTGCTCTTTGTCTGTCTTTAGCTGGAGGAGGTTTTGAACAGGACCTCTCCCATCTCCATTTGGATAAATGGGCAGAACATTGAGACCCTGGTGGATGAGGACCAGCAGCAGACCAGGCGCTTCCAGGACCTGGAGGAACGGTACACAGAGGTTGCCGATGGAGTAGATAACATCTTCACGGACAGCATGAGGGTGTTTGACCACATGCATGCCTTCCACCAGCCCGGCTTTTTTCCCAGTCCATTCCGTATGCCCAGCATGTTCGGCAGACAGGATGCAACGGCCAGCCGGGCCGCTCGTATCTACAGGTCCCCCTTGCGTGACCCGGAGTTCCAGAGCTTCCACAGCATGTTCCGCCCCATGATGGAGATGGCAAGAAACATGTTTGAGTCATTCAACTACATGGGAAGTGATGTGGATTTCCCCACCGAAGGTAAATTTCAGAATCAACAAGTCTCGATGTAACAAGATGTACAATGTTAAAAGTCACACTTAAAGGGGTAGTTCACCCAAAATTTTTAATTCTATCATTTACTCACCCTCGTGCCATTCCTCTTCTGTATTGGGGTGTCTGAAATCAAATACTTTCTTACTATATATTATGCGAAAAACAGTGCGCCAAAAGAATAGTATGTCTGAATGCATAGTATTCAAAAAACAGTAAGCTAAAAAGCACGTGGATGACCTAATACTTCCGCCGAGACTCTGAAGTACGCATTCAATGAGATGGTCCTCACTGCAGAATACGAAATCCAGGGGGAGGAGTTGGATCCAGATCCAACTCCTCCCACTATACATATACCTAAACCTACCCATCTCCGCCCCCTGATCCCAATGAGGTGCTCCTGCGTTCGATGGATACTTTACTTTCCCATGAGGCCATGGGAAAGAGGAGTTGTGATTGTCAGTGAAGCAACTGTCAAGATCACATGACAATAACAATATGCCAGATGTGATACATTTGAATTTCATTCATACTACACACATTCATACTATATAGAACATACATTTTGAACGGTCATTTGTAAACCTGTATTCACAGATGAGAGAGTAAGCGAGGATGTTATTATATCTAAACCATTTGGAAATGATAAGATGACCTGCAGGGAAATCCGCCGCAATTCGGCTGGCTGCATTAAACTAAAGGAAGAGTGTGAGAAATGTAAAGAGATCCAGCATATTGGTAAGTGCAATATTAAAATGCCTTGATTTCATGTTATATTATCCAACCAACACAGAACTTACAATATTTTGGTCCCAGTTTGGGATATTAATGAGAGAAATCAGTTATCTAACAATTAGGGCCTTGTTCTCTTCCTCAGACTGTTCTGGAAAGAGGCCCCTGGAAGGCCCCGTGAAGGAGGAGCTGGAGAAGGCTCTTGCCAGGGCTGAGACATTCACCCAGGAGTACAACAATCTGCTAAAGCGATTCGAAGAAAAGATGTTCAACACCTCTAGTGTGCTGGACCTGTTCAACAAGCAATTCGGTTGGGTGTCTTCTCTAGCTAACCACACCAAAAATGAAGATGGCTTCTTTAAAATACAGGCAGTAGGTCCTAATTATGTGATTCAGAACAACTGTAACCCCTTTTACAATGCACATCACTCAATCACCAACATTTTGTGCAGGTGATGTCAAAAGGCTCAGATAATGTAGAGGATCCAGCTGACACTAAAGTGTCAGCCAGACTGTTCGACGGGCCAGATATGAGCTTCACAGTGCCAGGAGACATTCCCTGGAGCGACCCAAAATTCTCAGAGGTGGTGGCACAGGAGGCGTTGGATCATTACAAACAGAACACTGTGTGAGTTATTACAGAAATCTTTCCATTTCGGTTCATTCTAAAACTTATACGATTACTATCAAAACCATTAATGCTTTCTTCTCCAGGGTCACAAACTAAACGTTTTGGAGGGCGGGAACTTCCAGTAAAGATGATCATTTCTTTTCTCTGAAAAGCACTTGAGAAGATCCTTATGAATTAGAACTATATTGACAAGACGCTGTGCTCATGTAGCTGGATTTCTGTTGTCTAGCATTATTCCTTCCGTCTCATCCTATTTAACGTTCAGAGACCCTAGAGATTGAATAGAATAAGTGCTTATGAAAATATAATCAACTGTACATTTACAAATATCAATAAAACACACAAAATTTCTGATTTTCTTCATCTCTTAATGAGCTAAAAGGTGGTGTAAAATTGCCAGCATAGCAGTTTCCATATGTTAATAAGAGTAAAAGGTCACCTCCTATAACATTCATTCACTTTCCTCCTGTGCTGGAACTTCCAACCTCCATCCAAACAGCAGAATCCAATGAAACCTTAAAAACAAGGCCGAAGACATCTTTTCTGAGAGAACTTAAGTAATTCATTGCCTTATGATTAATTGCACTTAAAAAAAATGATTTATGCACTGTTCTGCATTTACACTTCTGCTCTAATTTTTCTATGATAGCACAACTTATTAGCATTCAACTTCACCCTCATCTAGATGAAAACTAAATAAAAATGTTAATATGAATTATAATACTTTTAAAAAAATCAGATGAGCATGACTGCTGTTCTATATATTCGTATCCTAAAACATTTAGGTTTAAAATGGATATAAATGTGGTTTCAGACCATTGTATCGGCACTCTTGTACAATCAAATCAGAAGACTGGAACCATGTGATTAGTATGTTTTTTTTGTATAAGTATTAAGCAAGAACAACAGCATGACTTTGAGTGACATATTACTTTAGTGGTGAGTTACTTACATTTTAGACACAATATTGCCAGTAACTTTGGTTTTGCTCCACCAAAAAAAACATTGGGTTTCCGTACAACACGAACATAGCAGTTTTTGAATGAATCAAAGATTGAAATGAATGATTCAATGGCTCACTCAGTCACTGGTTTCATTCTCAAATGAACCGAACGAATTAATGACCTGTGATGCAACCAGCAGAGTCAGTGAATAATTCCCATCTCTAAAGCACAGCTTGTCCATGTGTCTTGTAACAAGAAAACAGACAATAGGAGTAATGTAAACAGTGAAATGCCCCAGTGACTTTGGACTACTGGAAAACAGTTGGAGCACTTGACAAAAAAAGGAAATTATTAAAATATTGTGCCATTTTTATTTTGTGTAAAAATCACACAGCTGCTAGTTCATTCTGCAGAGACACATCCATGCAGTTAAACATTTATGATCCCACAGCCATTATATGAGCAATTAAATAGAATATTTGCTGTTAGTCAGCAATTAATGCAAATTTACATACGAGATCAAAAGGTGTGTATCATACAATATACAACATACCCCTGATACAGTAAATCAGCCTGAACAGCGGGGAGAAAAGGCTCACCTTGATTTAACATGGGGGACACATTACTGTGAAAACCTGCACACCAGGAAGTAAGGCTTTAAGGATGAGTAAAAGAAAAAGACAGACATCAGTCAAAAACAATGAATGAATGAGAGACATGACGCAAATCTATGTAACAACACAAACGTCACTCTAGTTCAGACGTTACAGATACAAATCAAGTGGTTCATCGTTAAGAGCCGTTTTATACTAAATGAGATTGTGAATGACATGCAAAAACAGTGACGAGAAAAGACAAATGAAAGCTGAAGGGGAGAAAGTGCAGTCATTGTTTCAGGTCTCACAACTATGTACTAATGATGTCACAGAGTTTATGATGCAGATGATGTACCGTATGAGGTACAGCCAACATTTGAGACTGAGAGAGGAACATCTGCCATCCCTGGGTGAAAGACTGTACAAGGTCGAACGGGTTGTTTTGTTATACCAAAACAGAGTGTGTTAAGAGAAGGAAATAAAGAAGCCTTTGATGCCATTCACTTGTAACGGTTGTCCTCAAACTCTCTCTCATGCACATGAAACAAACACACACAATGTGCCGTCCACTGGTATGGCAAGGAAGAAAGATTAAAGGGTTAGTTCGTCCGAAAATAATTCTGTCATTTGCTCCAAATTGTTCAAACCCGTACGAGTTTCCTTCATCCGTGTATCAAAAAAAAGTGAATTTTCAACTCTTTTAAATATAATTAAAGTAAATGAGGGCTAACAAACAAAAGCAGCATTAAAGTATCAGCTTATTTCACTAGTGCATTATATTTCAAAATTATTTCAGCCATAAAATAGATTTTACTTTAGGGACCGATTTAAGTCGTTATTTGTAATTCTCTTTGCCGTTTTGTCATAAGAGAGGTAGCACTGTCTGATTTGTGAACAAGCGATTCATTTGATTTTGTTTGAATCCTTTTCATGATTCAGCTGATCCAGATAAAAAAATAAATAAATGAATGAATCGTTCACAAATTTGACTGATCCAGTTCATTAGTTCAACTCAATGACTCAATGATTTAGTCACTCCAGTTAACTAGAGCAGAAAATAAGCTTCTGTTCCTTGTAAAAAGAAATCATATAACTACAAAACATTTGAAATATAGCACAAAAGTTTTTTAGACCACTTTCTTGGTGTTTCATTTGTATTTGTAGAGCGTGACAGCCCTAGACCTCATTTACTTTCATCATTTGGAAAAAGATCAGCAAGTTCAGCACGTTCTTCAAAAAAAAAAGAAGTCATACAGGTTTGCAATGACATTTTTGGATGAACTGTCCTTTTAACAAGTGCCTGTCAGAATCAGTTTACTGAAGCATACTTTTGAAATAACATGATCTCCCAAAAATCAGTTCTCCCCTTTTTAGGACCAGCGCATGGCCTCATATGATTGTCTGAGCACACACGGGTGCCCTAACATGGAAGAACATGACAAGCTGCCTCGAGACTCTGGAGAACAGGAGGGGAAGAGGCTCCTTCATGTTAACCAGAATTACAGCCTCTTGCCGGCCATGACATCAGGCTCTTGCCTCACACACTAAACATAACCTGCAATGTCTGGGGTATTACATATACAACCACTCATACTTTCCGTTTCATCAAAGTGCCATAACGGATAATAATCTTGGGCCCCATCCCTCTGAATGGCTGTGTGAGACAGAATGGTCTGGAGGAAGCAGCGATTTTGTCTCATCTCACACAGTCAGCAGAGGAGTGGAGACGGGTGAAATGGACATCCTGCCAGAGGATCCAACAGACCACAAAAAAAGACAGAAAAAAAAAGGGGTAATCACTCTTTCATTACACACATTCAATCTCAAGCACACGTACACTCCGGTTACAAATGCGAAAAAGGTCTAAGCTGTTCCAGTTGCACTTCAAGAGATATTCTTTCTTCTAGCAGGTCCTAAGAAGACAAAATTTGGGAAAGACGAATCGTCACACTTTTGAACAGTATTTTTTATAAAACTGGTGGTCACATTCAAAACACGTCTCACAATACCTTCAACTGTTGCTGTAATTCACTGTTGAGTCTGGCTAAAACTGTATTCGTTTCTTTGTTTCTTCTAATGGAAGCCTGGATTGCCTTTTTATCCTTACCGATAGACCTGTTTTTAAACAGAACATGCAAAGGAGGCACACATTAGGATACAAGCAAACATTGTTTCCATAATTTTTGATTGCATTTTTTCTTTTATTAATTGTAGTGAAAATATTGCCACAATAAAAATAAAATATTCAGTTTTCTCTCCTGGTGGATTGACAGTTGAGCTCACCGTGGAATTGAGGGCTGGGTTGCTAGAACAGTGGCTATGACGTTAGACTTTTGGGGAAGGTCCTCCACATCTGGTCTGAGCTCATCTTCTGATTTCAGTCTTCGCCGGACCGGTTTGGGAGGTGGGGCCAATGGAGTGGATACTTTGGCCTATGGATAACATACATTGAGGTATTATAACGCTGAAGTAATATGCAATATAAAGACTGGTTGGCAGAGACTGGCTTACAGAGTTGACAGTGGTTGCATTTCGTTCTTCTGCCTGAACATCGTTCTTTGCGGTTCTCATCGTCCCGGGAGCTTCTGGACATCTTTCTGCCTGTATTTATAAATATGCATAATATATAAACTACAGTTCAAAAGTCTGAAGTCAGTGAGATATTAGTATTAATACTTTTATTCAGCAAGGATGCATTAAATGGATCGAAAGTGAAAAAAAAAAAAAAAAAAAGTCAAATAAATGCTGTTCTTTAATGACCTTTCTATTTATAAAAAAATCCTGAAAAAAATATCACATTTTCCACAAAAAGAAAACACAAAATAGAAGAAAAGATAGAAGAAAACACAACTGTTCTCAATATTGATGATAATAAGAATTGTTTCACCAAATCAGCATATTAGAATGATTTCTGAAGGATCATGGGACACTTAAGTAGTGTTGTCAAAACTGACTTCGGTACCAAGTCGGTACTGAAATTTAAAACGTGACGCTTTGAGCGGAATTGTAAACACCTTTGATTGGCCATTGTGTTCACGCACTCATCGGATATGTCTGTGATTGGCTACAATGATCAACGCACGGGAGCGTTTGAGAGCACACCGAAGTGGAAGCGTGAGTACACGGAAGGACCAGTCCGCCGATAGACGCCTGCTTTCAAACGCTCCCGTGTGTGTGTAAGCGCTCGGTGAAGAGTGTCCTTGATGTATATTTACAACATGTTTTTGAAGCGCTGATCATTGTAGCCAATCACAGACATATTTGATGAGCGTGTGAGCACAATGGGCAATCAGAGGCGTTTACGATTCCGCTCAACAGTGCTCGAAGCGTCACATTTTTTTTAATTTCAGTACCGACTTGATCCCAAAGTCGGTACCTTTGACAGCACTACACTGAAGACTGGAGTAATGATGCTGAAAATTCAGCTTTGCCGTCAGAGGAATAAATTACATTTTAAAATAAAAAACAGGAACCGGTACTTTAAATTGTAATATTTCACAATATTACTGTTTTAACTGTATTTTTGATCAAATGAATGCAGCCTTAGTGAGCATAAGAGACTTCTTTCAAAAACAATAAAAAAAAAAAAACCGTACTGACCTCAAACTTTTGATTGGTAGCATGTTTTTTTTATAAAACATGTATTGTTTACTTGTTTAATACATATTTTTTTGCAAACAATTCATTTCTGCATATTTTTACACAGAAAAAAACACATTTTTTCTTCATAATCAGTCATTAACGTAACATATGGTTCCATTTGTACCTGTCCACTATCACATGGGTTCTCTTCATTATCTTCCGGCTGGTCCACAGCAAAAGCCTTGAACTGGCTGAAGTCAGCAAAGTTGGGCTGTTCTGGCATCTGATGGGGTGACGTGCTGGTATGTGCTGGAAGACCATCTCCCTCTACTGAACGGTGACCATGTGGCACTGATGTCTGGGGATTGAGAATTGGATATTGCATTACTCTTTTAAAGAAAGCAAAATAGATATCTAATTGTCTGAAAGCAGTTTATACAGCATTGCTAACCACTGGGCTGTACCTGTGTGGGCAGTGGTCTCGGAGGCACTGCGGGGGGGAAGGCCACTACACCTGGCTGCTGCGAACCTGCTGGAGAAGTTATTACAAAAGACAACTTCAGCTTTTACTAACCGTACTCCAAAAAACAGGAAGCTATGAGTTACTTATTAACCGTTTGTGTGCATGTATACCTGCAGGGACAGCAGCAAAGTTTCGGTTCATGTCTAGAGAGGAGGACCGTGAGTGAGAGGCGTGGGGGCGGGGCGGAGGTGGGGGCGGAGCCACCACCTTCAGTCCTTCCGGAGAGGTACCAGAGTGAGACCTGTAAAAGTAAAAAGTAAAGTAAAAGTAAGTAAATGAGCTGTTAGTACTTTTTTTGGATGGCAAAACTCACATCTAAAGCACTAAATCATTTCCTGATCTAATCCATGTTAATCTTTTTCTTTAAGCCATGACAACACAAACACTAAGATGAACACAGATCAAAGTGAGTCTGAATTTGGTGCCACAACAAGAAGTAAAGTACCTTTGTCTGTTCACAGCACTGGAAATGGGCTCTTGATCTGATGTAAATGAATCTGAGCTGCTATAGCCATCTCCTGTAGAAAGTAAGGGTAATGGTTTCGAATGAACTACATAAGAAGATAGATCAGCCAATTAAATGCTTGAATAGTCCAGATGTTCTTACCAACAGAGGTACCAGGAAACTTTATAGATGCTGCTAGCTTGGTCTCGTCAGAAAGTTCTGGTGGTTTCGCCATTAACGGACTAGTTGGATGTGTGTGATCTGTTAAAACAAGAGTAAATAATTAAATTTGTCTAATAACCAAATTATTACAGATTTACATTTTGTGACTACAGTACAGTTCAAATTTTGTGTTAAGAACGATTGTTTTTAAAGCAATTAAGGTAACACTTTACAACGTTTCATTAGTTAACTACATTATTTAACAAACTTACATGAACTGACCTTCTACAGCATTTATTAATATTTGTTCGTTTCAACATTTACTATTAATTATTCAAAAAAAAGTTGTATTTATTAACATAAGTTAATGCACTGCGAATGAATATGAACAAAGCTGTATTTTTATTAACTAACGTTAACAAAGATGAATAAATACAGTAACAAATGTATTGCTCATGGTTAGTTCATGTTAGTTAATACATTAACTAAAGTTACCAAATGAAACCTTATTGTAGTGTTACCGCAATTCAATTTATTCAGCAAGGACACAAAAGTGATTTTAATGTATTTTTATTTCTAAAAATGTGTCACGGTTTTAAAAACAATTATTAAGAAGCACAACCGTTTTGTGCTAATTAATACATTGATTATTGCGGAAGAAAGAATACTTTAAGAGATTTCTAGACTGCAAATTATAAATTCCATTAAACAACGATAATAATAAAAATAATAATTCACTACATTTATATAGCACTTTTCTCTGCACCCCTTCGCTTTACATAGAAGGGGGAATCTCCTCAACCACCACCAATTGCGACAGAACGGCCACCACACACCAGCTTACTGGTGGAGAGGAGACAGAGTGATGAAGTCAATTGGTATATATATATGGGGATGATTAGGAGGCCATGATGGACAGAGGCCACTGGGCAAATTTGGCCAGGATGCCGGGGTTATACCCCTACTCTTTCGAAAGACATCCTGGGATTTTTTGTGACCAGAGAGAGTCAGGACCTCGGTTTAACATCTCATCCGAAGGACGGTGCTCTTTGACAGTATAGTGTCCCATTCACTTAAGACATTTCATTGTATTCTCAAATCAGGATTTAAAAACGAATTGGTTCTGAGCAAAAACGCTGGGCAATTTTTCCGTTCCAATTCCAGAGTTAAAAGTTACCGGTTACAACAAAATATAAAATACTGCTTTATTTATTCCGAAACAGAAGTCATTTAAAATGTTATTTCTACATTTTAATTTTAATTTGATCAGTCAACAGTAAATGTACAACGTTCCCAAAACTATTTAATGGGACTGCCAACACTGGAAACTCTGAAAGCATGACTGCATTTGACAGAAAAGCAGCAGACATAATCAAGGAACTGTATTTCCTCATCATATTTCCTCAAATATATTAGATTTAATTAAAGTGTATATATAAAAAAAAAAATTCATTATAAAAACTATTTAAATTAGTACATATTCAGAAACAAGTGCAGTTATATAGCCTACATCAGGTACCATTTTATTTTTTTTTGTTTAACTTTTCTTAGACTCCAGGTCGAAATAAAAGGACAGCTACTTAATGTTCTTTTTAAAATGAGAGAACTCACAGCTTATTCTGTATTTTTACAGAATACAGTTTCACTTTTTTTTCTCCATCTGCAGAACAAAATGAATAGCCTAAAAACAATTAACTTGCAATGTAAACTTATGTTTCTTTTGTATTATTTCATAAGTCGTTGTTGACAAAATTACAAAAATTTGTTAGGGGACGCATCTCCACAGCATAGTCACCAGCGTCAGTCACAAATATTAAACGTTTAATAAAATCTTTGTGACATCAGCTGGTTCTTAAATTCTAAGACTAGAATTTTTAGACTGCACACTACATGATTTTAAACACCGACTGAGCGCAACTGGAACAAACTCTGTTTGAGCATAATCAAAGTCGTAACAACCAAATTACATTCATAATCAGCCTGACAGTTGTGTAGTGGATGGTTGCTAGGACGTTGCCGAGGTGTTCTGGTGTTTTTGTGTGTTTTATGTGGTTTCTAAGTGGTTGCTTGTTAAGGTAAAAAAAAAAGCCCAATCCTAAGTCTCTGCGATATGGAAACTATGGCTTTTGGTTCGTTCTTCAATGCAGGTCAATGAGATTTTTTAATCCGCTAGGTGAAAATTCATTCTAAACGTCTAACCAAAAGTATGAGCAATAGAAATAGTTATTAAGATAAGAGAATACACCAAAAATAATTGAGAACAAAACATAAACATTTTACGTAATAAGTGCCTATGGAATTTGCATTGTAAAAGCACATTAATGGACGCACCACTTCCAGTTCTCTTGAGCTCCATCTCTTGCATGTGGATCTTGCTGGGTGTCATACGAATGGGCACAGGGTGGACTATTGCTGTATCCTAAAAAAAAAAACAAGCACAACTGCTGCTGTCGTAAAACTACAATTGTGTTCCATTCAACTTCATGAAGATTTGTCATCTCAGTCGTGAAGAAGAACAACGAATAGTTAAGAACCTGGTGCTGAGTAACTAAATCATTGCATCACATCAAAAGACCAAGAACAACACCCTTAAAGGACAGCCAGCCAGAGTCATCACTTGGATTACATGATACAGTATGAAAGAAAGAGCATGAAAGAATTATCTGTAAGCTCAGCAAGCAAAAGAAAAAAAACAAACAAAAACAAATAATTTGATGATGGCACTGTGGCTGTGAATTTATCCTGAGGACATGCGCTCTCAGAGAGAATTTACAGAGTACTGGGTTAATGAATATCATTAATCATGAAAGAGCACTGAGTGATTGACTTACAGGGTCAGCTGGTGCAATGTTAGAATCAAATTGGGTCAGAGTTTGTGAGCTTGAGGAGCGTTCGCTAAAAGTCTCCCACTGCTGGAGAGACAGAGCAGAAACATGTCAGCAAGGTGGAGCCACTCCACTCCTCACACAAGCAAACAGAGACCATAATACAACAATAGTGTGCCCTCTGACTGTTAGAAGAAACCCGTGATTTGTCTTGCATTGTACTGTAGCATATTCTCTGGTGTCAACAAAGGAACAATTAAACAATTGTTCCTCTGTTGACCCCAGAGAATATGCTACATCTTAATGGACTTACAGGCTGGGAGGGAGAATGTCACATTTCCTTATTACAATGATCAGTTTGGTAGAAAAAGGTAGCCGTCATCAAAAGAGAACCCCCAATAATTATATCCAGTAGATCAAAACATTACTGACCTGATTAAAGGTGAAGTGTGTAATTTCCACGGCACTTGCGTTTTCAAATGGAATTGCAAAACAAATTACTATTCAAACAGGCTTTCTGAACACTCCTCCCGTCTGGGATTGGTCGGCGAAACAGATAGTCATCCCCTAAACTTCACTGCCACTGGTTGAGCCAATACTGCTGTGTAAGACCAGTCGGGATGCTCAAACAAATATTTTGAAAGCCCCAAAGAGCCACAGTTTTACACTTTCTTTTAGAAATCAACCTATAAATCTCTTAACAGTTATTATAATATCCCAATAAAATCACACACTTAACCTTTAAAAACAACTGAAAGATGGCATAAAATCAAAACAGAGCCGATTTACTATTTTCTTAAAAGGATAGGTCACCCAAAAATGAAAATTCTGTCATCATTTACTTACCCTCAAGTTGTTATAAACCTGTAAGAATTTCTTTCTTCTGCTGAACAGAAAAGATGATATTTTGAAGAATGTCAGTAATCAGTTTATGGTACCCATTGACGTCCATAGTATTATTATTTTTTCATACTATGGAAGTCAATGGGGTCCATCAATTGTTTGGTTACCTATATTCTTCAAAATATCTTCTTTTGTGTTCAGCAGAAGAAAGAAACTCATACAGGTTTGGAACAACTTGAGGGTGAGTAAATGATGGCAGAATTTTCATTTTTGGGTGGAGTATCCCTTTAAATGTCCTGAGTTATGTTGTGCGATGTTTAACAGTTATTCTAGTGCTTCTCATATTTATGACTTTTTATATCATAATTATGATGCAGTATCTCAAAATATCACTTTTTATGTCAATTATTTACCAAAGCATTTTTTTTTATATGGGCTTTCATAGAATTTGGTTTCTTTTCATCATCTTCAATCAAAATGTAATAACCTACTCTACTTTCATAACAGCTTTATGCTGACCTGAACCTTGACATAACCTTGAAAAATAATGGCAACCACAAAATTATAGCCCATTGTCTTGGTTTAAAGTGCCCCCAATCCAATCAAATTCTGCCATTGTTTACCACTGAATATTTTGTTTTACTTGGAAATGTTTCACATTACGGAGTATTCTAGGAGGTTTATCTAAAACTAAAAAGATTTATTTTAAAAATGTGACTTCAGGTCAGCAGTTTTGACTACAAGGACAACACATTCACAACATCACAGTGAAGCATTAACTGTCACGACAATTCTCATGTGAGTGTTACATGTGTTGAGATGAAAGTGTGCTTCACTAGCACCTCTTTCTTCCAAGCAGAAGTGTATTAGTTTTATTTTCCCATAAAGAAAAGCAGATAGAAATACAAATATCAGTGACAGAGGTAAGGTACTCCACAGTCCAAACCTCATTGTTCTGGTTGAGCTCAGGCCAGTTCTGGTTCAGGGAAGGCATGGAAGGAGACTTATTTGGAGTGACTTCCACAGGGGAAGCAGAGAAGCTAACCTCAGTAGCAGATTCTGGAACTCCTGTAACACACATACAGACAATAAAAACTTTATGCAGACACCTGATAGTCATTTAGCATAATTATAGAATAAGCAAAACAATAATTTGCATCTAAAATGGCAAACTTCACAAGGACTCTCAGGGGTCCCAAGGGCACATTATATGCTCCATTTTAATATGCGAACCTGTTGCTAAGATACAGGCTCACATCCTGTGAAGCTGTTATTGGAATATTGGAATTAGAAGCAAGTTTGTTCTCTATCCACAATGAAAGTAAAATGCCGGGAAGTGACAAAAAACACAATAATTGTAACATATTTTTGGTTTAATATGCAGATTTTGGACCAATTACATTAGACTTAATTAAAAATCACTTTAAACTGTGTCTATGTAAAAGAAAGTAAAAAAGAGAGTATACACACACAACTGAACATTCAACTAAAAGGTTTGTGAAATGTTTTTGAAAGAAGTCTCTTATGGCCACTTAAGCTGCATTTATTTATTTACAGGAAAAAACAAAAATATGGTAAAATATTATAAAATTAACTGTTTTACATATTTATATTTATTTTATATTTTAAAATATAATTGATTCCTGTGAGGACTAAGCTTTTCAGCAGCCATTAAAGCGTCACATGATAATCTAATATGCTGATTTAGTGTTCAAGTAACATTTCTTATTACCATCAATGTTGAAAACAGTTGTGCTGTTTAATGTTTTTGTAGACACCGTGATTTTTTTTTTAATGAATAACAAGATCAAAAGAACAGCATTTATTTGAACTATAATTTTTTGTAAAGTCTTAACTGTCACTTTGAATAAATTTAACATGCCCATGCTTAAAAAAAATAAATCAGTGAAATGTTATGAAATAAGGGCTCCATATAGCCCGATTTGAAGCCGAGGCTTTTCTGCTTACCTGCTGAGTCATCCAAGTCAATAAGCTTTGGCATTAGGCTCTCGGGGAGCTTTTCAGGAAGGTCATAACCATTTTTCCTAGCGACTACGAGATGAAATGCAGCACAAAACTCATCCAGGGTCAGTGCACCATCTTTATCAAAATCTGATAGCTCCCTGCAAGGTAAAGCAGGTCAGTCAGTCAATACAGTTAAGATGAATATTTTAAAGCACAAAGAAGCAGATGACAGGGACAACTTCCTTTTTCAAAGACGGGACATTAACAAATCGAATGCAAATCGGCTACGAATATCGACATATGAAGTTTTCGAGTAGGCTAATGTCCTTGGATACACAGCTGTTTAAAAGGATAGTTCACCCAAAAATTATTCACTCACATCATTTACTCACACTCATGTTGTTTCAAACCTGTATGAGTTTCTTTCTTCTGTTGAACACAAAAGAAGATATTTTAAACAATGTTGGTAATCAAATAGTTGATGGTAGCAACTATCAAAAGTCAATGGCTACCATTAACTGTCTAGTTACCAGAATTCATCAAAATATCTTCTTTTGTGTTCAACAGAAGAAAGAAACTCATACAGGTTTGAAACAACATGAGGGTGAGTAAGTGATGACACACTTATTGGGTGAACTATCCCTTTAAGGCAATCTACACCTTTATCATCCAAAATCGATGTAAAACTACTTACCAAATGTGAGACAGTTCAAGAATAGGCAGTTTCGACTTCGTAAAGAATTCCTTCGCGGCAGAGCCTGAACAACAGAGGACGGATTCATTTTAGGTTGGTAAATGTAGTAGACAGGCAGTTACTGTTCAAAATGAGGTCTTAATTACCAGGGATTAAACCAGTGAGATCTGCCTGAATGGTCTTAAACTGGTTTATGTAATACTGTCTTTGCTCATCTGTGATTTTCCAGGGGTCATCATAACCGCTGGTCTGCCTTTGGATTTCATTTGTGATCATTGCAGACATCACAGTCCTTACTGTTGTGCTCTCCGGCTGGAAAAGAAGAGGGGAAAATAAGATGTAGATTTTGTAATATACTCGTATATGTGCACTACAGTTTAAAAGTTAGGGGTTGGTAAGATTTTTTTAAACAGTATAAACAACTGCTCAGCTACCACCTTTTTTAAATTCCTTGTATTACAGGTAATTCGCTGGACATGCATCCAATTGGGCTTTGGCAAATATTTAATATAGTCTACTTTTGTGCTGCCGTTCACACAAAATTAAACATCTGTTCTGCCACAGAAGCCTTGGTTCCAGCAGGCTATTGGTGACAGACTTCATTGTATACATAACAAATGTATACATGGAGGCCTGCACTCTATTACCTGAGCTGAGGGGGGATGCATTGGAAGTGTGCTGGAGGGAGGGGTGTCTGTAAAGCTGACCCAAGTTTCTTGTACAGGAGGGGGTGAATGGGCGGACCACATCCCGTCACCTGTTACTGGTCCTTAAACAAGACACAGATAAAGGAAAGAGAAAGAATGAATAGTTAAAAAAAAGATTGGACTGAATCAATTAAACAAATTATACATCAACATTTAGTAAGAATCTAGTACATCATGAGACCTTTAATATTAAACACCCACCATTATAACAAACTGATCTTTCAGTTAGATTTGCCTAGGACTTGCTCAGGTAAATGGTACACAGAAATAAGAGAAACACTTTATAATAACTTTTATTAATAGATAATTACCACATCAATATTAAATATTATTAGGGCTGCACGATTTGGGGAAAAATGTCATATTGCGATTATTGAGGTCAATATTGCGATATGCGATTGCGATATAATAAACAAATGGTTTCATCATGAGTCAACTTGCTTGGTTCTAAAGCAAAATGCACACACAGATTAGTGATAATTCTGAAATGTGTATTTCTCAACTCAAACTATCAACAACAACTAAATGATTGATAACACCTATAATGATCAATAAGCCATTGATGTCTGGATAAAATTAATTTAATTTTAATTTAAGTGAACTTCAAACAATCCTCACATAAACCCATAATAAATGTCATATTTACCTGTGCTCTTCCTGTCTAACAGGTAGGACATACAGAAATTGAATAAAGTTATTAAACAGTCTACGCTGCATAAATTATAAATTATATGGACTAAAATCCTATTTAAAGCTACACAAGTTCTTTGGTCAAGAGCAGTGAGTGTTTTTCTCTGTTTCCTTTGTTCTTTGATTAACTTTACTGACAGAAAGCATTATTGGATGCTGGCCCTTTAAGAGTTGCTGACAGAGACGCGGATCTCACACGCGCCTTATTCTCTCACAACTCTTTAGGTCGACGACCATCATAAGACTGCTTTTATGTTATGATGAAGACACTCGACAAATGATATTTTGGCATAATTGTGTGTGTTATTGTTCGTTCACTTCAAGCGGAAAGAGAACTGTATTCTGGCGCGCGGTCTGTGGATGCGCATGATACTGGCGCGCGTCTTTCAGTCAGGACATTCACAGGCAGCGCGCTCTCTTTTGACTGGCTGAATGGTTTAAACTAAAGCATTCGCGTGAAAAAGAGCGGGATCATGTAACACTAGCCAAAGGATGACAAAAAATAACAGATGCTGCGTTAACAGCCCTAATTTGTTTATTTCATATAAAATCGCAGTATTTTGCGTCATATAATCGCATAGGCTTGACATCGCGATTACGATTGCGATACGATTAATCGTGCAGCACTAAATATTATATTACAATATTTAAATAAATCTATAATATAATTTTTTAATGTTGGCAAGGAAGTTGTTGGCATTCTGTTTCCAAAATAATAAATTATCCCATTATTAAACAGAATACCTGGCTGTGCTTCTCTAAAAGGTGGCCAAACAACTCCTGGCACTGAGGGCTGTCTGTCCACGTTTCCACCGCTGGCCTGGCGTTTGTGCTTCCTCCAGGAATGGGGCGAAGTGGGAGGGGACTGGTGCGGAGACACTACAGGAGATGTGGTGTCCGGCTGGAGCCAGAGATAAACAAAATTAATTACTTAGTAATTCTCTTGGCCAAACAGATGGCCTCAGAACAGAAGATACATGGTGGAGCTAACAAGTAGTCATTTAACAGATCTGAGACAGGACATACAGTGCAGGACTAGAAACTCCATGAAGCAGCCAGGAGTTAATTGCCATGGCACAGTTCAATGATCCTGTGGGGTACAAACTTGCAACTCTTCATCTCTTTTTCTCTAAAACTTCCTGTTTTATCTTGTGCCATTTTTTGCTTTCAGCATCAAAGACTACATTCATGACAAAAAAAATAAAAATAAAATAAAACAATAATAATAAAAAAATACAATAAAAAAATATTTTTCTATGTTTGTTTTCACAATTGGCTATACAAAGTTTATTACCGCAGCAAAAACAAATACATTATTCAACACATCCGTTTATTTAACTACAATGTTTTAAGTTAAATGCTAATGAGTTAAATAATAATATTAGATATTTAAAAAAATGTATTAAAGTAATGGCATCTGGCCTTATACTTATAGCCCCATTTTAATAGACCCCAAATTAATAAGACATTGTTTTAGTTTTCAAGTAAACGAACAGTCAATATTGTTGTCCTATTAACATTAACAACATAAGACAATGACAGATCTAGCTGACTACATTCACCCTGAAAGGCCAAAAGAAGAGATTTTTCTTCTTCTTCATATTTTGACATATTTAATGATAGTACGTGGGATATATGCTGTAGTACCTGAGGATCAACAGTGGGCACACAGGGCTGAATCATCTCGTGCGCTGACACTTTTTTGGCTTGCACTCGGACTGGAGGTCTGGGGAAGTAGTGCCCCTGATTCTCTGCGTCTGCGAACATGACCGCGTGCCTCGTCTCCTGCTCATTCTTGCCCATCACAAAGCGAGGGAGGGGCAGATCCCTGACTGCAAACAACTCCACATTAGACTTCTACACACAGAGCCAGATTAAATATTCAGCTACTGTCAGCCCTACTAAACTGATGTTTTTTTTTTTTTGTTGAGGTCGAAAGTTTTCATTACTAACTTTAAAATCAATGGAACAGAAATCAATAGAAAACAAGTTCATCCCAAGCATATCTAAACTCCAGGGCATTGTCAGCAATTTCCTGTTGACTGTGACTGTGTTCTGGCAGTATCTTCAAGGCTATGAGTCGGGTCTTATTTCCTGCTTATTTATACCACTGTCAGTTTCTCATTCTTTTACAAGGTCTTGTGTCTAACCTTCCAAAATTCATGTAAAGCGTTTGCACAGGGCTTCCTGTTTGGGACTGGTTATATATATATATATATATATATACACACTCACCTAAAGGATTATTAGGAACACCATACTAATACTGTGTTTGACCCCCTTTCGCCTTCAGAACTGCCTTAATTCTACGTGGCATTGATTCAACAAGGTGCTGAAAGCATTCTTTAGAAATGTTGGCCCATATTGATAGGACAGCATCTTGCAGTTGATGGAGATTTGTGGGATGCACATCCAGGGCACGAAGCTCACGTTCCACCACATCCCAAAGATGCTCTATTGGGTTGAGATCTGGTGACTGTGGGGGCCATTTTAGTACAGTGAACTTATTGTCATGTTCAAGAAACCAATTTGAAATGATTTGAGCTTTGTGACATGGTGCATTATCCTGCTGGAAGTAGCCATCAGAGGATGGGTACATGGTGGCCATAAAGGGATGGACATGGTCAGAAACAATGCTCAGGTAGGCCGTGGCATTTAAACGATACCCAATTGGCACTAAGGCGCCTAAAGTGTGCCAAGAAAACACCCCCCACACCATTACACCACCACCACCAGCCTGCACAGTGGTAACAAGGCATGATGGATCCATGTTTTCATTCTGTTTACGCCAAATTCTGACTCTACCATCTGAATGTCTCAACAGAAATCGAGACTCAGACCAGGCAACATTTTTCCAGTCTTCAACTGTCCAATTTTGGTGAGCTCTTGCAAATTGTAGCCTATTTTTCCTATTTGTAGTGGAGATGAGTGGTACCCGGTAGGGCTGTCACTTTTGAGAAAAATCAAATTCGAACGGATATCAAATATCAAGCAATGTATTCGAATATATTCGAATATCTACGAAACTAAAAGGACTGCGCATGTGCAATGACGTATTACGCACGGAGCGAGCTGTTCTTCCTGTTGAATAGAGTGTCATAAATGAGTGTTCCGTTATTAAAAAATTCTCATTTCACTCAGCGTCTGTGAAGTGAAGCATAACAACGTCCCACCAGCGCTTGTTTCAGATTATCATCCACGGATGACTGGTTTTGGACGCAGGGTTTTACTGCGTGATCAATATAAGCAGGCAAGCAGCACGGCAAATCATGCTCATCGTCTCCAAATCATGACCAGAGACGGATAAATATCAAGTCTGCTGTTTAAAACAAATAAAGAACTAATAGAGGGGAATAGTTATGCGCGAACAGCGGCATATTCGTGCAGTGTGCGCATGTCAAAAAATCAATTCCGATTTGAATCTTGTGACATATAACGCGCACATTACTTTATGTATCGTTCATGTAAACACCGTGTTCGGATTCAACAATCGGATTGTCCATTTCCAGACACTACTTTTTAGATGAATTGGGGTCGTAATTGTCCGCTCAGGCTGGCCGTTCTGTGTGTTATCTTCCATTTTCAAAACAGGGTGGCTATTGGCTATTATTCGCTTGATTTGGTCATGAGCTTACGCTACAATACGTTTAGAGTGCCCGCTACTGGATGAGATGGCAAACAATAAAATAAAAAACAAACGGTCTAATCATAGACTGTAAAAAATGCGCTAAACATGGCACTTTAAAAACCGGTTAGTTTATTTATAGTTCGATTACGGATATTTCACGTCATGTTCGAATGCATATTCGAATATCGAATAAAAAATGACAGCCCTAGTACCCGGTGGGGTCTTCTGCTGTTGTAGCCCATCCGCCTCAAGGTTGTGTGTGTTGTGGCTTCACAAATGCTTTGCTGCATACCTCGGTTGTAACGAGTGGTTATTTCAGTCAAGGTTGCTCTTCTATCAGCTTGAATCAGTCGGCCCATTCTCCTCTGACCTCTAGAACCAACAAGGCATTTTCGCCCACAGGACTGCCGCATACTGGATGTTTTTCCCTTTTCACACAATTCTTTGTAAACCCTAGAAATGTTTGTGCGTGAAAATCCCAGTAACTGAGCAGATTGTGAAATACTCAGACCGGCCCGTCTGGCACCAACAACCATGCCACGCTCAAAATTGCTTAAATCACCTTTCTTTCCCATTCTGACATTCAGTTTGGAGTTCAGGAGATTGTCTTGACCAGGACCACACCCCTAAATGCATTGAAGCAACTGCCATGTGATTGGTTGATTAGATAATTGCATTAATGAGAAATTGAACAGGTGTTCCTAATAATCCTTTAGGTGAGTATATACACACACACACACACACACACAAACATACATACATATATATATATTATGAAAAAGAGAGAGAGAGAGAGAGAGAGAGAGAGAGTTCTCTGTAAAAGAAATGTAACTGTACCGTTCGCCACTTACGCTTCGACACGGATTACTTTATTCAACCATCTCTTCTCTTCCATGTCATTCTCCTAAGCTGTTGACGTTGTACGTCAGAACGTAGAATAGTGAGCCTACGTTCTGACGTACAACCCAGAAGCGCTGCGCACTGAGAGGCCCACACAGAAGAAAATAAATAGTTGAATAAAGTCGTTATTTTTGGGGGGTTTTGCGCACAAAAAGTATTCTCGTCGCTTGATAAACTTAAGGTTGAGCCACTGTAGTCCCTTGGACTATTAACGATGTCTTTACTAACTTTTCTGGGCCGGCAGATATCAATCACCTAGCAGCCTATGAAGGAGTGAGTCAGCTCTCAGATTTCATCAAAAATATCTTAATTTGTGTAACTCAGCGAATACTCAGGCACACAGGCACAAAGCTTTGATTCTCTTCTTTTAAATGAAGTAATTTATATAAAAAAAACAAATATACTCAGTTTATGTAATCTGTATGAAAAGAGAGATGTCAGTCGTTCTCATTTCAGCTCATCATTATAGCTCATTAAGTGCTAATGTGACCACACCCACGGAGAGCGCACGCTATTCAAACGCAAATAATCTGAGGGAAGATGCAAACGTGTCAACGCCCACATCAACTCGATAAATCACATCAAGTTTAATCAGACTCTTTACGACGCTGTGAGGAATATTACTATCGTAATAATAATCCTGGAAAATTTACCTCAGAAGTGCCGGTTTAGTTTCGAGGAGCAACGGATCCAGTTGAGGTGGAATAGTAAGTTCTTTATTCTTAAAGCTGCAGTAGGGAGTTTTCAGAAAACGCTGACTTAGCCTGAAAATTTGAACAAGCACAACTTACAGGTCCCACCCCCTTGCTCTCTGCTGCGCTACAGCCCTCCCTCCACAGCTCCTCCCCCACAGCGGAGCCTGCCGTGAACGCGCAGGCTAGTAAGCAGGGCCACCGATGACGGCGGATAAACATATGGCACATTCACTAATAGTGACGAAACATCAACAATATGCTTTACACTGATTGCCTGCCCATACTTTGACTACAAACTTGGTACTCAAATCATTACGTATTTTGCAATACATGTAACGTTGCACTCTTTCTATAAGTTATAAATAGCTAAGATAACGTGAATATAACGGTAACTAACGTTACAGTATGTAAGTAATTATTCTAGCGATATGTAATGCTAGATAAGGTTTGCTAGTACATTATTTCAGCAACATGACAAGCCAGTGAATTAGCAGGTTTCAATTGCTGCTTAGCAGAGTGCGTGAAATTTTATCTACATGTTATGCGGCTAGAGTTTTGACACCGAGTCAATGGGCTCTGTCTAATTCTTTCTTTTTCGCTTGTTTATCGTCATTGGTCTTTTTCCTTTTACACCGGCAATCTTGAGTTTGAACGACGGTACGCGCTCGCGCTGTGCAAGAGAGGGGTGTGATCAGCGCGTACACGAGCGTGATTGACACTGCTAAAACATTCCTCCTGGCTCTGATTGGTTGTTTCTGACCGGGAGCGTGTATTTCTGCAAATGGCAATAGGACCACTGGGAGGAGCCAAGAGATGCCACTTCAAGAGATTTCCACGACGTGCACGCGCGAGAACTTAACTGAAGTAGTTGAAGGAGATCGCAATTCTCGCGCATGCGTCATGGAAATCTCTTGAAGTCTCGTTTCAGGCCTACAAGGAAGAAAAGGAATAGTCGAATAAAGTCGTTATTTTTGTTTGTTTTTTCGCACAAAAAGTATTCTCGTCGCTTGATAAACTTATAGTTGAGCCACTGTTGTGACATGGAATATTTAAACATTTTCTTTAATGACTTTCTGGGCCGTCCGGTGTCATTCCCTTAGGGAGCCTATGGAGGAGTGATCAACCTCTCAGATTTAATCATAAATATCTTCATTTGTGTTCCGAAGACGAACGAAGGTCTTACGGGGTTGGTACAGCATGGGGGTGAGTAATTAATGACTTAATTTTCATTTTTGGGTGAAGTAACCCTTTAAGTGCTTTGTTCTAATCGCGATATGCAATAGTGTCTGTTTAAATATGAACCGCGTGTCTGTGTGTTAATAAATGAACGGCACAGATGCGTGCTGTTGTTTACTACAGAACAGCTTGCATTTGTGCCATATAAGCAACGTATTAAACTGCAAATTAACATTTATATGGTAATATATCATAAAAACGATATGTTACAGACGGAATATGAATGTTTAGACAAGATTTCGTTGATTAGTTTTGGATAGATTATAAAGTTTTTACTATAAAAAAGACTACAGTCACATCAAATAAGCTTTTGTTCGCCAATTTCTGCGCATATGTTAAATATATGGTATGGGATGTTTTGTCAAAAATAAAGTATATTGAATTATCAACTAAGATGTTTTTATATTGTTTGTTCCAATATTCAAACTAATGAATACTTAACTTTGAAATAGGCTTGAAAAGATTACACTTGAAATATGGGTAAAATTGTAATTGTTGTCGATTTACATGAGAAAACTTTTTAATAAAACAGCAAAAAATATATTTACAAGGTAGATGTAAGCAACATCTTAATAGGTCAATATAAGCCTTCTCATTAAATTATTTATTATTGTTTTTTATTAGTGACACATTTGGGGAGAGGATATATTCCAAAACTTTCTGAAAATACAGTACGAGAATTAACTGCATAGTTACTAGAAATGTTTACCTTGGATATTATACAATTTGCATGCTTACAAAATAAGTCCTCACATTCTTTCTTGTGGTACCCAGTGACTCACCTGAATGAAAGGCTCATTATGCAGGTCTTTGTCTTCTCAGGTGTGAATCAGAGCATTATTTTGATGATATTGTTTTATGTGAATGATTAGGCAGGATGATTTTCAGATCATTTTGAAGCAAAAACTCAAGGTGACAACAGCCATTAGTCAAAAGTCTTGTGGACACATATTTAGTATGTGTTTTGGGGCCTTATTTCAGAAACTTTAATTTTTAGTTTTTTCAATAACCATGCATAAACAGTCTCTCAAAAATACAAACATGTAGATACATCTTGCTCACATATTATGATAGCCCTGTTTGTGCTAAATAGAGTGCAATTACACCTTTGCCATTAATATGTTTGTAAGCAACAAAAAAGCACAAATGTCAGGGCATATCAAAACAAATCTCAAGGACCCCAAAAACACCTTAGACCCCAGAGGGTTAATCAAACAACATAAGACAAGGAAATCCCTCACTGCTCTTGACTAAATAGCTTTTGTAACTTTAATAATGATTCATTTTCATTCACTGAATATTATATGCAGTTATTTATTTACATGTGATTACTTTATTCAATTTCTGTACCTGAAGACTACTGTTAGATATCTGAAAAGCTTAAAAAGCACAGTTTATTTTATTTGTATCTTTGCTCTATTGTATTTATTTTATTTATTTGTGGCTGTTGCTTGTCGTTTGATGACTATTTTTATTTGACAGCAGGCAAACAGTCAGTTTTTTCCTTGAACATAGCACATAGTGAACCGTACCGAAACAGTGAGCCTAAAACAGTGATAAAAACTAAACCATAAGCAATTTGAACAGTTAATAGAGAAAGAAAGAACAACCATGATAGACAACAAAAAAACTGGAACATTTGCATTTGGCTTAAAGGCACAAACAGTTCACAGAAATATACAAATGCAACAGAAAGGAAGTATTTTTTATCCTCTAGTCTAATTCTTGTTATGTAATGGGGCAGCAAATGTCACATTAGATTCATCTGCAAAAAGAGTGTCTGCAATATTACACCAATGCGATAACTTCACATTAAAATAGTATTTTGATTTGGTGCATACAGTACACACAAGCAGAAATAGCTATAAATAAGGTTTGTTGCTACTCACCACTGTTCAGGGTCTCCACACGCAGGGGCATTCCAGACTGGGCCAGTGCAATGAGCTTCAGTGCAATGTAGAACTGACTCCGACCGAAATGACCGAGACGTGTGGCCCCACAAAGTTCAGTAATCTAAGACAATGGAAACAAGACTTTCAATGAGATAAACTGACCATAACATCTACAAAAAAAAAGGTGAACGTACAATAACATGACCAGAGGTGAATATAAGTTAATGAAGTAGGCCTAAATGCACATAAAAATACAATATTCAGCAAAGGACTAAAAATAACTAGCTAAATAACTTTAATATTTGAATGACTCCAGTTCCTCCAGTCTTCAGTGTCACATGATCCTTCAAAAATCATTCTAATACACTGCTTTGGAGCTCAAGAAAAAAAAATATCTTATTATCAGTGTTGAAACAGTGGTTCTGCTTCATATATATGTGGAAACTGCAATACACTCAGGAGTCTTTGATGAAGAGAAAGTTTAAAAGAACAGTTGTTGTTTGAAATAAAAATATTTTGTAACATTATAAATGTACTTGCTGTGTTTTGATCAATCTTGATGAATAACAGTATTAATTAGTTCTTTAAAATAAAAAATATATATTACTGACCCCAAACTTTTGAACAGTAGTGTATGTATGTTACAGGCCAGGCATAAAATGAAACACTTAAATGTATACATATGTAACAAGGGGTCTCTGCTCTCCATCTCTCTATCCACCAAGGGTCCCTAAAATTAGAGAACAGTATGGCCAAGCATTCACCAATAAAAGCAGCCTAACCAATACAACTCACTAAAAAAAAAAAAAAAAAAAAATTATATATATATATATATATATATATATATATATATATATATATATATATATATATATATATATATATATATTTAATACACATCACTGTGCCTACTTGACTGAGTAACAGTTTTCAATCTTAAATGCTAAATACTGATATAAAAATTAATGAAACATGAGAAATCAGAGTAAAACATATAACAAAACACTAATATCTCACAAGTAAACCTTCAATGAAATGCCCTTCTGTCAATTACTTTAGTATTACAGATCAATAAATCTGTTGCTCAGACAATAACAATATAACAATATGTAATTGTAACTAGCAACTCATGGACACACCCCTTCACCAAACTTTGGCCAAAGATCTAGAAGCAACTAAACTAAGAAGACCACAAGTTTTTGAAATGTTCATGCTCTAACAATACCCTACCAACAGATGAGTGTTAGCAAATAAGCACCGAGAGATGAAACAAAAACATCTCTATGACATTTCAAGAACCATCAACCATCCATGTAAGGGGTCTCCCAAAAGAAGCGTGACAGTAGTTCTGGATCAGCTGTAATACAGTTAATAAGTTTGAATGATGTCTAATTCCCTAAATAAAATATCACACATTATGCATAACAACACCAAACCTTCTTCGTGTTTGTTATTAATACTATCAAGTGAGAAAAACACATTTCAAGAGTCATCAACCTAATGGATTTCCTGACATAAGCAGAAAAATACAATTTATGCTCATATTTAAGAGGAAGCAGGCACAACTAATAAGTCTACAGACTTGCACAACAGGAAACAAAGTTTAACACTACAGATGCATCACCAGTTCATCTGTGCAACTCGTCAACAATGAGATTGATTCATCATTCCGGTCTAAATACATCGCCCATATGATCCATTAGAGTCCTTGGCATGTCTGAGACGATGAACTCAAGTCATCAATTCGATTTACTAACGTGTATAAGCATAACAACACATATCTGCTGACTAATACACACATATCTGAATTAGATGCATACTCTAACGTTACCTGAAGCACCACTTCGTTTGAGAGCTGGGCCGCCCGGAAGAGGTCGAGAACTTTGCCATTGGAAGCCACTTTCTTGGTGTTATCGACATCACAGGAGAGGAAGAGTTCAGAGTAATATTTCTGTTCGACATCGCTCAGTGTTAAACTCTCCATCGTGGCATCAAACCCGCAGCTGGTGGCTTCACCTTATCAGGCCAGCGTCTTGGCTTTCGGTTTATGAGCAAGACAAAAAAAAACTAGCAAAACACAAGTAATATCCTTCTATGAATTGGAAGGACACGAAAAATGATGCTTTGGGGTGCTTGTTGTTTTTATGTACCGTTAGTCGCTGTCTTTGCTCTTGTCTTTTGGCCCTCGCAAAGTCAACCAAACTAATAAAGCCTGGGACGTTAGAATTCAGAGGTAACAACGTCGAGACTTGGTTCCGCTGTTGCGCTGGCTCTTTAAGAGCTGGATATGGCCGTCGGTGGAACAGTGGAGCTCGTGTAGCCGCGGAGTGATGTTAGGAATAAAGTTTCGGGCTCTTCGGACTGCTTCCCTCTGCAGACAGCGCCGCCATTCCTGGACCCCGTGACGTCATGGCCCAGGCGCGGAGGACCCGGATGGAGTGTGGCGTCACAGATGTGCCGTCAGCTATCGTGTTTCAAAAATCTGCTGCTTCATATCAAAAAGCAAATTCGGCTAATCTAAACCATGTTCTACTATTTTACAACTGTTTCGTTTATTTTGTTTCTTAAATATATTGGGGATAAGTATAATGAAATCCTGTATTTCATAGTATTGCAAGTTATTTATTACTGTGATTTAACTTAGGCTAATACATTTTTTAACAATTATATCTTAAATTGAGACAAAATTTATTATTGTATGGTACTGTATTAAATCTGTAGGGGTGTATAAATATATTAGGCTACCTTACGTTTGTTGTTGTTTTTCTGTAGCAGATTTTAGAAATGTGTATATTACTTTAAAATAATTTTGCTAACAGACAAAGATATACTTGATAACATTTAGCATGACATGCATTATGTGTGTATATATACATATATATCTCGATCAACTGCCTTTAAATAAACTGCTCAGTCAGCAGCGCGATATCCTACAAGTAGCAACATCTATATGGAAGGCCATTAGGGCCAAAACGTGTGAAACTGTCGTGTTAACGCGTAATTACGCGTTAACACGTCATTTACGTGTTAACGCGTCATTTACGTGTTAACACGTAATTATGCGTTAACACGTCATTTGCGTGTTAACACGTATATTACTGGACATTAGCACAGCACCCCCTACTGGTTTTTTTATTTGCTCAAACACACAGAACTTTAATGTTTTTCATGTGTAAATACATGTTGAACAATGTCTATTTATGTAAATTGTGTAAGGATAATTAGACATTTCTCCAAAATAATTTAACATTATTTGTTAGAGAGCCCCTTATGGCACCCTTAAGCCTCTTGAATCATTGTTTTGCAGTGTTTTTAGAAGTTATATATATATATATATATATACTACCGGTCAAAAGTTTGGGGTCGGTGAGATTTTTTTATGTTTTTAAAAGAAGTCTCTTCTGCTCACCAAGGCTGCAATTATTTGATAAAAAAAAAAACAAAAAAAACAGTAATATTGTGAAATATTATTACAATTTAAAACAGTGGTTTTCTATGTGAATATATAGTAAAGTGTAATTTATTCATGTGATCAAAGCTGAATTTACAGCATCATTACATTACATCAATAAAGTCTTCAGTGTCACATGATCCTACAGAAATTATTATAATATGATGCTCAATAAACATTTATGATTATTATCCATGTTGAAAACAGTTTTTTACATTTTTATTTCAGGATTCTTTGATGAATAGAAAAGTTCAAAAGAACAGAATTGATCTGAAATGGAAAGCTTTTGTAACTTTAATCACTACCATTCAAAAGTTTGGGGTCAGTAAGAATTTATTTTTGGGGGAAAAGAAAAGAAATTAGAAAATACTTTTATTCATCAAGGATGAGTTAAATTGATCAAAAGTTACAGTAAAGACATTTATAATGTTAGAAAAGATTATATTTGAAACAAATGCTGTTCTTTTGAACTTTCTATTCATCATAGAATCCTGAAATAAAAATGTAAAAAACTGTTTACACAATAATGCACACTTCATGCATTACTGCATTACTTCAAATACTAGTTACTTATGGAGCGAATTATGTGCCAATATTAAACAAACAAATCCAGCATTTTGAAAACAAACTCTTTCTGCTTTTGCAAAAGAAAACTCGACTCTCAAACAAATAGAAAGCAATTTGCAAAAACAAAGGTCAATTTGAGCGAAAATGCAGTGGAATAGCCAATAATGTGTTTTACAATATAAATAAATGAGCCCAGATAATGTCACAAATAAATACAAACCATCCAACAAATTGAATGTAACCTTTGAACAAATACCAAATAAGTGCATACAAATGCATATCTATCTATCAGGCACTGGCGCCAGGATTCCAGGTTTGGATGGGCCAGACCAATTGTAGCCTATATATATGTGTGTGTGTGTGTGTGTGTGTGTGTGTATATATATATCTTGATTAGAAGATGCTACACTTTATTGGCTTTTTATTAGTAACTACTGTAAGAATCATGGTAACAAACTAGTCATAGCAATTACTAATTATTTTTATTCTAAAGTGAATTGTTACTTACTAAATACTTCTAAAGAAATTTTCTAAAAGTAGGCCTACTATTTAAAAAAGTTCACCAAACATCTCAAACGCTTGAAATGACTTTTGTGTTTGGTTGCACAAATCATGACTAGATCATGTAGTAACACTTGATTCATTACTAGTTAGTTCCCATGATCTTCACTTTAGAATATGGATCCAAATAATTAATTCCCAAGTATGAAGTACCACTTTCATCTGTGGTCTATTAGCTTACTAATTCGTTAATCTATATGTTAATCGTTATATTGTTAATAAACTTTTTCAGTAGTTCTCTGGGAAGCATTAAAAAAATAGTTATTGATTAGTTAATAGTGAACTACCACTTTCATCTGTGCGCTATTACTTACTAGTCAGTTAATAGTTTCTTGTTAGTTAGGCCTATGTGATGAGGTTAGAGAGGACTCAAAAGCGAGAGTGACAATCACAGTTCTTTAATAGAATCAAAATGTCAGACCACAGGTAATCCAAACTGAAAGTTCAATAATAATCAGCAACCGAAGAAACCAGTAGAACTGCCAAAATCACATGAACATAAATCTCCTCTGTGGTAGGGACGAACAGAAGGCTGGTGAAGCAGCGGTTCTCGTAACTCACGGAGAAACAGATGGAGCTGGATACAGGTGACGAGCACGGAGCAGGTAATCAGCTTCAGCCTTAAGCAGGTTCTGTGGATGTACAATGACGAGCACAGAGTAATTCCAGCAGTAGAAGTTATTCCACAGGACAGGACAGGACAGGACAGAGAAAGACTCTGGTAAATGAGTATCTGAGACATCAACCAATCTGACAACAAGACAGGGAAAGAGAGGGTTAGAAGAAGCCAAGATAATGAGAGGAGATGAGGAACAGTTGGAGAGGAATGAGCATAATGAAAAGTGATAACAGCTGTCAGTATGAAGGTGAAAGCGAGATGTGTGTGTGTGTGTGTGTGTGTGTGTGTGTGTGTGTGTGTGTGTGTGTGTGTGTGTATGTGTGTGACTAGCAGAGAGAGACAGAGAAGGAGACATGACAAGTTAATAATAGTTAGCTTGTTAATATTGTGTTACTCATTGGTTCTTGTGTAGTTATTCATTAACGAAGGAACCGTATTCTAAAGTGTTACCCTATCGTTCTATCGTTCTATAGTCTATAAAATAAAACTATAAAAATAATATAAAAATCAACACAATAAACTTTTGTGACCAGATTAAACCCATTTTCTCTTTTAAGGACTTTTTTTTACATCATTGATATCGATAGTTTAAATTATCTTGTTTTAAATAGGCCTACCATATAACATATATTTTTAATATGGGTTAAGACGACATTCACTTAGGCTAGCCAATGTATAGCTATAACTCGCTGTTAACAGTCATATCACATGGGGGGTTAATTGACCAAATATGTAAGTCGAAGATAATTCATAACTCTCTGAAACAACATCAATTCTTATCCAACGGCATCCGTATTTTGATTTATTAGGCTACTACAGATGTATGGCGGGCTGTCGCGCTAATCGCGAACCAACAAACTCATGACAAACTTAAATAAAGTAAAACATAACTATTTCCAACGTATAATAGCCTACAACCCACCGTAATGTTTAACAGTGTTTATTAAAACCGAAAGTATGCTATGTTTTGTGCGGTTTGTTTTTCATACCTGGAAAGAAGTAGGCTATATTCCCGTCTCTGTATTTAGTCTACTAGCAGCAGTACTATATGAAGCGCATCACGGGCGCGCACCCAACTGAAGATGCCTGGTGACGTAGGCTCATCGTACCCATTAGGTAAGCGCTCGTTCACAATCTCATGAATAAGTACAATAAAACGAAGGTGTGCATCACCACATTAATAGTCATGAGAATGATTACAAACAGTTACGACAGGCAATGTCAACGTGACACAACACCTTAATTCTATTTTAATTATTCACGATAGAGTGACCCAAGCACTACGCTGCGCTTACCTCATCAGCCATCATAAGCCAACGACATTGACGGAAGGGTAACCTTGCAGGAAACTGAATATTGTTGTTGTTGTTGTTGTTGTTGTGTGTGTGTGTGTGTGTGTGTGTGCGTGTGTGTGTTTGTGTGTGTGTGTGTGTGATAGATCACGAGTGTAATAGCACTCCAAATCTATCCAACATTTTGGCGAGAATATAGCATAATTTCTTGTTCTGTAATGTAGGCCTATTATCAAAATATATTTTAATAATTGTTGGTCCTATATTCATTGAATAATTTCTCATTTGAATATCCATTGTAAAATGTCATTATAAGGCAGAAGTTCTGTCTGATTTCAATTATTAATATTTCAAGCCACTCTTGTTTTTTATTATTATTATTGCATATGTTTGTCCTTCACAGATTATTCACCCTGTCGTGATTCACAAGCATGAATGGACGGCCTATAATAATTGGATGGCCTAATAACGAACAGTGACCGAGAGGCTGTATGCCTGTTGAGAGAATGCGATACTTGAACAAAGTTGTTTCCTATGCATGCATGCTTATTCTGTCTTCTATTGCCTGTATATTGTTGTATAAAATAATAAACAGCTTATATATATATATATATATATATATATATATATATATATATATATATATATATATATATATGTGTGTGTGTGTGTGTGTGTGTGTGTGTAATGTAATATAATGTGTAAAGTGTAATGTGTGTGCCAGTATATTGTTGTATAAAAAACAGCTTATATGTGTGTGTGTATGTGTGTGTGTGTGTGTCTGCGTGTGTGTGCGTGTGTGTGTGTAATGTCATGTAATGTGTAAAGTGTAATGTGTGTGTGTGTTGTAATACATGTATATATATATATATAACTTCTAAAAACACTGCAAAACAATGATTCAAGAGGCTTAAGGGTGCCATAAGGGGCTCTCTAACAAATAATGTTAAATTATTTTGGAGAAATGTCTAATTATCCTTACACAATTTACATTGTGATTGTGAAAATAGACATTGTTCAACATGTATTTACACATGAAAAACATTAAAGTTCTGTGTGTTTGAGCAAATAAAAAAACCAGTAGGGGGTGCTGTGCTAATGTCCAGTAATATACGTGTTAACACGCAAATGACGTGTTAACGCATTATTACGTGTTAACACGTAAATGACGCGTTAACACGTAAACGACGTGTTAACGCGTAATTACGCGTTAACACGACAGTTTCACACGTTTAGGCCCTAATGGCCTTCCATACATCTATCCATACACTGGGATGGGGCTATCGAGATGAAAAAAATACAGTAGGAGGGGTTATGTCATGGTGTGAGAAGAGTGTGGGTGGGGTTAGTGTTGTAATAGGAGGGGCTAATGATGCAATGGGTTGTTTAGAGTGGGAGGGGTTAGCGGTGTGGTGGGGGGTCATGGCTCAAGAGTTTGTAATTAGGGAATCCGATCTGATAGCCTACGTAACAGATATGTTAACAGGACTTTTTCCACACAGACTCATCATATGCGTTCCAGTCGAGCATCATTGCACTCTAGATTGCGATGGAATGGATTACTTTAATTTTGACTGTGTCTATTGTGATTATTTCTTTTCTTCTTATTTTTGGTAAAAGTCACCCCAATGCTCCTCCATGCATAAGAGGTTGGATACCTTGGTTTGGTGCTGCTTTTGAATTTGGCAAAGCACCTTTGCATTTCATCCAGCAAGCCAGAGCCAAAGTAAGTTTGCCCTTCGAGAAAATGACTTGCATTATATATATATATATATATAAATTACTAATACTAATACTAATTAATTTTCTGAAATTTGATTTCAGTGTTGTTAATTTTTTCCACATAATATATATATATTTTTTTTTAAACGTAAAACTGTATTTAAAAGTCTGCAAATTGTCTGTGGCATAAATCATGCAGGTTTGGTCTGCCAGTGGGTTCAGAAGTCCAGCTCCTCCCATGCAAATTGTGATGAACCTGCTGCACTCAACTATATTATGTGAAAAATTTAAAAGCACAGTGTGGTAATTAAAATTGAAAAAATAACAGATATGCATTATAATTTTATGTTTTACGTTTTCTTTTAATAAAGTTAGACGCATATTATTTAGGGCGGCTATATTATATAACCAATATAATAATTTTAGAAAATGTACACTCAGGCTTTCTATCTAAACAATTTTCTTTGCTTTACCATGCTTGCTTATATTCATAATGCATGCATATTTATTAACATTGTGGGATTGCAAGATTTTTTATTTTTTTTTGTGATGGCTGGCTGTTTATACTTTCATTATCAACTGCAAAAATATTACCCAGACACTGTGCTGGAGCCCTGTGGCCAATCTTGGTGTGTTTTGTTTTTGAGCTGTGCCATACTAACCGAGTTTGAGGACAGCTCAGTTCAGCATCATTAATTTATGCAACTAGGGCAGGAGCTGCACACAGTGGCCTTTTTTGACACAATTTTTGTTCTGGGCACGACTGCCAGTTCTGTGAAAGCATCGACGATAATGAGAGGTTTGCTGAATGGACAACTGCTCTAAAATTCAGTAATTGCTTCTGCCAAAGCAAAAAATCACACACAGTGTTTTCAAGTCATTTAAGGTTCACTGGGGGTCACTAAATAAATTGCCCGTTTTGTACTGTATTTTTTTGTTATCATTTGTATGAAATAGAAATAATAAAATAAAATTCCTAAAACTATAATAGCATATTTTTCCCCCCTAGTATGGACCAGTTTTCACTGTTGTAGCTGCTGGGAAGAGACTGACGTTTGTGACCCTAAATGAGGACTTCCGAGCTTTTTTCACTTCCAAAGATGTTGATTTTGAACAAGCAGTGCAAGAACCTGTTTACAACACAGGTACAATGTTACCAATAAATGCAATCAATTTGAATCTATGTCATTACTCTTTTACACACGTGACCTTAGAACTGACTGAACTCAATATAAGATAAACGTCATCAATATAGTCAGTGATAATGTGATTACTCATGTTAACCTTGTTTGCGTTCCTGTCCAGCTTCTATCAGCAAAGACAGTTTCTTTAAGACCCATCTGACCTGTATCACCATAATCAAGGGCAGACTGACTCCGGGCAACACGGCAATGCTCTCCGCTCATCTCTGTGAAGAATTTAATGACCATTTGGAGAGCCTTGGAAGCAAAGGATCTGGACAGCTAAATGAGCTCATCAAGTATAGTCTTCTTACATCAATTATTTACATTGTGCTAAAGTTCCCCGTCGAGAACAGTAGATACCTTCCATGCATTTTGCAGCAACTGGTTAACACGGAAAGGACAAATTCTGTGCCTAATTATGCCACTGCATATCATTAGATTATGCTTATGATAGGTAGAGTATAATATATTATAATCCGCTACATTAATCCTGCAATCTGAGAAGATAAATTCAAGTAAAAATTGTTCTTTAAAACTGATTTAGACACTTCTTAACTTGTTTTCAGGAGTGTTATGTATCCAGCAGTGATGTGTAACTTACTGGGTAGATGTAACTCCCCCAGTAGTGCCCTATCCAGGCAGGAGTTCCTTGAGAAGTTCACAACATATGATGATGGATTTGAGTATGGCTCCCAACTCCCAGACATGTTCCTGAAGTATGTGAGCAGTACTGCCACAATATGACTGACAACTGCAACACAATTAGTCTCCTTAATCATGTTTCCACAAGCTATTTAAAATGATACTCGACTGAAGGTCTTCCATATCTACATATATTTCTTAAATGCATTCAAAATATCTATAGCCAAAGAGGTAAACGATGTTTCTTTTCTGTCTTCAGGGAATGGGCAAACTCAAAGCAATGGCTCATTTCTCTGCTAAGAAATATGGTTGCCAACGCAGAGGAGACTCTCTACAGTGAGAGTAATGGAAAGGTAATATAGGTAATCTATACCAAAAATTCCTTCACATGTTGATGATAAAACAACCATGGCCTTTATGGGGATCTTAATTTTTTTTTTTTAAATCCCTGGAAACCGAAATGGAGTGCTTATAACTGTTTCACTCAGTACTGTCAAAAACTTATTTAAATTTTTACTTAAGATGTTGATCTCAAAACATATGGCATAGAGTCTAATGCCAAACTGAATAGTTCCTTACTGAAATGTTAAATGTATAAATGTATGAACATGTTTGCACAATAGAGGGAGCTAAAGAGTTTCAGTCAGGCTTCCAAGCCTTTTTTGTAGGACGATAAGACATTTGAAATTTCAGTTTTGTTCTTCTCATTATCATATATATATTTGGAATCAGCATAATAGACTCATTCTATCTGCGGTACCTGGTCATTGTGTAAAGGAATAGTGTACCCAAAAATGTAAATTCTGTTACTCACCCTCATGTCATTCCAAAGTAAACCTGTATTAGTTTTTGAAGACAGTTGGTAACAAAATAGATTTGGTTCCCATTGACTTCTATTGTACGGACAAAAAATATAATGGAATTCAATGGGAATTAAAACTGTTTGGTTATCAACATTCTTTAAAATATCTTCTTTTGTGTTCAGCAGAAGAAAGAACGGCATACAGGTTTGCAATGATGAGGGTGAGTAAAGGATGACAGATTTTTCATTTTTTGGTGAACTATCCCTTTAATAATGCAATTAAAGCCAAAGAGTTCCTAATCTGTCACTGTTTCTCCTTAGACTTTACTACAGCACCTGACTACTTCAGTACCTGACAAATATCTACCAAATTATGGTTTACTTTTGCTTTGGGCTTCCCTGGCAAATGCTATCCCAGTAAGTGAGAGGTTTATGTCAGTGATGGTGTGAACCCAGATTAACAGATGAACAGAATGTTACTGAGACCAAACGTTTCACTTTTTTCTAGATAACATTTTGGACCATTGCTTTTATTGTGTCCAATCCTGAAGTGTATAAGATTGCAATGGATCAGATCAGCACTGCCCTCGGTGACAAAGGTAAAAACAAATCTGTCAAAACAAAGGGGTTTCTATGTTTATAGCCCCTCCCATACTCTCAGCCAACATTAGACAAAAAGCCTGATATACAGTATTTGGTAGCACTTTATAATTGCTTTCATTATAAACATAAACTAACTTCAAAAATGTGGGTTTCTATAAGATTTTCCAATGCTTTTGACTTTTTGTAGTCTCTTATGCTCACCAAGGCTGCATTTATTTAATAAAATACAGTATATATAGTTTTTTATTTTTAATATATTTTAAAATGTAAATTATTCCTGTGATGGCAAAGCTGAATTTTCAGCATCATTACTCCAGTCTTCAGTGTCACATGATCCTTCAGAAATCATTCTAATATGCTGATTTGCTGCTCAAGAAACTATACATTACACAGTTATATTATGCTCTTTCTCTCAATATTTGGGACCACTTATTCCTGAATTTCCTCACAAATCCACTAGAGGACAGCAAGCTCTCATGCATTGTGTTTTTCAAGCCTTACATTTAAGTATCATTTTTTTCTGTCAAATCTGTTCAGAAAATAAGATTAATATTTCCATATGCACTAATAATCATTATTAGCATGTTATCAAAAGGAATCATATGCACCTCTGTATGCATAACGCAAAAGCACATGACAGTTAAATAGGATATAATAAAAATGTTTCATTGTGAATTAGACATTCTCTTAAGCACACATCAGTAGTACTTAAGGCTATGGATAGTCACTATAGTGCTTGTGTGTTTGCTTTGCATTTAAGACAAGGAGAAGACAAAGGTGACCCTAGATGACTTACAGCGGATGCCATATGTGAAGTGGTGTATCATGGAAGGCATTCGGCTGAGGGCCCCTGGAGCCATCACTCGTAAAGTAGTGCGACCTCTCAAATTACAGGTTAGCCATGACAGATTATTCAGTGTACAATCAAAAATTTTTTTTCAGTGTTTCTCTTGGATTCATGCAGAACAAATACTATAGTAGCACATAGATAAACAGCATCTTTCCTGTGTTTTAATATAAACCATGAATACAATAAGGAGAGAGAGAGAGAGACTCTATTCAATATCTACATCAATGATCTGGCATCAGCACTGGAGAGCTGTACTGTGCCCGGCCTCACTCTACACCACACACAGGCCAGGGGTCAGAGGTCAGATGTCTGCTGTACGCGGATGATCTGGTCCTGCTGTCCCGCACACCTGAGGGCCTTCAGCAGAGCCTGTCCCTGCTGGAACAATACTGTCACGACTAGGCCAGATCTCAGGAACACAAACACCAGTTCCTGTATAAAGGCCAGGTCTTGCAGCACAGCACGAGCTATAGCTATCTGGGCATCGACATCAGCGCTTCGGGACGCTTCGGTTTGGCTGTCAAAACTCTGAGTGAAAAGGCTCGGAGGGCTTTTTATGCAATAAAATCACGATGCGGGCACTTAAAATTACCCATTAAAACCTGGATAAAATGATATAATTCAATAATTAAACCAATCCTTCTATATGGATGTGAAATTTGGGGACCAGTACTAAATTTAAAAAATGGGATGGAACATCAGTAGAGAAACTACAATTGGAAATTGCCAAAAATATTTTAGGGGTTCACCGAAACACATCCACTGCCTCCTGGAGGGCTGAGCTAGGCCTGTACCCGCTGAACATCGAGATCCAGAAGAGATGTGTTCAGTTCTGGCATCACCTCCATCAGTCTGAAACAGAGTCAGTCCAATATAAAGCCCTCCTCGCCAATGAAAGCTTAGCAGAACCTCATCCTCTAAACACACTCGCTCTTCAACTCGTCCATCAGACTACACTCCCCAATGACCACAGCTGCAAGCCCCAAAACTATTGCTAAAGAAATCCACACACATCTAAAAGACACTCATGATCAATCACTAAAAGCAAGTTTTGACCTCCAAAATAAACTCCAATGTTACTCGACCCTCAATAGAACCACTAAATTGGCCAGCTATCTATTTAATAAAACATTTTAAAGAAAGACAAATCCTCTCCAAATATAGATTAAGTGACCATAATCTAGAGATAGAGAGAGGAAGACATAGACAAACATGGACAGAGAGAGAGCAGAGGATCTGTAGACACTGTGATCTGCAACAGATAGAGGATGAGGAACATTTTCTGCTCTTCTGTTCCAAATATAACAATGTAAGAGAAAGTTTTCTGCCCAGATTTGAAACCTTAATTCCATCATTCTCTGAACTGAGTGACACTGAAAAAATGTCCTTCTTACTCGGAGAAAATGATGGTACTGCACTAGCGGCTAAGTGTTAGCTATTCACAACGCCAGAGACAGCTTATTCTCTTGAGACCCACTGTATTTATTCATTGTGTTTATTTTTCTATTTATTTCTATGCCACATATGACATGATCTATACATGTATGTTTTGTTTGTTTGTTTTATTATTTAGATATATGTTGATGCTTTGGCAACATTGTGTTACACAGTCATGCTAATAAAGCAAATTTTAAATTGAAATTGAGAGAGAGAGAGAGAGACCGAGAGAGAGAGAGATCTGCCTCACACAGGCTACAAAGCAAACAGGCTTTCTGTCAGCTAAAAAGGAACTGTATTTATGTATGTGTGTTTTCTGCTTTCAGAATTATATTATCCCACCTGGAGACATGCTGATGTTGTCTCCTTACTGGGCTCACCGAAACCCCAAGTATTTCCCAGACCCGGAAGATTTCAAACCTGTGAGTTACTTCACCTTTCTGAATGACCTCAGCCACAGGATGAGGTTAACCCAAATTCCACTATAAACCAAAATAAAATCGACACAAGACACATGCTCATAAAATGCCTTTTCCCCAGCAAGTAAAGTGCTTTACTATTAAATGTTCCTGCACTTTTTGAGGAGTCTTTTTACATCGTTTTTTTTTTTTTTTTGCTCTGAGGTATCAAAGATAGAACCGGCATCTCCTTTATTAGTATTTCAATAAAACTTCCTTCCAGTTTGTCTGGCAAGCTGTGGAGTGCTGGTCACAATGTGCTTGAAAACTCCAGCTGTGCTCCATTAAAACAGGAATAATAGGCCTGACAGTTATCTTCACAATTAACCTTCCGGCAAACGCCTATAGAGATTCCATTACATTTCTGTCTACTAATGTCTTGAAAGAAATTGCATCACTCACAGACTGTAAGACCTACATCTATACTGTAAAGCCACTCTGTTAGTAAAAACTCTCTCTCTCTAACAGTGGAAATGCACTAAAATATTTTACACACTGAATGGACTTTTTGACCAATTCAAAAGTTGCTTTAATTTTGTCGGCTTTTGAGTTGCTAATGCAACTCGAGGAATTATTGATTTGTGCGCACAATAAAGCCGCATTAGTGAACGGATGGACATTGCATTGAAAGTTATTCAGAGATTACTATAAATATGTCTTGTTATTAAATTAAACCTTGGAGTGCTGGAAGACGGGCTCTGTTGGTGTATTCTGGACTGGCCCTCGTCTGAGTGGATTATTTTTAATGAAACTTTTCTTCCCACAGGAACGATGGGAAAAGGCAGATTTAGAAAAGAATGTCCTCTTGGAAGGGTTTGTGGCATTTGGAGGGGGGAAAAATCAGTGCCCAGGAAGGTTAGAAAAACTGTTGTGTTTATACGAAATAATCTTTGTGTACACTTGACATTTAATAAACTTCATTAAATGGAGGAAAGCATTACATGCAATTAAGTATATAAATACTATAATTTAATATTTTTTTCATGTATTATAGATAAAATTGTTTAACTGTAAAATATATATATAATTTTCAGGATTTTGTCAAACGTTTGCTACTGAAAGTGTAAAAGACAACATATTGCAACACATTGATTGTTTTTATAACAATATTTTCATCCTTAACATCCTCCACATAAACCACAATGGTGACAACCACATATTTAAGGAAAAAGATGCACTTGACAGTTGACACACATCACTTATTACTCAAAGGGGCAACAAACACAACCACCAGTGCCAACACAATAAACAGTCTAATGACTTGCAGATTTAAATATGCCACTGGATGCTGGGAAACAATTCCATGAAATTCAATTTGAACTTATTTTAACTAATGAAATACTGAGGAGCAAATATTTTTTTTAAATGAATATTTTCATGCATCATAGTGCTTTATCATTGTTTCTTTTTCCTTTGACAGCTGTTCTTTGTCTGAACTTCGCACAGATTACACAATTGAACTTGATCTTTCATGAAGTCAGTTTAGAGATGTTAGGGCTTTCATGAGATGCACATCTGGCTGCATTTTAGTTCCTTTTCCAGTCAAGCACGTACAGCTCCAGGTTACTTGAATGGGGAAAGACTGAAATCTATAGAAACCTTAGTCAAGATTACATTTAACTAAGCAATAAAAAAATAGCAATAAAATCTGACAACAATAGTATCATAATAATTCACTTAAATAATGCAAAAAAAAAAAAAATTCCCCCCAGGTTAAAGGTACAGTAAGAAACAGTGAGAAACACTTGATATCTGAAATCGACTAGTGCTGTCAATCGATTAAAAAATTTATCACACAGTTTTTTCTGTAATTAATCGCACCTACATTTTTATCTTGTAATACTTTCATGTAGAAACAACAACAAACTAAAGAATGACGAACTAACAACTAGGAAGAACAAAAAATTAACAAACATCCAGAATATACAAGCAAGAGTTTGTTGTTAGTCGCCAGCAGCACACCAGCCCCAGACAAACAATGACACTCAAAACTGTCCTATTATAGTACAACAACATATCTTGGTTCTGTTAAAAATAGCAAAACCAATAATACTCATATGTAGAGCTGAAACAATGCCATCTCAGGGCGTTTTCAGGCTTTCCCGCTTAGGTCTCTTCCGTGCTGGAAAGCTTTTCTAATATAAACGCGGGTCCTAAAGCTCTTCCCTGATCATAATCATTCTTGTCCAGTGATATTGCTCTGACCTTTTCTCTTTTGCAATGTCTCTCAGCCATCTCTCTTTCTACAGTCTTTCTTCAAATCTCTCTCTTGCTCATTCTCTGTCCTCCCCAATCATGAGTGGACACGCCCCCTACTTCTGATTGGCTACTAGTGTTTTGGGGTGCTCGGTCTGATTCACTTTCAACAGCGTTTCTCAGAAATCGCTTATAGCACCTTTAATGCTCTCGGGGGCTGTTTTTGCCTTCAAGGTTTGGTCAGAGTCTTTAGCCTGTAGCAGGAACACTACGGGTTGTACTTGGCCTATAGCAAATGCCACAAGCTGCACCAGCCCATCTTTTCCCCTTTGGCTCTATTGATGAGAATGTCAGTTCCCTTGGGTTATTTACACCAAGGCTGGCACGATAAGTTCATAGCTGTTACCACCTAGAACTTTGCCAGCGTGTGATTCGATTTACAGGTGATGCTTGTAAATAATGGAGCTGCATTATTGATAGTGTGCTCTATGGCCCCATTCCTGGTATAGTGCCATGTTGATATAAATCCATGTCACTGCTTTTATGTTGCACTGAGCGTTCTTGGCCCTAATGTCCCAGCCCTTTGGGCCCCGGCAAATGGCATCATCAAGACCACGGGGAGTGTGCGGCCTGGGTCAGTATGACGTTAAAGACTGGAAGAACTTTCCCAGCTGCACAGAAAGATCAAAAGCATAGGCACAGACCAGTGACCTTTCGAGACCCTCCAGAACAGATGCATCTATGATAATCGGTCTGGGAATATATGAGATGGAGAAACAGACAACAAAAAAGTAAGAGAGAGGTGGAGTAATATAGAGAGGAAGGCAGATGTATATTGGGAGCTAATAAAAAAAATGAAATCATGAATTATTTAAACAAATATAAAACATTTTTTATTATGCATAGCACCAGTGTTGGGGAAAGTTACTTTTAAATGCAAATGTAAAGGCCCTTTCAAACAAAAGTTAAATAAATAAGCCTCAGGCTGAAGGAAATGTAAATTTACGCCTGTACAGTAGAAGGTGCAAACAAACCTTTCAGTTTTGCAGCCATCCTGGATTGCAGAAGAATAGGACACAGGAGTTCAACACTTTTATTTCAGCAATATCAACTACATAAAAAGTAAACTACAATTAGATGTTTCTCTAAAGTCATTTTTGCTTATTGGTTTGGTTGAATTGGATCATCAAAGGCACTGGTTAATAAAGTGAGAGTAAATACATAAAGTAGTTGTGTTGTTTAACATTTCACTATTGCCGGTTTGCGTAATATTCTGAGTTAGAATTTTACTGTTTTTATTCATTTTGAGGAATACTAAATCTGTATACTAATACTATACTAATACTGTAAGTGAAATAAGTAAATGCATGCTCACATTTAGTCTAGAACTACATTTACACAGCGTACACCTGCACCTCACTCCCGATTTCTCTCAACAATGGGAACAGGAGTGGTGTCAGTTAATAATTGTGAAAACAAAGAACTTGTGTTACTTATTTGAAAGAGATATTTTGTTGTACATTTAGAAATAATGCATTACTTTACTAGTTACTTGGAAAAATTATCTGATTACATAACTCGCATTACATTACACCAACACTTCATAGCACCATTTATAGGGGTCAACGGATGCAAAATTCACTTTTATATGGTGTTTGCATATAAATGTGTCTTTGCAGTGTGTGGACACAACCACCATACATTGAAAACATCCATTCACTCCTTTTTTTTAATCCTCAAAAAGCCTAAACACTCAATAATCAAGCCGTTTGGATTTTCTGAGCAATATGATGTCATGTTGCTCATGCTCCACCCATGACCACTGACGGACTGTCCTGTATTAGCATATTTCCGCCCTCAGCCATACTGTCCGCCAAGGCAGCACTTTATGTGTCGACACGCCCCAAGAAAGAGAGGGGTGGGGTTCGCAGTTGCTCACTATCATTTAAAGAGACATGCACTGAAACGGGTTGCTGTGAACAGAGCTGTTTTTGAGGAGGTAAAAAGGGTGTTGTTGTACACAACCATTGAGAAATTTTAACCAAAGTATGTTACAATCTTTACATGAAGACCCTAAAGAATCATACCAACTTGTGGATAATGGGCATCCGATGACCCCTTTAACATCACGACGATCACATTCTCTCTGGAATAATTTAAAATGCCATTGAAATATTCAATCTATGCTTACCAACTTCCTGCATCAAATGGCACATTGTCATAAGGCGGCTCTGTAATGATTTCTCAGGCTTGTGCAGATCTCTCAGCTGGACATGGCCATAAATTAGTACACTGAGTGTGGCACACGCACACCCACGTATTTCATTTTTCTCACTCAATCTGATTTGATTTTGATCATTTTAGGAGATTGCTACTTGCGTCACTAACACAGTGCCCCTGAATGAGTCACGGCCCTCAAGGTTATTTGGGATGATTATTTCAAGAATCATGACTTGCATCTCTCGCCCTCCCTTTATTGCCTGGCATTATTCCTTTCTCTGTCTCACCCAGGAATCTTTCATTCTTGCACTCTGCTGCATCTAATATTCCTCTCCTTCCCTCCGCCAAACAAGGCCACTGTGGCTATGAATGCACCTGGAATTTGAACGCAATACAAGACATTCATTCACATTTTGCTTTTCTCCCTGCAATTTCAATCACAGTTTTCCCAGTATTCAGCAGCACTTGAGGGAGGGAGGCAGCTAGACAGCATGCAATATTCCATTAGCATACTAATACACATGCTATTCAAGCCGGCTTGTGAAGTGATGAGCAGAGTGATGAGTTAGCTTCTAGAAAATGTTCTTAATGAGAAAGAGCACATGAAAAAGAAAATGAACCACTTGTTGTTTATTGTGTCATCAGGTGGTACGCCATTATGGAATTGCATATGTTTGTTGCCCTCATCCTCCACAAGTTTGAATTCACCCTGTTGGATCCAGTGCCTAAACCGGTAAGCAGCCATAAGAAAGAGTAACATCCAATAGAAAATGGTAAATAAGCCTTGAAAGAGATGGCTTCAAAGTAGGCATTAGGTTAATCATTTCCAGATGTGTTCCTATGGCAGTATTTACCCAACAAGGGCCCAATCTAATGCTTAAGCACCATCCTGCTCTTTACCCTTGCAATTCTCAGGCCTGACCAAAAATAACTTTGTAAGTTTCGCCCACCAACGACCAAGTTCATTCCAGGAGCGTGAATCTAGATATGAATCATGCATTCATATATGGGTCATACATGTACAGTACCTTTCTTTGGACAGAATCAGGAACAAAATTTCTGTTTTACAGCAACTTGATAAATTGTTGATATTGAAATTTCGGAAACACTTTACAATAAGGTTTCACTTGTTAACATTAGTTAATGTATTAATTAACCATGAGCAACACATTTGTTACTCTATTTGTTCATCTTTGTTAGTAAAATCCAGCTGTTCATTATTTGTTCATGTCAGTTTACAGTGGATTAACTAATGTTAACTAATACAACTTTTGATTTTAATAATAAAATGTTAGTAAATGTTTAAATTAACATTAACAAAGATCAATAAATGCTGTAGAAGTGCAGTTCATTATTAGTTCATGTTAACTAATGAAGTTAACTAATGACACCTTATTGTAAAGTGTTAGCGAAATGTCTTTATTTTTACTATCAAACAACATTTAAAATTATGAATAATATTATAAAACAATATATACACTAATGTTCAAAAGCATGCGGTAAAAATTCAGAAAATTCAGCTTTGCCATCACAGGAATAAATTACATTTGAAAATATATTCAAATAGAAAACAGTCATTTTAAATTGTAATAATGTTTCACAATATTACTGTTTTAGTGTATTTTTAATAAAATAAATGAAAGAGACTTCTTTCAAAAACATTAAAAAAATCTCTTGAACGGTGGTGTAGTTACATAGATTTGGATAAAATGCTTAAAAATGCTTTGAAAGTGCAATCATTTGTTTGCAAATGCCATTCGCTTTTATACAGTATTTTTTGCATAATGCAATAAATTCATACATTGTGAAATACTTACTGGGGTTGTACATCACATGTATGTGGTCATTGCACTTGGTAAATGTATCTGCTTCTTGTAGAGCCCTCTGCATTTGGTGGGAACCCAGCAGCCAGATGGACCCTGTACAGTGAGATACAAGCACAGATAGAGCGCATGTGTTCAGAGGGCTGTGCTACAGCTTTAGAGCTCTGTTGACAGTCTTGACATAAGAGATGTGGAGATCAACCGCATAATATCCTTGGCTGAGCTTCAGAGATTCTAAGCATCATGGTGAATGTTAAACAGTGACTTGGACACAGGCAAATACTAAATCAGAAAGTCATACAATGCTAAAGGTAATTTAGGATATTAGTTGTTTATATTACAGTTTTGTTGGGTTTACCATAACTGATGGCATAATAGAGATGATGTATGTCAGAAAGCATGAGGTTGTGGAAATTCCTCTCTCAAACTGAGAGACTTCATCATTTTCAGGATGTATGAAATAAACAAAATGTGATGCCGTATGCGACTGCACTCATATTACAGCTAAACATCTTGTGCATGATATGGACAAAGTAAAGACAAAGTTTTTAGACAATATAGCTAAGTGGAGGTTCTTTTTTGTGAAGCAGAAATATGTAAACACATTATTACATGTATAAACACTGTGCTTCTTTTCTGTAGTGGTGAAAAGGATTGTTTCTATAAACACATCTGTCTAATTGTCTGTGAGTTCTTCATTGCATTTGTGCACACTCATTTTTGGATAAAACATTACTTGACACAAGTTATGGAGCAATTTTGTGTGCGGTGCAAGAATCTTTCATTTGTAAGGCAAACAGAATGTTTACATTAATTAAATATGATGATGTACTTGATTGAATCAATCACTGGATTTGTATACATTTTGGAAGAAGAAAACCCTTTGCGCTGCTTTGCAGTGTTTCAATAAAGAACAAGTTTAATTGTGTTTTGCTGCAGAAGTTTCCTACTTCTTTATATTTCCATTTACTTACCAACCATGTGACTGATTTTGCCATGCAAACATCATCTTTTGTTGATCTTGGAATAACATTTCTGTCAAACAAACATAGCCAAACCTTAAAATCTTATCCACATAAAATCTGAATTTACTTAGGCCTATTGAGCTATAAGTAAATAAAAAATCATTAAATTATGTTAAATAAATCACTGCTGAAATTTTGTTAATATTAGGGCCGTATAATAACAAGCAACAATATAATAAAAGGACCCACTGCGATTTTTTAAAAAGTTCTTACAAGCTGGTTTCCTAGCCTGGCAAATCTGGTCGTCAGCTAAAAAACAAACAGCGTACACCAGCAAACCAGCTTCATTTGTTTCTCTCAGCAGGGTTTCTTTTTTTACTATAGTATAATTAGATATCCACAAACACTATCACATTTTATCGCATTCAACTCACCGCACAATTCAACCCATGCTGTAAGTGTTTTCGAGTCTGACAGGATTCATTTCAAGAAATCTCTGCTTTGCCCTGCACCACATTTACTAAAAACAACCTGCTGAACGAACGTGTCATAGCGCCGCAACATCCAACTGCTGGCGAAACCTCTGACGTAGTTTCGTCAATTTGCATATTCGCTTCTAGGAGAAGGCTATTGGTCCCAGAATCTCCCCCGCGCACGCAGCGCTGCATTTCATTAGTGGGTTGAGCAAACATCATTTGAATGCCGGGAGGCGGTCATTGGTGAATCAAGCTGTCTGCAGTAACGTCAGGAGATTAGTGAATCGCAGCTGGAATGCGAGCTTGATTCACAAAGGCAAGAGAGGGAGACAAAGCCACCGCGCAGAAGATACGCACACCGGACTGCCACATCCCGCACAGGTACCGAAAAACCGTGTCGATTTACTCCATTAGATCATCCTGTATCTGTAGGCTACTGTAGTGCTTTGACAGGTGTTGCTGCTTTTATAAATGCTCAGAGAAGGAGAGAGAGAGGGACAGACAGAGAAAGCGAGAGAGTGTCAAATGAATGCAGTTTTTTTAAGTGTTGTATACTACATACTATTCTACACATAGTAGCCTATATATTATGTTGTATTAACGATAGTGTATACTATAGTATTTACTTTATTCTGCACTGCTTTAATCCTGTATGCATGTCACTTTTTAAAAAATCACTTTCACACGAGTTTATGGGGACTTGGAAAGTCTGCTTTGGTAGTCAGATATGCTTCAATAACCAGCCTTACAATCCTAAAAAGAGTATGCGATACATTTGATGATGCTATTGAATTTGTAATAGTAGCCTAAGCCTAGTTTATGAAGTGCACTCCTTGACCTTGACAGACGCGGCCAGTAGTGTGCTGTATTGACAGTTGCTGGAATTGAAATGTTGATGTGGCATGTTCACCATAAGGGTTTGTTATATTAGTCATCAGACAGAGAGACATGATGAAAATAAACCCTTATTGCGAATAGAAGAAAAGTGAATGTTAGGTGATGACGACAGAGGGACCGCTCCTCTAAGTGATGACTCAAAGGGGATGCAGCAAACAGGTTGCAGTAGACTGTGATTGACACTTACCCTTTTCATTTTGCCCTTTATGCACTGTACAAACAATAGATATTATATATTACAGAGTTATTTATTTTTAAACAGCCAATGTTTGTCCCCAAAGGCTTTTAAAATCTCTTAGTTGTAAATAATAAGGTCATGACATGTACACTGTAATTTACTAGTATAATACCTGTTAGAGCATTTCGTTATACATAATTTTTGAAAGCAATAAATATAATAACGTGACTGTTTTTGAACCTCATTATCTGAGAGACCCCAGGGTCCTTTTTTATAAAAATAAAAACTTAAAAATAAGTTTAATAAAATAAAAATTTCTGATTAGTGTGCACACTAGCCAATTGTCTATTTATAATTGTCGAATGCAGTTTTTCCAGAATATGCTGTATCTCAGATTGACCACATACAAAACAATATTGGAGAGCAATCATATTTCTGAAAATAACCTTCCAAATTGCCAAAATAACATCTGTTAAATGGGTTTTAATTAGGTCATGAAAACAAAAAGAATTTGATTTGGGAAACGAGATTAATAAGAGATTAATTAATAAAGAGATTGGTTATATAATTGTTTGAGTATGTATACACATAATACACACAAAAAAAATGGGGGTCAGAAAGTCAATATTAACAAAGCATACATGAGGGTATTCAAAAATTAACCTGGATTAAACAATATTTAATAGTATACTTGTTTACTGCATTTGTTTGTGTGTACTGTTACTGTTTTCCCCTTTTAGTTTGTATGGCTAAAATGAAGATTTGGTGAATGATATTGATTATTCATTCGGTGAGTTAGGAGGAACCATACATTTCCGATGTTTAGTGACCTTAGTCATGCCAACAAGCAAACATGTCTATACTTTTAGTTAAACAGTATACTTTTTGGCTGAGCTTTAAAGACCATTTCCAAAATTAAAGGCACTTAAAATCTAAAGTTGAGCGCCAATAGCATGCTTATGCTCATGCATAGTTAATGCTCATCCTTATCTCATTCAGGGTCATTGTAATATTGAAATTGATCCCTGTCTGGAAGTCTTCATGTTAATCAAGTTCCTCACAATCTCTGCATTTCATTAGTCCTCGTGCTATTTTTAGCCTCGTTTACACAGGGCAAGAATGAACCAGACAGCTCCAGCCTCTATCTATAGCCTTGAGAGCACGCGTGTGTTAGAGAGCGTGTATGTGTGGCTGGTGATGGGCTATTGATCCCAAAAATAGCTGCGGGAGATTTAACAGTGCGTGTGACACGGGCGACAGTGCTGGCTTTGCCCACGGACCAAGCTTGTCAGGGGGGATCATGGGAAGAAAGGGCATGTGGAAAAGCTCTATGGAAATGGATGCAAGCTGTTCCCCACTTGCCGTTGTTGTTTGTGTGGGCTGACAAGAGACCAGTTCTGCTTTAAGCCCATCACCTAATCTTTTGGTGGAGCATTAGTTACCGAGGCCAGGGGTTAACATCTGCTCGATGGGGTTCTGGGAGGTAACTGTTCTAGTTCCGTGTCACCTGTCGTGAGGACATGCGCCTCCTATGCTGCCTGGGTGTACAGAGAAAATACAGGTCATAAATATCTTAAAGCAACACAAGGAAAACAGGATTTATATATATATCAGCATCAACAGAACGTGAGGGTACTTTAAGTAGCTTTTTTAGTTTTCCCTGTTTTGTAATTAAATAATGTTTAAACAATATATGAGTATACTTATATTATATTCTCTATTTGTTTGCTTTTACTGTTACTGACCCTTTGTATAGCTACAAAGAAAATCTGTTGAATGATATTGATTATTTTTTCTTCAGTTTAGCTCGTTTTTTTTTAGTCAGTCCAGTTCCTGTTTCTGTTCTGTTTCATCCATGTTGTAAGTAGACTGCAAAGTGTAGAATACAGCCTGTAAACAATTGAAAAAAATCATGTGGATTAAACAATATTTAAGAGTATATATACTTTTGTACTTTTGAGTATTGACTGTTTTTGTTTGTTTGCTGTTACTGTTTTCACCAGTTTAATTTGTATATAGCTACAAAGAACATTTGGTGAAAGATATTGATTATTCATTTGGTGAATAAGGAACCATATATTTCTCATGTTTACTGACCTAAGTCATGCCAAAAAGCAAACATGTCAACGGAAAACATTGTAAGTGGACTGTAAATTGTAGAATATATCCTGAAAGCAATTGGTGATATTATAAAAACATCCTCAGATTTGATATGGTTGTGTACCCCTTACAGCCATGAAGGGAGAGCATTTATTTGCCAACATGAGAAGTGCTCCATTCCTCCAGCGGGTTTACCTCCTAGGAGGAGAGGAGCTGGTAGTCCTGCAGTCCACCTTGGGGGAGTCCTCACTGGGAGACAGTTTCCAACAAATCACCGACTTCAATGATCTCCCCATGTCCCTCTTCGCCTGCAACGTCGACCAATCAGTATTTGAAGACCATGAGGGCAAGGTAAGGTTAAATGTAATTACTCATATATAAGTAAAGCTGAAATGGAAGTTCGTTGCGCTAGTGGCACCAAATGGAGTCACAAAAATGATTGTTTCCAAACGGGATTCTAAAAACTTTTCAGCCTCCTCGTTATTCAGATTACAACCTCACATGATTGGTTGAGTTCAAGAGTCAAAGAGCATGAAAAGAAAGGAGAAGAACATTACAAATAAACAATATGTCCCCCTTTAGATAGTTTTAAATGTATTGTGGCACAGTAAAAACCTCATGGAGACTTAGGAACAAAGGCAATTTGATTGGTAGGTATGCTAGAATGCTCCAGTGGAAAAGCAATTCCCTCGACCTGCATTACATGATTTTGAATTAGGCCTCTCCAACCCAATTATCCATGTAGGCCACTTCAGGTGTGAAATTCGGCTTGAGGGCTCTCATCGCCGCTGCTATCTCCTCATTTGCAAACGCTCTAAGGAGTGAGTTTACACCTAGAGGCAAGGGAGTATCTTTCACTATCTTCCACTGCCTATTTGTGGTTTTGCTGCTGGTATGATTTGCTTATGATGACCTATGGCAAAAATATTGACAAAATGCAGATAACTATTATGTTTCTTCCCATATTTTCAGTTCAGCATCTTATTTTCTCACAATAGATACAGATAGAACCAATAGGCTGTATGGCTGATTAAAGCTATCTCATGTAGTAATGAAAAGCTGTAATAGAAGTTACAATGAGCTTTTGGCTTCAACACTTTGGTGATAAAACATGGGAGAAATGTTTGAAGTCACGATGAAACGGAAGTAGCGACAGAGTTTTTCTCCTTTATTGTGACATTATAGATCCAAGTTTAATGGATTATCACAAAAAAAGTGCGGAGACTATTCATCCATTGATTGTCGATTGGATTTTTGGGTGTTGCGCTCAAAAATGGTGACAGATGAACATGAGCTTGCAGAGCCGGAGTTTAAGCGGAATAAATGATTGGAGAATTCCTGCATACAGTATATCACCAAATTCTCACCAGAAAATTAAAAATTAACAAAAACAAAATAAAAAATGTAACATATATATGGATGAATATTCATGTAGATAATAGATAGAATTGTCATTTCATGCCAACATTAAAGAGTGAAAACTCACCCAAAAATTTTAATTCTGTCATCATATTCACTCTCGGGTAGTTCCAAACCCATATGACTTTCTTCCGTTGAACACAAAAGGAAATGTTAAGCAAAAAGTTAGCCCTGCATACAATAAAAGTAAATGAGAATGGGCCCAACTCCAAAATTGACAAAATATTACTAATATTATACCTCATTTTGTGTTTCATGGCAGAAAGACATGATGACGAAATGATGACATAATTTTCCTTTTCTGGTAAACTATTCCTTTTAAGATCGATCGTTCGATCATTTTGCTATAGTCTCTAACTTGGCAATGTAACAGAGGTAGCGACCGATAATGTCTTGCATATCGTGATGTACATTTGGATTATCGAAAAAGAAATAATGTAGAACAGGACTTGGTTCTGTCCATCGGTTGTTGATTGGATGGAGGCAGATCTTATTGCAAACTTGCAGTAGATTGCAAGAATAGGGGCAGGGTTGAAATGGACTAAATGATTGGAAAAATCCGGCATACGTCACCAGAGAGAAGTCTATTGTTTCACCGGAAGATGTAGTTTTGACATCATCATTTTGATTAAATTATATGAGAAAAGAAAAAAAATGAATGAATGGATGAATCACAATGAGATCATTAAGACACATTTAGAAAATGTAATGCCAACTTTAAGCTCTTTATGTCTCCTGAATGTTACATCACTTGGAACCATGCTTGGAACAGGAAACACAGCAGTTACTGTATATTTGACCTCTAGCTGAATATTTAGCCCAGACCTTCTTCGAACAGTTTTATGAACACCGATCATGTGATATGCTGAGCTCTACCATGTTTGTCTGCCTCTCCGACCTGCACTGGACTGCATCTCACAGACACGCATGGAAAAAGAAATCTGAACACACACGCACATAGGCTACACTTCTTACACTGATCCATCCTGGCAGCTACTCTCAGACAGACTAGATCATCTGATTGAAGGGCTGTATAAAAGGTGGTCCATGACTCGCTCCATTGAGTCACAGGCTCCAGAAGGGCTCCTTATGAAATAGAACAAGTGCCCTGTCTTTTACTCTTGAATGACTCCACGAACATGCACACAGTATTCTTGAAAAGTGTCCCCTTGCCTTGCATTAACTTGAACCTGACTTGGCATGACTCATGTGGTTAATTTCCTTACATAACAAGAACAGTGTTGAAAGTTATTGTTTTTAAGGTGAATTCAGTGATCCATAATCAGGGACTTTGTTGTACCATGCTGTTAGTTTGGTTCGGGGCAAGGTTGTGTGGCTTCAATGCTTTTGTTAAAAGTTAAGTTACATTGTAGCCCGAATAGAGTTCACTACAACACTGACACTGTGGGTGTCATGCAGATTTTTATTTTAAAGGGTACCTATTATGCAAAATTCACTTTTATATTGTTTTTTTTTTAAACATAATTATGCGTCCATAGTGTCCATTGACAGCTGTACATTATGCTGCTGTCACTTTATATACACAGATCTAATATACACATGCAATTTCTTTCACTGCTGTTTACATTCACAGACATAACCGACTGTGTTTATGTGAACTTTGGCAAATACACATAAGGTTATATAAAAACACACCGTTTAAGCACAATAAGATGTGAAAGAGAACTTAGTTTAATACTCACGGGACACGCCGTCTGACATCCAGCTTTCTGTGGGCGTGCTTCGGATGTGCGCTCAGAAAATCATATATCAGGAGTTTAAACTGATATGGCTTTAAAATGCATGCAAATTAAAATAAACTTTAATGATGAAGAAAAACTGCAATGTCACGTAAGCATGACCATGATAGATGATAATCAAAACCAAACAGATGTTTTGTTAGTTTTTGGGAGAGTATCCAAGGTACGAGCTGTAAAGGCACAGCATTATTCTGGATAAGGGGTGGGGAGCAGCAACTCATTTGCATTTAAAGATACAAATGCACGAAAACAGCATGTTTTTGCTTCCACTAAAAAAATGGTAATTTACAACATGGTATAATAAATGATCTGTGGGGTAATTTGAGCTGAAACTTCACAGACACATTCTGGGGACACCTTAGACTTATATTTCATCTTGTAAAAAGAAGCATCATAGGTCCCCTTTAATAGTGTACCAGTCCTGGTCCTAATTAAAAATGAATAAATTATCAAAACAGTTCAACAAACAAGAAGTTAATACTGAGTTCTGCCTTTTTAGGCACAATATTGACAGTGTTTTGCTCTGCCAATAAAAATAATTCCAAACAAAGTCACCTAACGCCAAATCAGTGCAAAATCAGTGTTTTTGAACAAATCGGTTGAATCACTGACTCACTTATAATAAAAGGTGTGTTCGTCATGAAGCAGCACTGCACAGATCATTCGATGTATGATATCGCTCTCGCAGAACTTTGATGTCATACACCGGTCGGTCTGCAAAAGTCGAACACACCTAAAGACTAGTCACTAGTTTAATTCGTAAATGAATGAATGATTTAAACAAATCATCTAAGTGACTCACTCATAAAAACAGTCACATGTCGCCACCTACTGGCATATTGATGTAACCTGCTGAAAGCGTTGTGAAAGCGTATGATTTATATTAAATATTATTTGTAGTAATAATGTATAACTAACTAACTAGGGTCAAAATAAAACAGTCAAATAAACGCAGCAATTTGTGTTTCAGCAAAACCGTGAGCCAAACAGTTCTTTAGCCACATAGCAAGAATGTAAAGAATAATTCATTTATTTGAGAACTTCAATTACAGTGTCTATTACAGAATACAAACCCCTATCATAAAGGAGGGAACATATACTTAATTAGCCAGCTAATTGTGCTGATAATTCTGCTCTTAATGTTTGACTTCTTCCCCTACAAATGCCATGAAATATTAACTGATTAACAGAGCATGATTGCATCTCCTGGATTGGCCAACTTTCATAAATGGCTTTTTGCTGAACTGTTGATAAAGATCTTCTCCCCTTCCTCTAAATTGATTACAGAGCACATGGTTGTGGGATGCAGAAGCTGTCTGATAGCTACTCAACTGATTGCTGTTTAATGAATCTGTCTCTGATTGGAAGGAGACAGTTTTGAATTAATGGGTGTAATGGGACTGACTGGCCCATTTATTTATAACTTATGTTGATGGAGCTACGAAGGATATGCTATCGTCTGTCACCATAACCTAAACAGCATTTTAGCTTGAATTATTTTTTTCTTGTTTATAAAGTGAACATGTTATCAAAAACCAGACTTAAAAAAAAAGTATTTGATACACCATGTAGACATATTCTGATTCTATGTCAACAACTTCTTTTCACAAGCTTAATTACTGTATACAAATGTACATGTCACAGTAACGGTTCCCAGTTTGTTTGAGTCAGACATAACCAGGAAAGATTTGCAGTCACTTGAATTCAGTACTGAGGTAGTGACAAATTGGTTCCTCTTTTAAAATCTCTGGCAAAATGTCTGTTTTAGTTAGCTTATGTACTAGCATAGCATACAGAAATAGGAGATAAGCCTGATATCTTAGCTACACATTCACAATTATCATTATCAGTAATCTATAATTACTTGTTACATAAAGTAAATGTCCAAATATTTAAGTTGAATAATGAAATTTTTATTTATTTATTAGTTTACATATTTTAAATGTATATAATTTGTGTGTACTTGGCATAACTATTAACTGATTGAGACCTGATTTCTAGGTCTCTGCAACCACAAGTGCATGCTGGAAATGCATAGATGCTATTATAGTCAGCTGCCATAATGTCATCTGAATCATCTTTGAAGTTATTATTATATTTCTATCCTTATTTTTCACTCATGTGTATGAGATTATTGCATTTTAAACATTCTACCCCCATAGCCGGCTGTTGCTTGGACGTAGCCCCCTGTGACCCTGCAATCCCTTCAGCGCAGAGTATTCAGCATCCCTGATTGGATTTGGCTAACATCCGGAGAGCAATGGAATGCTCCAGATTTATGAAGCTTAATGACAGATGACAGCGAGACAGAATAGGCTGTTGCTATTCTCGTTTCTCCCGCTCTCCCCTCTCGCCTGGACGCGGACTGCTGTCGAGTGCCCCCACTTTGCTGATTGATCAAGGGAGGTCAAATTGTTGCAAAGGAGCATCAGCACCGTGCTGTTGCCTTCAGCCGTGATTCGCAGCGCTGTCAAAATGTTTGATTGTGTTTGGCACCTCTGGAAGAGGCACTTCTTGTGCATCTGAGCCGCTGAATCAATTTAGTAGGCTGTGATTATATTAACGCCATGAAAGGCCCAGGTGATGCATATGATCTATTTAAAGACGAATGGCGTTATTAGCTCCCTAAGAATAGGAAAGCAATCTTACAGATTTTACAAAATCAGGCAGTCTGGAGCCCACGCGGAGAGCTGATGCAATGAGAATTATGTGGATTGACTCTTCTGTCAAGACTAAAACCAACTGTCTTCCTTTCTAATTATGCTGTTTTGACAGCCAAACTTTCAAACTTTAAGCTACTGAAACTTTTTTTTTTTTTTTTTTACTTTCAGGGAAGACTTTGTCAAGCAGCATTCAAAGACAAATTGTCTTTTATTAGTTAAAGTGATAGCCCAGCCAAAAATAAAAAATCAATTACTCTCTCATCTCATTCCTAACCTGTATGACTTTCTTTCTTCTGCGGAACACAAAAGAAGATATTTTGAAAACTGTTGGTAACCAAACAGTTTTGGTTCCCATTGACTCACCATTTTTGTCCATATGAAGTCAGTAGGAACATAAACTGTTTTCTGTTACTTGGTTACCTACATTCTTCGAAATATCTTTTTTTGTCTTTTTTCTTAATGACATACTGGGAAGTAAATGATATCATTTTCAATTTTAGGTGAACTATCCCTTTAACATTATTTGGTATTTGTCTTCTCATTGTGTACTACATACTAAGAGCTGTTTTATAGTTTTTATATTGCGGTGGCATTTACTGATAGAATTACCCACGTCAGCCAGCGGTACGTCATGGCTATCCGTCATAGACTTTTTCTGCGTCTCTCCCTTGAGCTCACCCTGCATCAATACAATCTCACCCTGCATCAATACAATCTCCACTTTGGAAATGTCACGCACGTAAACCTAGACATGATTCACATAGTGTCTCACTTATGAGCTGCCACTTCAGTTGTTAGCATGGCAAACATGGAGAAATGTTCTCTGCGACAGGGGAGTGCTTACCAAGCCTGCAGAAAGACAGAGTGATATTTATCCTTCAGATATGCTGTTTCAGTGCATGCAGTGTTCACATTATAAGAGGTGTGTGTGATAAAGGCCCCCAGTTTGAGCCATAATATTCTTCGCTGTTACCGCTAAAACAACATTTCACATTATTTAATAATTTATTTATTGTATAATGTATTTTTGTTCATTATATATAAATATACACAAAATATACAAAATCTGCATTT